>JZKD02S0540441.1:203149-273048 GCA_000966675.3 Picea glauca
CACTAACCGAGAAACATTATGGTATGAATAATGTACATGAAAATTATTTTGATTTGGATGCACTGCTATGATATATGGACTATTGCATGATTTTGGTACTAACACTGCCCAAAACTGAATAAACGATGACAAAACCTCTAACAACACGGTGCCCCTGTGTGTTCCATTGTAGGGTGTTGACCCTGGTTCTGCTAGGAGGGGTGGAGGTGTTTCCCACCATGTATCCTCCGAAACCTGAAGTCATGGGAGATCGGTGCTAGTTCACGCTCCCCAGGTCGTGTGATGATGACTGTCATTTGCCTGCTAGGGAAGCTTGGTCGAGTAAGCGACACTTCCACTTACGAGTTCTATTTGGAGTTAGGTCAGTATAGCTGATGCTCCAAGATAGTCTACCAGAGGACGGATAGGAATGGAGTTGGAAGTAGGTTAGGAAGGAAGGATGAGTAGATAGTTGAGACTTTATGGGGATCTGTCATGTGGTGGGAGTTGTTGAAAAAAATAAAAAATAAAAAATAAAAAAATGTATATATATGAATATTCATTATGATGTAACTAAACAACAGTTGTTTAAAATAAATTATTGAACTGGATAATTGTGAATAAAGAATTTCTTAAACAATTACTGATTGTTGTCTTTTATGAAAGACTAGCCTCGCTGACTGGATTGAATGCTTATGTAAATTATTAAAGAATGACAGTTTGATTATTAGTACATGCACGAGGTTTGCATGTACTAGCTACACATGCACTCCTTGTACATATACATTAGTAGGTATGGACTTCTTGATTTACTTACTGATATTGTCAGATACTTGTTGTGAATGTATCAACCATGCCTTTCATTTGTAACATCGGATACCTTAACTTCGGGACGAAGTTTCTTGAAGGGTGGGTGTATGTAATGACCCTAATTGAATAAATGATTAAAGATTACAAAGCAAAATTAAGTAAAGAAAATAAGTGTGACTAATTAAGTAATAATCAAACTGAAGATTACATTTAATGAATTGGGACATAAATTTAAGAGATAAATAAAAAATGGGATAACAGGGATGGCGTATGCTGTAGAGGGTGGCGTATGTAGGGCGAGAAGCCCATAAATCCCGAGAGGATAAAAATGTTATTAAAGAAACGAAGCACGGAGGACGGGGGTGGTTGAGGAGTGAATGCGTGAGTTGGCAGGGAGGAATAAGGGAGGGAAGAGGGGGATGTGCGCACCATTCGGAAGGGGAGGAGGGAATGGATGCGGGAGACGGTTGTTTTGCCATCGGCAGAGAGCCGAGAGCTTTACTGTGATATGTGTGCTCAGATTGAGACACGAGACTTACTGGTTATGACATATTGATCAGGGAGGCACCGAGTTGTTAGAGGTTTTGGGCACGGGGGCCAGGATATCCGTAGATATCCTGGAGCTAGGTCGTTTTCTTAGTTGGCAGGGTGGACATTAGTTTTGGGCAGTTATTTTTTGTGTCTGTGGCAGGACTGGACTGTGTAGCAGAGAGCAAGGAAATAGGCAACATAAATTAGCATCAGAACCAGGTACTTTGTCAAGTTATGTATTTATTTCTTTCTGCCATGAAATCAGTATTTATTGATAAATCTAAGCTACTGAAGTTTCTGTTATGAAAATCAATATTATGCTTGAAAGTTATTGTTTCAGTTTATCTCATAAAATGTTTATGAGACTTAATGATGTTTAAAATTATATTAGGTTGTTACAGTCCAAATATAAAAGTTCCTTTAACTGCATTTGTAGTTCTTGTAATTCTAGTGCCATCATCTGATATGGAGTTTTTGCCATAAGTTCCATTCCAGGTTTGAGTTCAATCGTGAACTCCACTTCTCTCTTGGGTGTTAATCCAAACAATTCCTCTAAAAAGACATCTTTAAATTTTGACACAACATATTAGTGTTCTAACTTTAGTGAGTCTTCCTTTGAGTTCATAGCTAATACAACATATAAAGTACATCCTTTTCGCATGCTCCTCTTTAGCTGCAAGGATGTTATAAATCGTAGTGATACTGCTTGGTTCTTTCCCACTAAAATTCTCTTATGACCTGTGTCACTCTTTAGCTGCAAGGATGTTATAAATCGTAGTGATACTGCTTGGTTCTTTCCCACTAAAATTCTCTTATGACCTGTGTCATCTATAAAGTAGGGATTATTTTTCTTGCAGTCTAATACTACTTCATGAGTATCTAACTAAACCATCCCAATCAAGATGTCATAAGATCCTAAAACTATCACATAGAGGATTACTTTATTTACACACTCCCCTAAATCAATTTCACAATCCCTTACTAAACCTCCAACATTCTTTTCACTCCCGAAGCCATTTCTATTTGAGTGAAATATTTTTATTCTATAGCTTTCTTTTTTAATTTAGGAAATGCACTATGTGAAATTAAACTTTCAGTAGCTCTTGGATGTATTAAAATTGATTTTTTTTTCCTCATTAACCTTACGTGAAGTCTCTAAAACTATTTAGAGATGCTCTGCTTGGTGGATATTGGTGGATATTTACAGCTGCGTGAATTTTGTGGGAGTTTCCCATATCTCCCACTGTAGTTTACTCTAGTATCGACCGACTCCCATATGTGCAACGAGATAGTCTTGGTTCCCCAAAAGTATATCACCCCCTCTTAGGAGGTTGACTCCTGTTGTCCGAATAAGGAAAGGCAAGTCTACTGTTCTGTGGTATAGGTCGGTTCTACTGCATAGGAATATACTACTATTGATGTAATGGTGGTATGTAAGGTGGTATTTGGTTACTTGGATGATGTGGTGTCACAAAAACTGGTCCTCTCGACACATCCGTACGCACTTTCACAGGTCTACTAGATGTCTAAAATGGTGCCTATCTCTGAAATCAATAACCCGTAGGTCTCATTGGTCTGCTCTTCCCACTAATAGCAATATCTTTCTTCACTATGATGGCATTTTGAATTTCCTCATGTAGGGTTCGAGGCACCATGATCCTCACTTTTCCCCTTATTTTATAGTTTAACCCAAAAATAAACGCATTAACCCACGATTTCTCAGTGTTTAGATGGAGGGCATATCTTAGTAGATCTATAAATCTAGCCTCATAATCGAGCATTGATCTTCCTTCTTTTTCATAAGGAGTTAAATTCATTGACTTGTTTTTCAATGAATTGATCGACGTAGCGTTCTCAGAAACGCTCCTGAAATAGTTCTCATGATAGGTCAGATATGTCCATTCCTAGCTATGGTAAAAGTGTATTCCACCACAATAGGGAATTTCCCTTCAACTAGAATATACCTATGCGAATCTTTAGGTTCGATGTATAATCCCTTACGGAAAAACACATGACTTTGTTTTCTAACCCAGCCTTGATGGCCTAACCATCAATAGATCTCCAAAACTATGGGAATTTCACCTTTTCCAACTCTTTGTGCATGTGATTGTTGGAAGGATTTTGCAATCCTCGGACATGAGTGGATACTCTCCCTTCTTTCTTTTTTAAATTTTAAATAATCTCCCTTCTTTTTTTTTAAAATTTTAAATGGTTCATTAATACACGAGACACCCTTTGGAAAGATTTCATCATATTCATTACTTCACTTGTAGAAATGTGTTTGTCTTTCTAACAGGCTCCTCTTCTCAAGATAGTGAATCTAAAGGCGAAGGTTGCAGTGGAGGCATAGATAACCTCCTAGCAACCCTACCGCTATCTCTTCTTCATCCTATGTTCATTTTTACCCATCATACAATAAAATTTTATTTGCTTAGTTCTCAATCATATATACCAAGTTCTTGCAAACGGAATAATTACTTTACAAGATTTCATAAATTTTATAAATAATTCATCACAGTCAACTAATCCAACATTAGTCATTTATGTTCGATAACACAGGTATTCCAACAGAGGACGAACACCTTTAGTAACCACTCACATAACCAGATCAAAGATCAACACACCGATGTTCTCACGTGGTAAAACCCCTACAGGGAAACATCCACGGCCCCAACCAACGCGGCCGAGAGTTTCTCACAATCGATCATCGACAAATGACCCTCCATGCTTTTTAAATAGAGACCATGGACCAATCGGGTGTTAAGCCACGGATCAATGACCGTTAAGATCGAGGAGAGTATGAACCATCGGATCACTCTATGTTCGGAACATATCGTGACCGTCAGATTTCCTAACTACAAATGCATACTAATGCATACTAAAAAAACACACTTTTACCTAAGGACATATTAGACCAAATAGATCTTAACTAACTCCTAAGTGTCTAAATATCCTAACAATTTACAACTAGATTTTACAACTAAATTTTCAATAACCTACTTTTAGAAACAAAGCATCTCTCAACTCACACAAGTGTTGTGAGACATTTCGTCACCTTACACAAGATTATGAAGATCTTCATCAACCTTGCACAAGTTGGGATGAACTACACGATATTACACAAGTTGTCACATAGTCATTGGTTATCACTAACATTGCCGTGAAAAACTAAATTTATAAAATAATTCATTCCGAAAATAAATATAATTACATGATATTCATAATTTTCACCAATAAAAGAACATGGTTCATATTATTTTTACGAAACAAAACTAAGAACATTACCATGAAATATAAATATTTATTAACATTAAGAAAATGATATAACTGATGTTAAAGTAATTAATTTCAATATGATGTTAGTACTTCTAAGCAATTTAGTAATGAATTTAATCATTAATTTACACATACAATTAAGGAAAACTTGATAGTATTCATCCCTAAACATACAAGTGAATACCTATGAACTGTAACTTGCGCAAACCATGAATAAATTTTACTATCAACTTGCATAAAACTAACATTCAAGTATCTTTATGTACATGTGAATTTTGCAAAATTTAATAACCATAAAACTTGTAATTTGGGCAAAACCACACTTAGCATTAACTATTATTTTCCACATATATTTAATGATTTCCGATTTCAATAAATAATATAACATTAGGATACTTGCACATACTTTTTAACTTTACTTAAGTAGTATACTTGAACAAAATTTCAACCAAACATAATAATATCTATTCTATTAAGTGAAGCCAATTATTAATTCAAATTTATTAAACTGGTTAAATAATTGTATACTTACACAAATTTTAACCTAGACATAGGTAATATGTTCCTTAAGTGCACCCAATAAATATTTTAATTTAATTTACCCTCATAACGAGTTTATATGAATATGAAATTTAACGAGATAATCCCGAGATTATATACATTCAAATATAACATTGTATATAAGATTATGTGATATAATTAATATATATTCAACCGTTCACCGACAGCAATCTGGTAATCGCTCGCTTACTCAATGTCTTGATTACTCCTCCTTCCCACTGCAGATTATAAAAAGCAGAACTTAGGTGGGAGTTGCGAGAACTAGGGTTTATAGAATAACCTCAGATTTATGCAATATTTCCATTGAGTATTAATTGAATTAGAGGTAGAGATACATGCCACACAGATTTTGAGAGATTAATTTAATAATTTAACCTAAATAAAGAAACAAAGAAATAAAGAATCACATCCAGAACTTAAACTAAAGATTACCAATCGACAGATGCTTTACACAGGACTTTGACAGATCAAGGTTTCAAAAATTGGCAGAAAGGAAAGGTTTACTCAATAAACCTTACAACTTAGAATTGATACAGAATCAAGTTTTTAAACGGTTTTTTAAACATTTGAGTTTTTGAATTTTTTCATCTGAATCTAACAAAGATTGTGGTGAAATCTCTATTTTTTATTGTTTAAATTGTATTTTTTAATACATAAATGGATTCAACACCCTAAAAAACCCTCAATTCATTGGAATTATACAAACTCAATCACTCCAATTTAAAATTTTAATAATTTTTTATCAGATTTTAGTAAAAACTGATCCTAAAATATACCCATAAAAACTCCAAAAAGTAAAACTTTTACATATTTCCAACTATCAAAATTTCAAGTCACAAAGATTATGTCTGGAGAGAGAGATTAGAATGAAAACCAAGTCAGTTTAAGGTTAGAAATGTTGAATCTTTGTAAGTGAAATGCTTAAGAGAAGGTTAATTGAAGGAGTTGGATCTAAAAATATTTATTTACCTATAGCATCCTACCTTTGAATTGTAACAGTCAAGGTAGATATATCAATTGACGAATGGACAGATTGACGATTCAATATATATTATTGACATTATTTCTTTTCTTAGGTTATATCCTTATTGGAATAACATAATAGAATGAATTAACAATGAAATAATCTACAACAGAGATTAGACAACCGTGTTTGAAGGATGATTGATTTTAAGGAATAACAAATACGAGAGAAAATTCGGTCCTGAATTTAACAGATTTATGTTATACTCATAAATGGAACAACACAAAAGAAAAAGAATTCAGGTTCCATTTATTTAGTTCACTTGAACCAATCCATGAGATACATAATTGTTTAACAATTTGATTAAGTGATTCCTCACTAACATATTACTTATTAAACATCAACGGTAAGGAGTAACAATGTAAAATTTATTAATGTGTATTATCATTGGAGAAGTTGAAAGGTCTTTCTGAGTATTGCGTCCAATTTTCTGAATGTTGTGTCGACTTTGCCGAAATTGCGTCAACTTTGTCAGAATTTCTACAATCTTCACAAAAGCTTGTTGGTCTCTGAAAAGACTCTCCGGGTAACTGCATGAGAATATTTAGTGTCTTGGTGATGCATGAGAATATTTAGTGTCTTGGTGATTTAATGCATTTTCCACTTAATTCATTATCCTACCTTTTTTCTAGTTTATGTAATCAACTTGATTTAGGATTCTTTCCTCTGCTTTTCATTTCATTAAAGTTCTACTATATTTTAATTTCTTCATTAACTAAATTGCTATAAACAAAAAAAATGCACATCTTGGACTCAAGCTTTGAAATGTATTTAATTTTATTTTGTCTTTACTCAAAGTTATTAATAAAATCATAATTGGTCTCTTAATCAAATTTTTCTTTTTCCCAATTGCATAGATTTATTTAATGCTTTTCCTTATTTGGTATTTTTCTAAGAAATAATTTTCTTGTACCTTTCCCTTAGGTTATTTTTCATTTATATTTTTACATATTCATCCAAAATTTCATAAAAATGCTAAGGGTGTCATGCATGACATGCTCCTCAGTACTTACACACGTTATCCAAGGGTGCCATTCATCATGCCCTTCAAGGATCCGACCTTGAGCAATGAGAAGAGTGGCGCAATTATGGAGACCATGTTAACTCTGTTAGTTTCCCCTATTTGTGAGACTAATGGACACTGAGGAATAAGACTTTCACCTTATTGCACACCTCTTTGTTTATCCTCATGAGTGACTCAGGGCCTTTTCAACTTTGACCATGATGGGAGTGTTAGTAGGTGGAATTAGGGACATTGTTCCACCTCTCTCCACAATACTAGGTATGGATCTATACAACCCCATTACTCCTATGTGAATTAGATCGACAAGTATAATACTTGTTCCTACATCCACTAAACCTTTTCTCTGTTAGCATTATCATAAACCATTTCAATTAAACAAAACAAAATCATCAATTAAGAACTATTCCATGACTCAATCGAGAGTCCCAAAGTCTCATTAATGATGCCCATGTCAATGTATCCTTAATTTCCCTATCAACTTAGGAACTGTTAGTAACATCTACAATATTTATAATCAATCTCATATAAATCACGAGCTTAACAATTTATTGCATTAATTATTTATCAACATCTCATATATTTATGTAAAACATTTTCACATTTTAATCTAAGCAATCCAAATAAAATTGAGTCTAAATGTCATCATAACATTTTTTAAGAACAAATTTCCTCAAAGAATAAGTTTGGTTTTTGTAAATTATTCAGATGAAACAGGGCACTACACTTGTCTAATCCCCTTTTTAGGTTTGAAGAAGGGGGAGGTAAC
Organism: Picea glauca; assembly: GCA_000966675.3. Classification (NCBI taxonomy): domain Eukaryota; kingdom Viridiplantae; phylum Streptophyta; class Pinopsida; order Pinales; family Pinaceae; genus Picea; species Picea glauca. The sequence continues at coordinate 211,121 of JZKD02S0540441.1, forward strand.
ACCATTTAATAAAATTGTAAAAGAAATTGAGATGATGCAACTGATTACCCAAGTGACAAAACCTTGACAAAATCCCAAATAACTCGATCAAATGCTTTGGAGAGATAAAATTTCAAAGTTAAATATTTTAGGTTAGTGGTCTTGATTGAGTGAATCCTGTCTTGTGTTTCTCTCACAACCTCATGAATTTGTCACCCTTCTAGAAACCCAGACTATTTAGAGGAATTTTTCCTAGAGAGAATGCCTTTTAGGCTTCGAACCATGACCTTGGAGATGATTTTGTAAATGAAGTTATACAATGAAATTGGTTTGAAGCTCTCAAATCTTGAAGTGTCATCAAACCTAGGAATTAGTGCTATGGAAGTTGAGTTAAATGTTTCCAAGGTTTTGTTTGTTGATCGTGAGAACTCAACCACCCTTTGAAGGTCCTCTTCAATGAAATCATAGAATCCCAAAATGAATTCTACTGGGAGTCCATCTGGGCCAATGATTTTGATTGTTATTGTGACTAACAAACTTTGGAAAAATGTTTGCCAATCTGATTACTGCTACAATGGTGGATCTAAATTCCTTTTTGAATAGAGTATTAAAGTAGTTTACCTCTTCAGATGTCATTTTAGGAAAGTATGTTTCCAAAGATTCATCATTTTTTCAATTCTCCAAACATAATTTATATTTTTTCGACAGTTTGCAAGTTTATGATTTTTTTTTTGTATTTTTGTCCCCTACCTTCAACTAGATATCCTGAATTTTAATCCTCCATTATTCTTCTTTATCTAGCAATTTTTTTATCTTTTTATCTTCTAAAAGTGTTATGTCATTTTTTTGATCTTCTAACAATAATCCAAATCCCTCTCTATTATAACACAAATTTAGGTGTTCTTCAATCTCCAATAGATTCCTTTCATCTTTATTATACTTCTCAACAAACCATTTGAGATCAATTTGTTTTTACCATTTTAGGTTTTGGTGAAACTATATAGGAGTATATTCAAGGATATAACCATCAAAAGGCTTCCATAACTCATTTTTTCTCAAAAATTCCTCATCCTATAGCCAATCAAGGTTTAGTTTGAAGGGGTGAGTGGATTCCCTTGGAGAGGAGCCATTTATAAAAGCACATGGTTGTGATCCAAATCTTCTCCTATAGATACTCACTATTTGAATTAGGGGAAGTTTGAGGTCTAAAACGGGTGTCCTAAGGAAAACAATAAAATAATCAATAAGAGTTATGGATTTTCAAAAGGAAAGAAAGAAAACTATTTTTTAATCATATTTTCAACGTATCTCCTTATAGGTTTACTTAAACTTCAAGTGTAGGAACTTGTTTGATGCATAATTAAATTCCTCATACAATGAGTACCAACATTTCTTTAAGAATATTCAATAATACCGAGGGGGTGGATGCATATTAGGCACTTTTTACCATTTTTGACCACAACATGTAAACATTAAGTTATCAACAATTTATCACTTATGATTGCATTCAAGATATCATAAACATATAACCAAAAATACACAGTACACAAGAATTTTATGTGAAAACCCAAATGGGAGAAAAACATAAAACACTTTTTAATGTATCAGAAGATTACATCCACTAGAAGCACCAATTTCCAAAATTTCTCCAGCATCAACTAGAAGGAGGAACCAACCCCCTAGTTTATAGGCTACAACCTGAAGGAAGCTACAACTCCCTAAATTCTCAAGATTCAATTGGAAGGATGCTCCAATCCCTTTTCCTTGGCCCTTCCTTCCTCCTTAAATATAAATAAGAGAATCAACATGTCATTGTTAGTGTGACTGATTCTGACACATCATCATCATCAAACTGGTTCAACCCCAATAGAAAAAAAAAGATTATGCCGATATCTCCAAAATATCTGGTAAATCATATGCCAAAAATCACCAAGATATGCCTCAAGAAAGTACCAAAACCTCCAAGATGTGCCTCAAATACATATAGAAAAACATACCTTTCATCACGTGAAAAACCTAATGCATAATATATCATATCATCAAACCTTCCTCAACTTCATTATTAAGAAAATAGTGTCTTCTTCAAACCCTTCCTCAACCTCGTGGGACATGACTGGGCAATGAGTTGAGCCTCGCATGACGAGTCTTGTAAAACCAATGGGGTCCTTGTGGGACACCCTATACTTGACCTGTGAGGGTCACTTCACATAGGGTTTCCTAAAATCCCTTCTCACATTTTCAGCTCCGAGAACTCCCTCCTTCGCACAACTCCACTACTTCACTTGCACTAAGATATCACAAGCTTCCTTGATGAAAATGAGAGGCTCTCGATGTGTATTTATATTCTTCCAAGTAAGTCCTTTAATTGTCTTTAGGGATGACCTATCACTTATTATTTGCAACTGTTTTTCTCCTTTACTTGATTTTGGGGTTGACTTATAACTTCTTGTTTGCAACCATTTAGGGGAAAATTTTACATGATCATATTTAAGAGGGAATATCTCCTTAATTGTGAGGAACCATGTGGTGTGACACCTACCGTTTGACGCATATTGACAAGGCCTATCAATACATGGAGGTTTTGCATGCACTTGCAATTTCCTTCATACTATTTTTCTTCAATCAACTCTGGGCTCGATGACCACACATCTGGGGCTTCCTAACCATATTTTTAGGGCTTCTCAACCATACATTGTAACTCATTTTATTAACAACTAGGGATTCTTGTATAATTCTTCAAATAGTCTTCCCATGAGGGCCATGCTTAGAGCTATTCCATAAGGGAACCACTTTCAAGACTCTTTCAAATAAATCCATCACTTCTAGGGGATTCTGGACCTCCTCAGGGATTTTTCTAGGGTTGAAATCAATGACAATTAATTTTCCAACAATCTCCTCCTTTTCCATTGATGGAAACACTCATACTACCCCTGTGACCATTTCTCCCCCTGTCTTCATGATTTTAATATTTCTCTCCCACTTTGACATCAATGGAAAATGGTAACTCCCCCTGACAATTTTTCTCCCTCTGTCTTCTTTGAAAAATACCATGTGGATCAATGTGGGGCATGGACTACTCCCAATTTTTGTCTAAGATACTCAAAGGTTTCCCTTGGGAGAGGTTTGGTTAAGATATGTGCAATTTTTTCTTTTGTCCCAATGTACTCCAACTTGATATTCTTTTTTGTGACTTGTTCCCATATAAAGTGGAACTTGATATGAATATGTTTGGTTTTGGAATGCATCACTAGATTCTTGGAGATGATTATAACACTGGTATTGTCACAAAATATAGGATTGTCATATTTTACTTGCATGTCTTACAATTTTTTCTTCATCTAGAGGACTTGAGTGCAACATGCAACTGCTACAATATATTCTACTTCCGCTGTGGAGAAAGATATTGAACACTTCTTCTTTCTCAACCAAGACTCTAGACAATCACCCAAGTAGAAGGTTTCTCCACTAGTACTTATTCTATCATCAATGCTTCCTACCCAATTTGCATCTATGTAGGCGACCATAGTCAACTCATTCCCTTTCAGATGACAAAGTCCAAACTCTGATGTTCCTTTGAGATATATGAATATCCTCTTTACTGCCATAACATGGGTTTCCTTCAGTGTTTCTTGAAATATTGCAATCTATCCAACTAATTGCATCATGTCTAGTCTTGAGGTGGTCACATAGAGTAGGATGCCAATCATTGATCTATGGAGCTCTCATCTTCTTCTTTAGATTAATCATCTTTTCTCAGCTTGTAACCAATCACCATAGGAGTACTTATAGGTTTGCAATATTTCATTCTGAACTTCTTTAACATTTATTTGATGTACTTGGTTTGGGAGATGAAGGTACCTTCATATAACTGAGATATCTGGAGTCCCAAGAAGAAATTCAACTCACAAAGTAGGGACATTTCGAAATCACTTTGCATGTCTTTGGTAAACTTCTGACTCAACCTGTCATCATCACTTCCAAATATGATGTCATCCACATATACTTCAATGATAAGTATGTTATCCTGGCCCACTTTTATGTAGAGATTGTTATATACATTGCCCTTTTTGAATCCTTGTTGCTGTAAGTACTTGTCTAGTCTTGAATACTAGGCTCTAGGGGATTGTTTGAGTCCATACAAATCTTTCTTCAATATGCAAAAATAATCTTCCCTTTTTGATAGTAGAAACACTTCTAGTTGTTCAATGTAGAATTATTCTTCTAATTCTCCATTTAGAAATGTTGATTTTACATTCATATGATAGACTGTGATTATTTTAGAACATGCATAGGCCAAGATCATTCTTATTGCTTCCATTATGGAAAAATGAGAAAAAGGTTTCTTCAAAATGTATTCCTTCAACTTGAGCATATCACTTGCATACTAACCTTCTTTTTTGGTTACTTTTCCATCTTCATTTAGTTTGTTTCTAAACACCCATTTTGTACCAATCACGTTTTTGTCCTTAGGTCTTGGAACTAGTTCCCATGTCTCATTCTTCTCTATTTGATTTAGTTATTTTTCCATGGCCTTGATCTAATTTTCATCATTTTTGGATTCCTAAAATCTTGTTGGTTCAACTGTGGATAATAATTCTATATGTTTTTGTTCTAGTGTATGTGCTAGTTTTCTTCTTCGGGTTTCTATTTCTACATTTTTATCCAAAATAATTTGTTCTGGTGGATGATTCTTCTAACACTGTATTTTAGGTGTCTTAGAATGTGTCTATAGATATTACTGATTGTCTTCTATTTCTTCTTTCTCTACTTCTCTTTTGGTTCCTCTTATTCTTCTTTTAGTTCTTCTTCTACTTACTTCTCTTTTGATTTATCCTTTCTTCTCTCGTCTTTAGTGCATTTGTTTCATCAATATTTACATTGATGATTTCCACTATTTTTTTGAGTCTTAGGTTGTATCATTTCTATTTCATGCTTTTGCTTGAGTATCCAACTAATATGCCTTCATCAACTCGAGAGTCAATTTTTCCAATATTATTATATTCTCTTTCTATGTAACATTTTCTTCCAAACACTCTAAAGTGCTTGAAGTTCATCAGTCTTCCTTTCCATAGTTCATATGGAGTCTTGTCATTGTTACTTCTAAGCATTCCTATGTTCAAGATATGAATGGTTGTATGTACTGCTTGTATCCAAAATATATCACCCAACTTAGAATATTTCAACATGGTTTTGGCCATTTCATGTACAATTATGTTCTTCCTTTCAATGAATCCATTTTGTTGAGGTGTCCTAGCTACTGAGAATTGTCTTTTTATTCCATGTTCTTCACCAAAACACCTGAATTATTTTGACCTGAAATCACCTCCTTTATATGATCTCAAGCACTTGATTTTCAAATCAGTCTCATTTTCAACCATCTCTTTGAATATCCTGAAACATTCGAACACCTATGAATTTTTCTTGAGAAAACAAACTATGATCATTCTTGTATAATCATCAATAAGTAACATGAAGTATTGTTCACCATTCAACCCTTTTGTTCTCATCGGTCCGCATAGATCGGGGTGTATAATATTCAATGGTTTTTTTGTAGAGTACTCCTTTGTCCTGAACTCAATTCTTGTTTGTTTTCCATGTTGACAGTGCTTGCACATAGTGTTTGATGGCTTTGAAATTTCAAGAATTTCTCTTACCGCTTCCTTTCTGCTGATTTTGACAAGATTTTCAAAGTGCATATGGCCCATTCTTCTGTGCCAAATCCAACTTTCATCTTCCCTTCCCAATAAACATCTTTCCTTTCCAATCTCATTTAATATGCATATGTTGTTTGGAGTCCTTATTGTTGTCACCACCAATCTTCATGATCATTCTTTCCTTATCTCACATTTCTTTGAGTTGAATAGAAGTGTGTGTCCTTGTTCACACATTTGAATCACACTTAGCAGATTATGCTTCATATTTTAAACAAGTAGGACATTTTCTATTTTCTTCCAAGCTTGACTATTCCCTTTCCCATAATTTTGGCTGAGTTATCATTTCCAAACAAAATTGATCCATCTCTTTCTTTCTTTAGAGTTACAAATATGTCCATGTCCCATGTCATGTGCTTTGAAAAACCATTGTAAACGTACCAAACACTTTTTCTTCTTTGTGATTATAGAGAAATTGAACATTATTCAATGTTCAATTTATCCTGCTTCCTTTTCCACATCCTTGATGGTTCTTTTACATGACTATTAAAATCCTACTTCAGTTCCCTTGAAGGAGCAATCAACTTGCAATATTTGGCTATGTGTCCAAAATTTTTGCACTTGTAGCATTCTACTTCATTATTTAATAATCCAAAACTATTATAGCTTTTGTTATAATATTCATGAGGTTTTCTGAGATAATCATTTCTAGAGTATCCTCCATAGTTGCTTCTATTATTAGCATAGGCTCTACAATTTATAGCCTTGTGACCAAAATTGTTGTAGGTATAACATAATCCAAGAAATATAATTTAGTACATGAGTGTGAGAGATATTCTAGTTGGTGCAATTTTTTTTTAATCTTCTTCGTGAATCTTCTCCATTGCTAGTTGTTGATTCCATGTTCCTTTGATTGGCTGATCTTCTTTTTGAATGATCTCCATTTCAAGAATATTCTCATTTGAAGGCTTTCATTCTTCCTTTTTGATAGGACCTCTGACAACCATGGGGGGATATTTTTATTGATCACTACTACATGCAAAACAAAATAGTTAGTGTTTTGGAGAGAATATGGGTTCACGCCATCCATTTCTATGCTGAGTCGTAGACCTCATACTCCATCCTTGAATTTTTTTGGCCATGTATTCTCTATATGCTTCATGGCTATTGAATCTGTTGGGATTCACATAACTCTCAACTCACTTCTGTGCGAGGCATGCCATCCCTGCAACATAGCTAATTCTTTGCAATGAAAGATCCTTTGAATTCTTGGGATTATAGGAATGTGCCTCAATATCTTATGAGGAGGACCATGCGATTTACCATTTTTATTTGATTTATGGTGCCTTTCATGCCCACATTTTAGACATATGTCTTTGTCTGCATATTCTCCTCTATATAGAATACAATCATTCAAACATGCATGATATGATATATACTCAACACCCAACATTTTCAACAATTTCTTTCCTCTTCGCAACTACTAGGAAAAAACATTATCACTAGGAAGAACCTTATCTTTAAATATCCTGCAGTTAGTGGGAAATAGAAAGGTACAAGGTCATTTAACGTTTATAAAAGCAACCATTTCTAATGTTGATTGTGTGACAAGATTTATCAAAATTTATATTAGGAACTTGCTGGTCAATTACCTCAATATTTCCGAGAAACATGCGTTTGACATGCCAAATTTTGCTTTCATGTTGTATAGTAACATTGTTGTCCCAAGATGGGTAGAGTTTGACCGGGCACTAGATCCAAAGAGAGAGGTGGCGGAAGCATATTTTAGGATTTCGAAATTAGTATCATTGATATGAGCATCATCCCCTAGCTCATCATTATGCTATGCATTTAACAACATTGTCTCCATGGAAGTCGTATGTTGTAAGTAATCATCCATACCGACCTTTTTTTGATTGTATCCATTGCCAACTTTTGAAGAACTACTATTGTTGTAGTCATTCTTAATTGGTGAATTTGGATGTAGTGGGAATTGAATAGGTGGTCGATTAAAAAATTCTTGGTATGCTTCCTCTTTTATTTGTGCTCTCATTGCAACCTTCTCCCTAGTTGACATTGTTGTGGGGTGAAACAAAAGATGGTAGGTAGGTCGGTCATCATCAAAAGAATCTTAATTTCAAAAATATTGAACATTAGTACATCGATGATATTAGTAAGCACACTGCAATAATTTGTTTGTTCAAATTACATTATACCAAAAAATTATTACCATCATCGACCAAGGATTGTGGCTGGAAGATGGAATGTCACAATTGGCAGGGTAAAGTGGTTGTCCATTTTCATATACCAAATTATTGCAGTATGCTTCCCCTGATAATACCTTCTGAAGTTTTTGAACCGATATTGGAATATTTTCTGCATCTAAACTCAATTCTGAATCAAGATCTTGCAAATTTGGATACTTTTTTATTCAGATTGACATGGATAAAAAACAATTCAATGAGATAATTGAAACATAAATTAAATAAGTTAAACTTATTGGAGATGGAAAGGGAGAACTCCACGATGGACTTTGAGCAATATGGAATGGAATGGAATTTGAAGAATTGACCATTTGATCATATAATAAGGTTTTCTCCTTGCATTTTAGCAAAATTAGCAATAACTTTTCCTGTAAAGATCTAAAACAAATTTTGAGGAACATACCAAAATCTGATTTTGAATATAGTTTTAAAACCATTTTTAAAGAATAAGGAGACATAAAATGTAAAATGTATACTGAAGTATTGTAAGTCATGTGAATTCACCCAAAAAAATAATTTGAGATGAATATACTATTTTATGTGCAAATAAAAGTTCAAATAGCTTTAAAAGCATTCAGGTGTGCTTATAAACGACCAACATATTGGTACACGTATTAACAATAAGCACCAGTGCGTTGAAAAATCAGCCACACAGTGTTTCAATATTTTGTTAATAATTTTTTTTTATATGTATCCGATGCATCAATTAATATGGACACACTGGTACACAATGTAATATGGCCTCACCGGTGCGTCTTACATAAATGCACGGTTGTGCCTAAAAAACAAAAATAAAAACACGTTTTTTTTTAACAATTAAAAAAAGAGCGGGAATCGAATTTCATGAAGTCATTTAAATACTAAAAAGTTATTCACTATTTCATTATTTTGAAATTTTTTACAGGGGAGAGACTTGCAAGAAAGACATACAGAGGAACACTGTGGAGGAGCATAATACTTTGGAACCACAGTATTATTCAGAATATGAGAATTTGAAGGGTATGGTGACTACTTTTCATAAAGTTTTTTAATATTAAGAAGGTATTCAATATTTTCATTATTTTTCCAAAATTTATAGGAGACATATTTGGAAGAGAGACATATCGGGGAGCATTGTGGAGTAGAAGAATACTTTGGAACAACAAAAATATTAAAAAAACCAGGATTTGAAGGGTATGGTGATTCACTCAAAACCCTACATTTAGAAAAAAAAAGAAAAAAAGAAAAAAAAATCATACTTACCTTAAACCCTTGTTTTCTTTTGCTTACATGAATGCAAAATTTCACCCTAGGGATTAACTCTCTCAATCACTTTAGAATTAAAGATTTTCATTTTAGGTATTTTAGATCTAATGGGTTTGTTTTTATATATATAAGTGTTTGAAATGTGATGCAAGGGATCACTTGTTGCATCAGATCCCAAACGCAGTTGGACCTATAATTTTTTTTTTATATTTTTTAAAATATTTTTCGATTTGACATTTTAAAAAAAAACGTCTTTCAATTTTTCGGTGCGCCATTTCGACAGAAATGCACCGATGTGTTTATGTCTAAGGAACGCACCGATAAAGACAATTTTTTTTATTTTGTTTAAATTTAAAAAATATAGTGCATAAAACAATATCGTCGATGTTTTCTCATCTAAACAACATAGAAAATGGTGTCACATATTTTTTAAAATTTTCTTCTCATCGATGTGTAATTTTTCTATTGTTTTTTTTTATGAATGTTTGATTTTCTTGCTATGTTTTTGTTTTCTACTGTATTCGCTATGATGTCTTCTATGTATATCGGATTGTTGTAATTCACAATATTAAAAAAAAAAAATTAAACTATTCGGTGTGTGTGGTTGTATGGAATTCCCTGGTGCATTTTATGTAATAAACGCATTGGTGCGTTGTATGATTTTTTTCGCTGAAAATTATGTGATTTATTTATAAAATAGAATTAATGATTTCTGTATTGAATGATACAAGTTGTATATTGACAAAAATATGAGTGAGAAGAGTTCAAATAAGAAAATTTCTGGTCTACACAATGATGAAACATCCGAAAAAAAAAAGTAGGTTATCTGTAAATTCTATGCAAAATTAATATTGTTGAACTATATGTAAGTTTAACTAATATGTATTGGTTAGTGTGTGTCATGTAGGGCCACAAAATCAGGAAGCACGATAATATTATTTCTGATCTAAGTGTAGAAGAGCGTAAAATCTTGGTGGAAAAATTGCTGATGGATGAATAAGGTGAATGAAACAATACTATTCAATATGATTTTTTTTTTGAATTTTCATTAATAATATACTTAGAAATATTAGATGACATATTTAAAACAATCTATTAATTCACATATGTTTATTGTTCTACATGCACCAACAATGAGGGAACAAAATGTCATCATAACAAAACCAAATTAATTAATATAGAATATGTAAATGATGATGAATTGGTCCTTAGCTCATTTGGACTGGTGTTGGAGATTAATCAAAAGGATAATTTGTTTTACAGAACTATGAGGGATATAGTGGAACAAAAGTATAGACGCACTTTCCATTTACAATATAGAAATAAATCCAATGATTCCAAGAACTAAGTTATATTTAAACTATAAGAAACATTTCCAGAGAAATGGTCAATGAGACCTATGAGACTTGCAATAACAAAATCATACAACAACAAAATATAATCATTCAAAAAGTAATATTCCTAAAAACACTTTTTTAGAATATATATATATATATATATATATATTACAAAGTATTTATTTTTTAATATATCAATTTTGCGATATTTAATTTTCATATATCAATATAAAAATACTTTATTGTCATGTTATTTTTTTAGGAAAATTATGAAAATCCCAAAGGATCAACGGGATGATATCCGAAATATGCCAGTAGGAATGTCCAAAAAAGTGTACAAGGAGATGGTCAAAGAATTGGACATAATTGCATCGTAGGAGGAGCTATATCAACAACAACGTGCTTCAAATGTATGTAATCATTGAATTTTTCTATTAGGTACAAATAATTAATTGAACATTAAATATTAATTTTCAAATATTCTCTTACAAAAAATAAAAGAAAATGGAACTCATTCTGTGCATAAAATTGGACGACAAGGAAGAAAATGGTTGATAACAAAGTTTGTGAGTAATTGTTATTTCCTTATAACAACATAAGGTATTTTTTTTGTGTATTTTAAGTTGTTTTACAACAACCATCCTTGAATGTCTTCAAAGAGGTGCTAACATACAAAGAAGAGCTATCATAAAAATTGATTGACATTGGGTTAATTAAGGGTTGTGATTATATGTTGGCATATCCAAACTTAATTATGGAATTTGTAAGTATAATCTATGTTGTTTTAGTTCTATCATTTTATAATTAATGAAACAAAAATAATACATTATATTAAATCTATGATTTATTATGGGGTATAAAACTTGCAGGAAACAAAGCATGGAATTGAGCCAACAAAAGAATGGTTGAAACAAGGCATGGAATTTGATTTTTAACATATGTGTATGATTCGTGAGTCAATTCTTTCTTTGGATGTACGACACTTTTCAATTTACATTCATGTATATTATTTATTTCAATTTTTATTATTCTCACCAATGTAGATAAACTCATTACCATTTATTTTTATGTTTGTAGATGGAACTTGAAGAAGAACAAAACAATCAAGAAAATCAACCAAACATTCAACAAAATAACCCAAGGCATGGAGGTAGCTCGAGCACTAACAACAATTCCAGTGAAGAATGATGGACAATATATTTGGATATCAATGCAAGTTGCAATTGTATTTTTTTGAAATAATTGTCTGTGAAAATCAGAAATTTTTGTTTAATGTAATGGACATAGTGTCCCAATTAAAAGACAAGAGATTACCTATAAGTGTCCCATTTTGTATGACAAATACCCTCTTATTCATATAATACATTTGTTTTAATTTATTCTATTGCGTTGTCCAATGTCTCTATGAAATGTTACATCGTTGATTAAATATATGGATGACTAAATATTATAATGAAGAGATGAAAAATTTGATGATATAAAAAATTAATCCAAACATCATATCCAAATTCATTAATCGAAATATAAGATACTTGTAATTTTTTGATAAATAATAGAATTAAAAAATAAAAATTAATTCACTATCACGAGTCGATGTTTTTCGGTGTATTTTAATTATTAATCTCATCGGCGCGTTTAATATTAAAACTCATCAGTGCATCTCATATGAAATTCACACCTGTGCTTTTATGTAATCAATTAGCACTGGTTTCAATATTAATTTAATACTACAAAATTATATTAAAAATGTGGCCTTCGGTGCGTTGAGCTTATATAAAGCACCGATGCTTGTGTGTTATTAATACGCACTAGATCTATTGTGTTATTGATAAACACCAAGGATTTCTATTTTTAATGCACCAGGGGGTTTTTCCCTGTAACACATCTGTGCATATTATTTTATACAACATTAGTGTCTTGTTATTAATAACGCATCGGTGCGTTCTATGCATAAATCCCCAATGCTTAATTATTTTTAACTCCACCGATGTTTTTTAATGTTAAATCCACGGTTCTTATAAGACAAACGCCCCGATGCTTAAATATTTTACTGCCCCTATTGTTTGCATATTTTACTTCCCCAGTGCTTGACGTTAAGTGTACAACACCAATGATGTAGGTGTATGTACGCAATGATTCTTTTGCCTTATAAAAACACACCAATTTGTAAACTTCCACTAACACCTTCGACCACCCATACTTTTTTAGTTATAATCAACTTCCGTTACAGTATCCACAAAAACATCCGCTGTCAAAAATAGATGTTGTAGTAGATGTGTTTTTAATAATTTTTGCGAATTTTGTAATGTAACACCCCGCTCTTACATGTACTGAGAGGACTTATTCTCTGAGGGCACTTGCATGCAAGTGATCTGGGTCGCTATACTATGGGTTGTTTTGATTATGATTATGAGACATTGTGGATTTGATGTTATGTTATTTTTGTTGTATTTACATTGACATGTGCTATTGACTAGGTTCTCCTGATTGTGCAGGACTCTGGACGTTGAGGATGTCAAGGCATCGATGAAACTCCGTGGACTTTGGATCAAGTCAGGGAGTGGACTGTTAAGGTTTGAATGTTGTTGATGTGACATATGTACATACAATTAGATGACATGATGTTGATTATTATTGTTGACATGATTCGTTGATGGATGTAGGCTGATGATAGCTTGCCAACCAGACTCAAATTTGGAGTAGAGGGATCACACATGACAACCAGAGACATTGAGTGAGAGATGTGGCGACAACCCTGCCACAATCTACTAGCACTCCTGCCATGGCTTGAAATGTAGGTTAATGATTACCTAGTTCAAGAAGACCCACGATTCCATGAGGTAAGACTATGACAGTCTCTCACGATGATTCTAAGGGACGTACAATAAGGTAGGGTCCTTAGTCTCCCAAAAGATCACCTGACAGAGTATTGAATCCAGGGGTTTGACATCTACCAAATTCAGTCAAGAGGCGAGTGACACGCTTGGAGCACGTAGTGTATCTTGAAGGGCACGTCATGCAAAGAAAAAAGAAAGAGGCGAGTGGCACCCTTGGAGCACATAGTGCGTCCTGAAGGGCATGTCACGATTTTAACTGGTAAGTTAAGAAACCTAGTGCCTAGAAAACTATGCCTCCTTAGGACTTAGTCAGCCTTAAATGAATGATGTGATAAGTAAATTTTAATAACATTTTTTTCCCTTAAGAACTGTCACCAAGCCTAGTGAATTGAAAACCTAGTTCTAAGTAGAACATTTGAATAAAAAAACTAATTAGACTTGTAACAAGAAGGGGGTAAAGAAAATTCAAGCATTAATAATTAAAGTGAAATTTTAATAAAGGTTTAATTAATAAAAAGGGGTATTTGGTTGTTTTTTTCTAAACCTTCTAATTCCGAACTTAGTTATAAAAAGGAGAAACTTTAAGAAAAAAAAAAATTAAACAAAAGGGGGAAACCTAAGGAAAAGGGGAAACTTAAAGAAAAAAGGTAATGTCTAACTTAGTAAGAAATCTAGCCTTTGGAACTTTCTATTTATGAACTCAACTAGGAATTAAGTAAGGCGTAAGTCATTTAAGAATTGTAAGGGAATACTGAGACACCAAGGAGCGTTTATAGGAACACGTTTGAGTGGGTGAGGGAAACATGAATATTTAATTAATTAATAAATTGATTTTCTGGTGCAACTAGGGGATCGAGTGACATGTGTATGGGGGAGGTTTTTCCTAATTAAATAAATGAAAAATGAATCTAATGAGGGTTTGATAAATTAATGACTAAGAAAATATATAAAAATGATGGCAGAGGAGGAGTATGTATCACATCTGTCTTGCGTAACATTATGATGCTGAAATTTCATTTTGACTGAACTTTCTCTTGTGGGAGTTGGGATACCCAGCTTGGGTAATGAGTGGTAGCTCGACCTTGCGAGACGAGCTGGGTTCTAGCATTATCTGGTATCGTGTGTGTGGCCCCTTTGCGGTTCAGGGGGTTTAGGGGAAATAAGAGTACCCCTAACATTTGCTGGGAGGTACCAATGAGGTATTATCTATCAACAAGCGCGATCTAGATGGAGTGAACGTGTGGGAGGACATATTCACCTTTTTGTCGTCAGTAAAGGTACGCTTGTTAAAGTTGTTACTTGTAATAAAATTTATTTTACACTTGTTTATTTTACTGTATTCGGATGACGATTTCATTTCCATGAGATTTCCTTGCACATGTATTTCTACAGTAATTATAATAGATTCTTTTTCATAAAATCATAATTTGTAATGGTAATCTGACAGAAGAAAATAAAACTATTTGTATATACATAATCACATTGGAATAACTATTGCGTATGGTAGAAATGTTTTTTTTTCGAATTTTGGTAAGAATGTAGGTCTACTTAGGGATTCCTTGAGAATTTTGTTATCAATGTAATCCCCTTGTCGCATGATTCATCATATAAGAAAACTTTCTATCCACTGTATCTTTTATTTCTGAGTTACTGTCTATTTGCGCGTGGCCAAAATGAGCCCTAGACTCAAAACCTTGCCTATGATTTTGTATCTCCTGCCTATGTTTTCTTTATTCTTTGATTTCATTTTTTCATTATTTTATTCTGCATGGAGAAGGTCTGGATAAAGATTTGTGTTTTTATCTTCCGTTCCTTTATCCTTTACGTTATTATTTTGTGCCTGAGCAGTTGGCCAGGAGCCGAATCGACTATATTTCAATTTGGTGTTAAAGATTTAGATTCAAATGCCCTACTTTCCTATGAATGGATAATAAGTGTAGGATCATTTCTATGCCCGACAATGAATTATCTCCTGGGTGTTTATTCCCTCCTTAGTCTCTGTGATTATTGTGATTTATTCTCTGCAAACTCATGATTCCACATAATAATTTTGTAGATGTCTCTCCAGTTCACCAAATGTTTTATCTCCACTATGACTCACATATGTGTTGTTATTACTGTGTTTTTATTTATTGCTTGATGATTGCATTTTTATTACTATGCTTCTTATTACAGCACGATTACTGTGTTTCTTTTAAAACTGCATGGGAGAATTGTATGGAAACACAAGTTCTATGATATGACCCTACGTAACTAAGATGGAATTCCTTCTTAGAGCCATTCAACAATTTTCCTTTCCTAGATCCATCGTTGATATTTTCATTCATGGGCTTCAAGAATGGAAGTTGCAGTGGGACACACTTTCTCTTACTCAGACCTACTCCAAATCTTATCTTCTCTCTTCGCCCACTTCGTATTCTTATTTATCCTTATTTTAGATTTCTTTATTGATTGATTATGGTCATCCGTGCGTGTCAAACTGGAAAGGGCGAGCTTAGGAGTCTATCATCTATGTCAAACAACTCTGTTTGATATGGAGCACCTCACTCTTTCTTATTTCAGCTCCTTCAGTTTCACATGCTCTATGCATAGGTAGTTACGACCTCTGCACGTTTTAGAGACTGAGTAAGGATTTTCCGAGGATTCATAAACAGTGACTGATAGTGAAGTCTGTTGTTTTCTGTTATTCTTTGCATCAATTCTATGTATTGGCACCTATATTGTGCGCAAACATACTTTGGTCTGATGTTCTACTTTCCCCTCAGAACTGAAAGTAGTTAATTACCCCTTTAATATCAAATCTTGGCGTTTTCCGAATTTGTTTTACCATGCCAGATGTCCTACCAAGATCTGCGCGAAGTGAATGGTTACTATTTTCTTCTTTAGTGTTTTCTCCACAGTCAGATGGAAGGAGAATTCAGATTTATAATGTTGAATCAGTATTAGCATAATCTGGTGTTTATTTGTTATCTACCTTAGTATGGATAGTGCACCCATTACGTTCCTTCTGAGTTAATGATCCCTTGCTACTGTAGTCTTAGAGTGGGGGTGGAAATTGAGTTTTTTCTCCTTGTTCACTGTCCAATTTCAAGTCTTGGATCAACTCCCAAGCGCACCCCATTGTACATGCGTTGTTTTCATAAGTACCGGATGGTTTCTTTTTGGATAGTTTTTATGATTATCTTTTAGTGGGTGCGTATAACCTCTAGCACATCAACCTCACATTTATTCTGGATCAGAATTAAAAAACCTCATCTTGTTGACAGGGAATTGTGAGCCCCAATTTATTACTTGAGAATTTAAAACAAGTTGATACTTGTGATTAAATGGAACCTCTGCAAATGAATTCTAGTAGGAAATTAAGCAGTAAATTGGTATTTCTTCTTACAATAGTTGTTTCTCCATAGAGTATTCGGGAATGGAAATTTATTAATAGAGAATAATTGTTTATTAAATTATGTTCTTATTTGCTCACTAGAATATGCTTGGTTAAATAATTATTGACTTAATTATGTTGTTTCCAATCAGTTTGTTATCTTTAATTATGATTGCTTGTGAATCAGTTTGTTATCACTAATTGTGTTGTTTGCCAATTAGTTTGTTATCATCAATAAATTTGAAGTGGCTAATGGGTTTAAGTGACATGCTTTGGGACCTAGGGGTGTAGACTCTTGGGATATGGGGTGCACTACTAAAGAGATTCGTCATGGGACGCTTTCTCGCCTCGTTCAGTTTATTTCTAGCAAGCAAAAACTAAATTTTCAAATGATAGATTTAGATGGTAGATGAGTTAATTAATTTATTGATTATATGAATGACAACCTTTGATCACTTATCCCTTGTGTGCCTTGAAGGGACACTAGAACGTTGGGTTGTTGAATATTTATTTGTGTTCCATGCAAAATTATTGATTCAATGATTGATAATTCTCGATCGCTTGAAGGTTCTTGTTATATATTTCGGTTGATGTTGTTGCATTAGGTTGTTTGATGTTGTCCCTTAGCTTAGTAGGCATGGTCTTGCTTGTTTCGGGAGAGATGTAGACACCTCCTTGTTCCTCAGAACATTCACCATCCTTGAGACCTTAAATAGTCAAAATCGATGGGAGCCTGGACTTGAGCATTGCTTATGTGTCCTAGAGGTCATAACCTTGCAGGGAAGGATGAGTGGATAGTCGTTTTTATTTTTTCTAATTGATTTTCATGTATTGCATCTAGCTACATGATGTGCAAGTATTCTAGGTAGTTATGTTGTATTTTTATTGAATTGTGTGCGTTTTGTTTGTCGTCGAGTTGCGTGGTTGACTGTTGTCATTGTTACCTTCATGTTAAAAAAAAATAAAAATTCACTTGTTATGAGTCACATGTTGTCGTAATGATTGGGGACATTACATATGGTATTAGAGGGGTTTGACCCATGACTTTGGATCAATACGACTTCTATTGATTTGATAATTGATTATGATGTCGCTAATTAAATTTATTTTTATTCATGCAAGTAATCATGGTTAGAGGATGCTGCAGAGGCACACAATGAGGTGCTAAGGGAGGAGGCACGACACCCCCGGTAGCATCTACGCCTGATGGGTCTAACCCCCAGGGAGATGAATAGGTTGTTGGGTAGGAACAAATAGTTGTGGGTGATGTGGTTGGGATGATGAGGTCCTTTCAGTGGATGTATGAGGCACTGATTATCCATTTGGATAGAGATGAGGCTAGGGCATCAACTCCGCATGAGGGTCCACTGCGTGCTCTGGTCGGTACTAGTAGCATTCAATGAGAACTCAAGAAGGTCAAGTTTCCCAAGTTCTTTGGTGCCCCAGATGGTGGATGTATGAGGCACTGATTAGCCATTTGGATAGAGATGAGGCCAGGGCATCGACTCCCCATGAGGGTCCACTGCGTGCTCTGGTTGGTACTAGTAGCATTCACTGAGAACTCAAGAAGTTCAAGTTTCCCAAGTTCTTTGGTGCCCCAGACGACACAACCACTAAGACATGGTTGGAGAATATGATGATGTGCTTTGCACTTCAAGATTATACCTCCAACATGAAATTTTGCATGGCGATATTTCAACTGAAGGGGAGCACTCTTCTATGGTGGAAGACGCTCCAGCCACAATTGAACATGGCGGTCGAAGACATGTCATGGGAACTATTCGAGGAACGGTTCTGGGAGAGATATCTATCTGAGGAATTCATTGAGAATCATCTCAATGATTTCAACGCCTTGTGACAAGGTGGCTGTATGGTGCCCGAGTATGAGGCCCATTTTATGGAGCTTCTTTGGTATTCTTCACACCTGAATACCGAGAAAATTAAGGTCAACAGGTTCGTGTTTGTCTTTAATGTCAACATTCATGCAAATGTTAGGATTCTGATGCCTCAAACCTTGCATGATGATGTCCAGAAGGCCCTCATAGTAGAGGAGGATCTTATCAGCGGGAGTCAGAGCAGGACTCCAGCGAGACTAGTGGGGTAGGTGTCATCTGGTGCGCAACAACATCAGACACCAATTAGACATTCACCAGGATATTGTGGCTTCCAAAGAGGATCCACTTTCACTACACCTCAATGATCAATGCCTCAACAACAAAATCCTTACTGAGGACCACAACACTTACAAAAACGTCGATCGTAGAAGCAACAATTTAGGCTTGTTCACGAGAACAAACCAGAGTTCCAGGAAGGTGGGCCATCAACTTCTACTTCGAGTAACAAGAGTACTGAACTAAAGAAAGGGTGTTGGAAATGTGGGGAGCCACATTACCAATGTGACTGCCCAATGGAGAGGACCAGAGCATATGGATTAGCTGGACCCACTACCGTGGGAGATTTGGGCAAGGCCCATCAGATTCATGTAGTGGTGAATAACCACCAGACAGAGCACCAGTCGACTATGCTCGAGACATCAGGTACCGTCGTTAACCAGACCCTTATTATTTTGATAGATCCAGGTGCTACTTAGAGTTTTATTTCTGATGAAGCACTACAAATAATTAAGGTAAAGGTAGTCAAATATGACGAGTTTAGCTTTGTGGAAATGTCTTCGGGAGTCAAACAAAAGGTTGGTGGGAAGGTTATGGGTTGTAGCCTTAACCCGAGAGATTTTGTCACTAGGGCCAATCTGTATTTCACAACGTTAGGGTCTTATGACGTCGTGATCAGTATGGACTGGTTGGAATCACATGATGTGATACTTGACTCTAAGATGAAATGGTTGATCTTGGTTGATGACAAGGGATAGAGACACATGATTGTAGGTCAGAACGAGGGAGTCTCCCTGAGGTTCATCTCTTCCTTGCAGCTATGGAAGAGCATGCACAAGGGATCTAAGCTTTATGCGATCCTTGCGTTAAATGAGAAGGGATTAGTGGAAGGTATAGAACACCTTCCAGTAGTGAGAGAGTTTGCAGATGTCTTCCTTGAGGAGTTACCTAGGATGCTGCCAGAGAGGGAATTGGAATTTACCATTGACCTAAAACCAAGAACTAAACCGATAACAAGAACGCCTTATCAAATGTCGACCTCGAAGTTACAAGAGTTGAGAATGTAACTGAAGGAGTTGCTAGACCTAGGAATTATACATCCGAGTGTGTCACTGTAGGGGGTGCCTCTTATTTTCGTACGGAAGAAGGATGGGTCGTGGAGACTCTGAATTAACTACCGTCAATTGAACAAGTCAACGATCAAGAATCAATATCCATTACCAAGGATTGATGATCTTTTTGATCAGATGAAAGGCGCGACGATGTTTTCAAAAATTGACTTGAGATTAGGGTATCACGAGTTACGGATCAAGGAGGATGACATCCCTAAGACCTTTTTCAAGACGAGGTTTGGACATTATGAGTTTACAGTTTTACCATTTGGACTGACGAATGCCCCAGGGGTATTTATGAGTTTGATGAATGGGGTGTTCTGCGAATACTTGGACAAGTTCATACAAGTATTCATTGACGATATTTTGATTTACTCTCGGATGATGGAGGAGTATGACGAGCACTTGCGCATGGTACTACAGTGTCTATGAGAGAAAAAATTGTATGGGAAGTTGTCCAAATGATCATTTTATCAATCGAAGATTCATTACTTAGCAAATGTCATCTCCGACGAAGGTATCATTGTAGATCTAGCAAAGGTAGAGGCTATTATGGAATGGCCTGCACCAATGAATGTCCCAGAAGTGCGTAGATTCATGGGTTTAGTGGGATACTATCGACGATTCATCGAGGGTTTTTCGAAGATAGAAAATCGGATCACGAAATTGCAGAAGAAGAACAAGAAGTTTGTTTGGACCGAGAAATGTCCGGAGGAATTTTGGAGGCTCAAGGAGCTATTGACAACAACAACAATACTAACATTCCCTAACATGGACGCAAACTTCTTGGTATGCACTGACACATACAAAGAAGGATTAGACAGAGCCTTGATGTAATACGGTCAAGTGATCGCTTACATCTTGAGAAATTTGAGAAGGCATGAGGAGATATATGCGAAGCATGATTTGGAGTTGTTAGCCATTATTTATTCCTTGAGAGTTTGGAGACACTACCTTATTGGACGAAAATTTGAACTAAAAATGGACCACTGTGGTATACAACACATCTTTACGCAAAGCGACTTGAAAGCGTGACAATGATGTTGGTTGGAATTGCTTAGTGAGTATGATTTCAAGATTACTTACATAAAATGAATAATGAACAGAGTGGTGGATGTGTTGAGTCAGAGACCACACATATTTTCGATGATGCCTCTTCAGATGAATCTACGTGAAAATATCCTAACTTTATAGCGTGACGATGATTGGTACAAAGAGGTCAAGGAGTTTATCAGACAAAACACAATGATGGTACCAAAATTTGAAGAATTTACGTTGGACAATGATGGACTATTGATATTTAAAAATCGAATTTACGTACCGCCCAACGATGAGTTGAGGATTTTGATCCTAAACGAGTTTCATGGAGCAGTGTACATTCCTCACCCAGGAGTCACGAATATGAGGGAACACCTTAAACCCTTATTCTTCTTGACAGGAATAAAGGCAGACATAGTCCACTACATGGCAAGATGTCTAGAATGTCAGCAGGTGAAGGCTGAACATAGACATCCGACATGATTACTACAACCACATGCTATTCTAGAATCAAAATCAGAGGTCATTTCGATGGATTTCATTGTTGGATTGCCACTAACGGCAAGGAGACAAAACTTTATTTTTGTGGTAGTTGACACTTTGACGAAGAGTGCTCATTTTATTCTCATGTGTATGATGTATCAAGAACCTGGCATAGCTAGATTTTTCATCAGCGAGATAGTGAGGTTGCATGGTGTTCCTAAGATGATTATATTCGATTGAGGATCGGTGTTTATAGGACGATTTTGGAATAGTTTCCAAGAGGCCTTGGGAACCCAACTTAACTTTAGTACCACATATCACCCATATAAAGACGAGAAGATTGAAAGACCAAAACAAATTTTGGAGGATATGTTGTGTATGTATGTGATGGACCAATAGAAGCATTGGGAATAATTCTTTCCACTGGTAGAATTTGCATATAACAACTATTATCAAAGCACCATTAAGATGGCGCCTTTCGAGTTTCTTTACGGGCGACCATGTCAGACGCCTTTGAGTTGAGATTGGCTTGAGGATAAGGTCTTGGTGGGACATGAAGTGATCCAAGAAATGGAAGAAAAAATGAAAACCATAAGACAAAGGATAAATGAAGCGCAGGATCGACATAAGAGTTATGTCAATGCGTGTCTTGATGATCGTAGTTATGAAGTTGGTGATCGAATCTTCTTGCGAGTGAAACTACATAAGAGTTTGATCAAGTTTGGAAATGGTTCTAAACTCTCTCCTAGGTTTGTGGGACCCTTCGAGATTGTGGAAAGGAAGGGGCCCGTGGCCTATTGACTAGCCTTGCCTGATTCTTTGAGGCGTATGCACGATGTTTTTCACGTATCTGTTTTGAGACATTATGTTAGTGATCCTACACATGTTATTTACATGATTTCCTTGAAGGTTTCAGACAAGGGTGCTCTCATGGCGGAGCCAATGCACATCCTGGACCATCGCATTCAACGACTACCACATTGAACAATAGATAAGGTCAAGGTCGAGTGGGACAACCTTAGTCCACACTCAACGACCTGGGAGGACGCATATGATATGCGTCAACAGTTCCCATTTTTGATTTATAGTTAGACATATGATACTATGATGCAATTTATTTCGACAATTACATACGGTGAAACTTCGAGATGAAGTTTAAAACAAGACGGGGTGTATGTAACATCCCGCTCTTGTGCGCACTGAGTGGACTTTTTCTTTGAGGACACTTGCGTGCAAGTGATCCGAGTCGTTATACTATTGGTTGTTTTGATTATGCTTATGAGACATTGTTGATTTGATGTTATGTTATTTTTTTTGTATTTACATTGACATGTGCTATTGACTGGATTCTCCTCAGTGTGTAGGACTCTGGATGTTGAGGATGTCGATGCATCGATGAAAATCCACGGACTCTAGATCAAGTCAGGGAGTTGACTGTTAGGGTTTGAATGTTGTTGATCTGACATATGTACATACGATTAGATGATATGATGTTGATTATTATTGCTTACATGATTCATTTATAGATGCAAGCTGACGATATCTTGCCAACCAGAATCACATTGCAGTAGAGGGGTCATGCACGACAACCACAGACATTGAGGGAGAGGTTTGGTGGTATCCCTACCACAACCTACTAGCACTCTCGCAGTGGCTCGAACTGTAGGTTAATGATTACCTAGTTTGAGAAGACCCACGATGTCATGAGGGAAAACTATGACAGTGTCTCATGATGATTCTAAGGGGAACACAATAAGGCTGGGTCCTTATACATTAGACGCCCTTACTCTCCCACAAGATCACCTGACAGAGTATTGACTCCAGGGGTTTGACCTCTACCAAATTCAGTCAAGAGGCAAGTGGCACCCTTGGAGCACATAGTGCTTCTTGAAGAGCACATCGTGCAAAGAAAACAAAAAGAGGCGAGTGGCACCCTTGGAGCACGTAGTGCGTCCTGAAGGGCATGTCGCGATTTTAACTGGTAAGTTAATAAACTTAGTGCCTAGAAAACTATGCCTCCTTAGGACCTAGTTGGAATTAAATGAATGATGTGATAAGTAAAGTTTAATAACAATTTTTTCCCTTAATAACTGTCGCCAAGCCTACTGAATTGAAAACCTAGGTCTTAGTAGAAACTTTGAACCAAAAAAACTAATTAGACTTGTAACAAGAATGGGGTAAAGAAAATTCAAGCATTAATAATTAAAGTGAAATTTTAAGAAAGGTTTAATTAATAAAAATGGGTATTTGGTTGTTTTAGTATAAACGTGATAATTCTAAACTTAGTTATAAAAAGGGGAAATTTTAAGAAGAAAGGAAACTTAAAGAAAAGGGGGAAACCTAAGGAAAAGGGGAAACTTAAAGAAAAAGGGGAATGTCTAGCTTAGTAAGAAATATAGCCTTTGGAACTTTCTATTTATGAACTCAACTAGGAATTAAGTAAGACATAAGTCATTTAAGAATTGTAAGAGAATAATGGGACACCGAGGAGCGTTTTTAAGAATTCTTTTGAGTGGGTGAGGAAATAGGAATATTTAATTAATTAATAAATTGATTTTCTGGTGCAACTAGGGGATCGGGCGACATGTGTACGGGAGAGGTTTTTCCTAATTAAATAAATGAAAAATGAATCTAATGAGGGTTTGGGAAACTAATTAATAAGAAATTATATAAAAGGTTGGAGGAGGAGGAGTATGGATCACATCTGGCTTGCGTAACATTATGCTACTGAAATTTCATCTTGACTAAATTTTTTCTTGTGGGAGTTGGGATATCCAGCTCGGGTAACGAGTGGTAGCTCGACCTTGCAAGGCGAGTTGGGTGCTATCATTCTCTGTTATCATGTGCATGGCCCCTTTGCGGCTCGAGGGGCTCATGGGGGAAGAAGAATACCCCTAACGTTAGCTTGGAGGTACTGGTGAGGTCTCTTCGGTCGACAAGTGGGATCTGGATAGAGCGAATCCGTGGGAGGACATCTTCGCCTCATCGTCGTCGGTACATGTACGCGTGTTAAAGTTGTTACTTGTAATAAAATTTAATTTACACTTTTTTATTTTACTATATTCAGATGAATATTTCATTGCCATGAGATTTCCTTGCAGATGTATTTCTTTGGTAATTATTATAGATTATTTTTCATAAAATCATAATTTGTAATGGTAATCTGACAGAAGAAAAGAAAAATGTTTGTACATACATAACCACATTGGACGAACTGTTGCATAGGATAGAAATGGTTTTCTTTTGAATTTTGGTAAGAATGTAGGTCTCCTCAGGGATTCCTTGAGAATTATGTTATCAATGTAATCCCCTTGTCGTTTGATTCATCCTGTAAGAAACCTTGCTATCCAATATATATTTTATTTCTGAGTTATTGTCTATTTGCGCGTGGCCAGAATGAGCCTTAGACTCAAAACCTTGCTTGCGCTTTTGTATCTCCTGTCTGCATTTTCTTTATTCCTTGATTGCATTTTTTCATTATTTTATTCTCCACAAAGAAGGTCTGGATGCAGATTTGCGTTTTTATCTTCTGTTCCTTTATCCTTTAAGTTATTAGTTTGTGCCTGAGCAGTCGTCTAGGAGCCGAATCGACTGTCTTTCACTCCAGTGTTAAACATTTATATTCAAATTCCCTGCTTTCCTGTGCATGGATAATAAGTGTAGGATCATTTCTCTGTCCAACAAGGAATTCTCTCCTGGGCATTTATTCCCTCCTTAGCCTTTGCGATTATTGTGATTTATTCTCTGCAAACTCATGATTCCACACAATGATTTTGGGGATGTCTCTCCAGTTCACCAAACATTTTATCTCCTTTGCGAATCACATATGCGTTGTTATTATTGTGTTTTTATTTGTTTCTTGATGACTACATTTTTATTACTGTGCTTCTTATTACGACACGATTATTGTGTTTCTTTTAAAACTTCATGGGAGAACTATATGTGTAATTTCCCCAAGGCCAAGCCCAGTTGTAAATCTAATGCATGAAATGAATTGTAAATATGTGTTATAGGCTGGTGAGCCAGGTTTGTATAAGCTTGTGTCTTATGTGTTTTTTAGGCCAGGGAGCCTAAGGGTTGGAGTCCAAGGGCCTGATTTTGTACCTAAATGTATTCAACACATTAATAAAATATTAACACCGCCATGGGCAGATCGACAATGATGAATGAGTGAAGGGGGACTAAGCATCCATAGAGAGGGCAAGGAATTAGGGGCTGGAAGGTGGGAAAAGGGGCTAAGTGTTGAGCCTAAGGGATAAGCCCAGGGGGCTTAAGCCTTGGGAATAATATTTCAATATTATTCCAAAAGGACAAGTGCATTTTATGTTTTATCCTAAGTTCCTGTAAAGGAGAGGGCGTACAAGGGTGAAGCATGATGGGTGAACGCATGCAGTTCCATGGGTGACAAGTGTCAACCCTGGTGCATGCGAATAAAATGACCAAGGTGGACCATGAGGGGGTTCCTCCTCCCATTTGATCAGACTGCCTGAGCGTGTACGGGCTCTGAGCTGTACGACTGACCCAAGTTCTGCAGAGAACCTTCGTGCATCCCTGTGATACAAAAAGTCTGTGTATGGCTCTGAGAAAACCCATGTATACCTCCGTACTAAACGAGAAGCCTGTGATCAATTCTGGAAGAGCCGGTTTCACCTCTGTTTGAATCGAAAAATCCCGTGTTGTGTTTGGAGACTACGTGTGCATCCACTGCCCAATATCGAGCCTGTGCATAAGATCTCTGTTTCGAAGCTGTGACCGTGAGACCATCCTGTGATTGCTGAACCAGTTTGGGAAATCCTGTGTCTATTTTCCCCATGGTTTGTTGTGACCACGCAATACTGGACTGCGTGTGGCTTGTTGGCCTATGAGTGATTCTCTCCAGGTGAGAGAGTGTGCAGAGGAAGGAGAGGACTCCTGGAAGGAACCCTGTAGCTACCACATAGCCCAGAGACTTTTGGTCTAGTCTGTTGTTGTAACCTAAGGCAAGGGAGGTTAGCAGCCGAAGGACCTTCCAGGTGACAGAGAAGGTGTATACTCTTGGGGTGGAACAAGCATGTGGGGAATGAGGGTCTGTGGGCAGTGAGCGTGAGAGGTTCTTGGGAGAGAATCCCATCCTTGTGGCTGTGTGTTGTTTTCCCTGTAACCTCAACCTAGCCTAGGATTCCTTGTCTAGGGGTGGAGCTTAGTCCCAGCTTGGGGGTGACCCACTGCTGAGCTTGATGAGAAGTGTGGTCTAACCCTGGGAGGTTCGTGGAAGGCCTGCACTTGGTTGGTGGAATCTAGCACTGTTAAAAGATAAATATCTGATTATGCTTTAATCATGTTTTACATGACTGTGATGCTTATGTTATCATGAATTCCATTGTGTGTATTAATTATTATTAAATGCTATTGATTGTTAATTATAACAGTAAATAATATGTTTACTCTGAGCTTAAATGCATTTATTTTCTTAAATGCATGTGGATTATATAATGCCTGTATGAGTTATGCAAAAAGTGTGTACAGATTGGTAACATAGAGCGATAAAAACCTTGGTAACCGAAAGGTGTGCTACAATTTGGTATCAGAGCCAAGGTTTCGACACTGAGCCTAGATGGGTCAGTGGAGCAGTCTTTGGACCGAGAGTGCGAGGGAAATTGGGTCTGGAAGGCCAATTTCGGACCTTGGTTTGCTCCAAAGTGTCAAGGAGTTACTTAACGAGTGTTTAAGCTCAAGAGGTTTAGCAGCGTGTGAAACCGCAGTTGGTGTGGTCTATGGCCACGGGGAGATAGGTCTCCATACCAATAGTGTTAGAGCCTTAGGATCTATTTGGGAGGGAAGGTGAACCCTCATGATCGTCAGATCTGGGAAGTGTGTGCGGGGTTTAAATCCCTTTGGATTTGCACAGGAGTGTGGAAATCGCGATACGCGGAATTTCGAATTAGTCAGGACCATACATCAAAAAGAACGCGTGGAGGGCGATCAACGTTTCGATGACTCATAACTTGAAATGGTCAAGGGTGAGTTCGTGAGAATTCATGAAATGCGAATTCATGATTGGATCATGATCGTCGATCTAAGAGAGATCTGGACCGTTAATTGTCCAGGAAGAAATCGACATTTTGGGAGATGGGAAGTGAGGAGAGGTGAACACCTCCGAAACCCAAAATCTCGAAATGATCTACAGAGTTGATCGTAGGAAGGTAGTTGCCCTTCCGATTAAGTGGAGGAGTAAACTGTATATTTCGGGATTTCGGTTGATGGAAGTTCGAGATGTGGGGTGCACGAACTCCCGATGCCCGAAACCCCAAAATGCTGAAAAGATCTGTGTCACTGATTTGAGGAGGGGATCTAACCATTGGATTCCTTGCTTGGAATGGATGTGGGAGCATGAATGCGTACCACGTTCCAATGAGTCAAGAAGATAGGTGAGAGTGGTGGGACCTGAAGACGTCACTGAAGGTGACGTGGACCCTCCTGAATGTACCATGTACCACTGGTGAAGGGAGACAACTGTGCTGTGGGCCCGGAGAATAAAGTAATTTGTGATTTCAGAATTCGCAAAGGAGGAGCACGAAGAATCAACACTCCAACTCATGAAGTCGTGAGTTGGCGAAGAAGTGCTAGCACTTAGCCCTAGCCTGTGGTCATGTGTAGCAGGTTCTAGCAAAGAGGGAGCCATACCCGTATCGCATCTCGGGTATCGACGTTTGGAGGAAATGATTCGAGGGTCTTCGACTCACGAACTCGCGAGATCTCGAGTTGCGGAAGGGTGACTCTGGTTACGAAGATTTAACTATTGGATATTCATGGGACGAAATTCTAAAGTTCCAAAGTCCCAGAATTTGCAGAGATGGACAAAACTCAGAAAACTTTATGAAGTCAAAACATTTTTCTTGTTCACGTTAGCTTGTGAATGTTGTAAGTTTTCTTGAAGGGTTAAGGTCTGACAAAATTTGGTTGGCTGTATGTCATGTGTGTAGAGTTCAACGAGTGTCAGGACAGCCGAAAACTGACGCCAAGTATGGAATTGAAAGAGGTGCAAAATTCCTCCGAAACAGAGGATGAAAGGGTAGGAAGGAATGTCAACCTGGGAGTTGAAGGAACAAACTCTAATGGGCACATAAAAGAGATGGATAAGGAAGAACATATAATGAAACTCATTGAAATATTGCAGAAAGATGCCCAGGCTCACCTAGCTAATAGCCAAAAGCTCATGAAAATCAGGGATCGACAGGGTGAATTCAACTTAAAAATGTTAAAGAGCCTAGAAAGAATAGAAAATAAATTGGAAAAAGAGAGTGACACAAGAAGATCAAGAAGTGTCAGAACCCCTGAGAGGAGAAGAAGATCGAGGAGTGGTAGCAGACATTACTGTCTCTTCCCGAAGCATTCTGGCAAGTATACACACAGTAGTTCAAGCCTGTCCCCTATCAGAAAACACTGAAAATCTGGAAGGGATGAATTGAAAGGGGAAATCAACAAGATTAAACCACCTACATTCGATGGTGAACATAAGAAGGAGGAAGATGCCGAAACATGGTTGCTGGGTATGAAGAAACACTTCCAACTGCAGAATTATTCTGCCTATGTAGAAGGAAGAATTGCAATGTACCACCTAAAAGGAAAAACATCCATGTGGTGGGATCAGTTGGTGCAAATGAAACACATAAGAGAGAAAGAGGTCACATGGAAGGAATTTAAGAGGTATTTCAAGAAGAAATAACTGACCAAAAGATACAATGATAGAAAGATGAAGGATTTCTTCGAACTCAAGTTGGGCAGCATGACCATTGATGAGTATGAATGAAGTTTTCTGGAACTATTGAAGTATGTTCCGTTCATCAAAGATAAGGCTATCAAAATTTAGAGGTATCTGAGCGGACTGCTACCTTCCATCGGTGACAATATTCAATATGATGATCCTAAGACCATGGAAGAAACCACAAGAAGGGAGAAATGCTTATACGAACAACAAAGAGAAAAGCCTACCTTTCGGAAGGCTTGGGATGACCAGAAGAGGTTTAAGAAAGAACAAAGGTAGAAGGGAAACAAGCCTCCCTTTTTCAGGAACAGTGCCTGGGGACAGCCATCTTTTAGAGAGCCTAGGAAAGTTGAGGGGAGTGAGCAGATGCCAAGACCACCATCTATGGAGTGTTGGGGCTATAAAGGGAATCATAGGTACAGAGACTGCCCCCACAGAAAAGATAAAGTGAGAATTGTCCATACTGTTCAGCAAGCTGAAATAATGGAGGATATGGGCAACAAAATGACGAGGATCTACGCATCCCTAGACAACAAGAAAGCAAAATTTCAATCGCACATGATTGAAGTGGAAGGTACGATCAACAACCGACCACTTGTTATTTTAATTGATTCAGGGGCTAGCCATAGTTATATAGATCCTAGAGTGGTGGAAAGTTTGCATTTAACAAGAAGAAAACATGAAAGGTCTTGGCTAGTGAAGTTGGACACAGGAACCAAAAGGAAGGTCACTGAATTGGTTAAGTCCTATTCAATAGACATGAAAGGAATGAGCACTAAGGCTGAATTGAACATTCTGCCTTTATGATCATACGATTGCTTAATTGGGATGGACTGGTTGGACCAACACCATGCCCTTATGGATTGTCGTAACAAGAGGTTTACATGCTTGAATGAAGAGGGAAATCAGGTAACAGTCCAAGGAATTCCTAGAGCCGTGGTTGTTATGGAAATCTCAACCATGCAACTGAAGAAATGTTACTAGAAAGGTTGTCAATTATTTGCAGTTCGGGTGGAAGAAGCATCCCGAGATGTAGTCTCGAATATGGAAGATCACGAGGTACTCAAAGAGTTCAAGGACGTATTTCAGGAGGTACTTTGACTACCTCTGAAGAGGGACATTGATTTTTCTATAAATTTGATGCTGGGAGCAACTCTAGTTTCGAAGGCTTCTTATACAATGAGTACGCCAGCGCTGAAAGAGTTGCAATTGCAGCTCGAAGAGCTACTAAAGAAGGGATACATTCACCCCAACGTGTCACATTTGGGAGACATGGTCCTATTCGTGAAGAAGAAAGATGGGACGTTGAGGCTGTGCATTGATTTCTGGCAGTTGAATAAGGTAACTGTCAAGAACAAGTATCCTCCACCAAGGATCGATGATCTTTTTGATCAGTTGAAGGATGGAAAAATATTTTCAAAAATAGATCTCATATCTGGATATCACCAAGTGAGAATAAATGATGAGGACATTAGCAAGACCGCCTTTAGAACAAGGTACGGTCACTATGAATTCACAGTGGTGCCATTTGGACTAACAAATGCACCTGTTGTTTTCATGTGCTTAATGAATGGAGTGTTCAGAGATTATTTGGACATGTTTGTCATAGTCTCCCTGGACGATATCTTGGTGTATTCCAAGATAGAGGAAGAACATGAGAAACACCTAAGAATGGTGCTGCAGGTGTTGAGAGAACACCAATTGTACGCAAAACTAAGAAAGTGTTCATTTTATCAAAGGCAGATTCATTACTTGGGGCACATTATATCAAAGGAAGGGATCATTGTGGATCCTGAAAAGGTTGAGGCCATTCGAGAATGGTCAGCGCCAAGGAATGTGGTGAAAGTTAGATCTTTTATGGGTCTGGAAGGCTACTATAGAAGGTTTATAACTAGATTCTCAAGGATAACTCATCCTATCACTTCCTTGCAAAGGAAGGAGAAGAAGTTTCAGTTGACTGAAGAATGTGAGAGCAGCTTCCAGCAATTGAAGCAGCTGCTAACCAGCACTCCAATCCTGAAGATTGCAGATCCAAATACGGATTACGTAGTGTGCACCGATGCGTGTAAGGAGGGGCTGGGAGGAGTTCTCGAGCAAGAGGGATTTGTAATTTGTTATGAGTATCGAAAGCTGAAGGAGCATGAGAGGAATTATGCCACTCGTGATTTAGAGCTGGCAGTAATCGTCCACGCCTTGAGGAAATGGAGACACTACCTCATGGTCAAGAGATTCTAGTTGAGAACAGACCATAATGGTCTGAAGTATTTATTTGATTAGCTGAATTTAAATGCTAGGAAAACCGGATGGATGGAGTTTCTGTGTGAATATGACTTTGATATCAAGCATATCAAAGGGAAAGAAAATAAGGTGGCTGATGCACTTAGCAGAAAAGTGCATGAATTACATGCTACAACCATTAGCATGTACATGACTGAGATTAAAGATAGAATTTTGGAAGCTGCAAATGTTGATTTGCAGTACAGAGGTCTGATAGCAAAGCTACAATAGCATGAGAGACCACAGATCTAGGGAAGTTACACCTTGGGAACTGATGGCTTACTTTTGTATAAAAACAGAGTGTATGTACCCAATGTCCGATAATTGAAGTTGACAATTCTAAAAGAAATGCATAACATGGCTTATGCTATACATCCTGGATATCAAAATACTATGGCAGCAGTCAAAAACCATTATTTTTGGTCGGGAATGAAGAAAGAAATCATTGAATACATCACTAGATGTATGGAGTGCCAAAAGGTTAAGGTTGAGCATAGGCACCCAACAGGGTTGTTGCAGCCTTTACCCATTCTTGAGTGGAAATGGGACATGGTAACAATGGATTTTATCACAGGATTGCCCAGAACAAGCAAGCAACATGATTCAATCATGGTGGTGGTGGACAAGATTACTAAAACCTCCCATTTCATTCCACTGAAAACCACTCACAGGGAAGAAAATGTTGTTGATATCTTTTTGAAAGAAGTTGCATGATTGCACGAAATTCCTAAGACAATTGTGTCTGATAGGGACCCGAAATTCACCTCGAATTTCTGGAAAGGACTGTTCAAGGGATTCAGAACGAATCTGAACTTTATTACAACGTATCATCCTGAGTCTGATGGTCAGACAAAGAGGGTGAACAGGGTAATAGAAGACATACTGAGAATGTATGTGATGGATAAACCATCAAGGTGGGAAGACAACCTGCATTTGGTAGAATTCGCCTACAATAATGGGTATCATGCATCATTGAATATGAGCCCATTTGAAGCACTTTATGGAAGAAAGTGCAACACTCCAGTGAGCTAGGATAATCCAACTGACAGAACAGTGATTGGGCTTGAGCTGCTCAAAGAGATGGAAGATCAAATGATAAAATTTAAACAAAATCTGAAAGCTGCCCAGGATAGGCAGAAAATTTACACTGACAGTAACAGAATCCATAGAGAATTTAAAGTGGGTGACCATGTTTTCCTAAAAGTGAAAACTAACATGAGTTCCCTGAAGCTGGGAAGTTGCACCAAGTTGGCAACAAGATTTTGTGGGCCATTTGAGATCTTGGAAAGGATTGGGCCAGTTGCATACATGCTTGCACTACCTGCATCTATGATTGTACATAATGTGTTTCATGTTTCACTTCTTAAGAAATATGTACCTGATGCTAATCATGTTATCGATTGGAATGTGATTCAAGTGGAACCAGAAGGTGTCCTGCAAGTGCATCCTATGCGCATATTGGATAGGAAAAGAAAACAACTCCGGAATTGAGCTATAGAGATTGTAAAGGTCCAGTGGACCTGGTACAGTCCTGAGGATACGACATGGGAGCATTCATATGTTATGCGGGCAGAGTACCCGCATCTTTTTGAATTTTTTTTAAAATCTTGCAGATGTTGTGTAAAGTTGCACTAAGTACAGTGCAAAAATAAGGGAGGGGGATTGTAATGTCCCCAAGGACGAGCCCAGTTGCAAATATGATGTATGAAATGAATTGTAAATATGTGTTATAGGATGGTGAGCCAATTTTGTATAATCTAGTGGCTTATGTGTTTGTTAGGCCAGGGAGCCTAAGGGTTGGAGGCCAAGGGCCTGATTTTGTACCTGAATGTATGCAGCACATTAATAAAATATTAACACTACCATGGGCAAACCGACCATGATGAATGAGTGAAGGGGGACTAAGGATCCATAGAGAGGGTAAGGAATTAGGGGCTGGAAGGTGGGAAAAGGGGCTAAGTGTTGAGCCTAGGGGCTAAGCCTAGGGGGCTTAAGCCTTGGGAATAATATTTTAATATTATTCCAAAAAGACAAGTGCATTTTATGTTTTATCCTAAGTTCCTGGCAAGGGAAGGACGTACAAGGGTGATGCGTGCTGGTGGAACGCATGCAGTTCCATGGGTGACAAGTGTCAACCCAGGTGCATGTGAATAAAATAGCTAAGGTGGACTGTGAGGGGGTTCCTCCTCCCATTCGATCAGACCGCCTGTGCGTGTACGGGCTCTGAGAAGTACGACTGACCCAAGTTCTGCAGAGAACCTTCGTGCATCCCTGTGATCCAAAAAGTCTATGTATGGCTCTGAGAAAACCCGTGTATACCTCCGTACTGAACGAGAAGCCTGTGATCGATTCTGGAAGAGTCGGTTTCACCTTTGTTTGAACCAGAAAAGCCCATGTTATGTCTAGAGACTCCGTGTGCATCCACTACCCGAGATCAAGTCTATGCATAAGATCTCTATTCCGAAGCCGTGACCGTGAGACCATCCTGTGATTTTTGAATCAGTTTGGGAAAGCCTGTGTCTATTTTCCCCATGGGTTGTTGTGACCACACAGTACTGGACTGCATGTGTCTTGTTGGTTTGTGAGCAATTCTCTCCAGGTGAGAGAGTGCGCAGAGGAAGGAGAGGACTCCTGGAAGGAACCCTGTAGCTGACATAGAGCCCAGAGACTTCCGGTCCGGTCTGTTGCTGTAACCCAAGGCAAGGGAGGTTAGCAGCTGAAGGACTGTCCAGGTGACAGAGAAGGTGTATACTCCTGGGGTGGACCATGCATGTGGGGAATGAGGGTCTGTGGGCAGTGAGCATGAGAGGTTCCTAGGAGAGAATCACATCCTTGTGGCTGTGTGTCATTTTCCCTGTAACCTCATCCTAGCCTAGGATTCCTTGTCTAGGGGTGGAGCTTAGTCCCAGCTTAGGGGTGACCCAATGCTGAGCTTGATGAGCAGTGCGGTCTAAGGCTGGGAGGTTTGTGGAAGGCCTACACTTGGTTGGTGGAATCTACCACTGTTAAAATATAAGTATCTGATTATGCTTTAATCACGTTTTGCATGACTGTGCTGCTTATGTTATCATGAATTCCACTGTGTGTATTAATTATTATTAAATGCTATTGATTGTTAATTATAGTAGTAAATAATATGTTTACTCTTAGCTTAAATGTATTTATTTGCTTAAATTCATGTGGATTATATAATGCATGTATGAGTTATGCAAAAAGTGTGTACATATTGGTAACAAAGAGCGATAAAAGCCTTGGTAACCGAAAGGTGTGCTACAATATGGTAACAGGATTTCTGCGATATGACCCTCCATAACTAATATGGCATTCCTTCTTGGCTCCGTTGAACAATTTTCCTTTCCTAGGTTCGCCACTGATATTTTCATTCACGGGCTTCAAGAATGAAAGTTTTAGCGAGACATGCTTGCTCTTACTCAGGCCTACTCCAAATCCTATCTTGTCTCTTCACCCACTTCGTATTCTTATTTATCCTTATTTTAGATTTCTTTATTGATTGATTATGGTCATGCGGGCAGGTACAATTGGAAAGGGCGAGCTTAGGAGTCTATCATCTACGTCAAACAATTCCATTTGAGATGGAAGACCTCGCTCTTTCCTATTTCATCTCACTTCAGTTTCACATGCTCTTTGCATAGGTAGTTACTGCCTCTACGCGTTTTGGGGACTAAGTAAGGATTTTTCGAGGATCCGTAAATAGTGACTCACAATGAAGTCTGTTGTTTTCTTTTATTATGTGCATTAATTCTACGTATTGGCATCTATATTGTGCATGATCATACTTTGGTCTAATGTTCTACTTTCCCCTCATAATCGAAAGCAATTAATTGCCCCTTTAATATCAAATCTTGGCATTTTCCGAATTTGTCTTACCATGCCAAATGTGCTACCAAGATTTGCGCGAAGTGAATGGTTACTATTTTTTTCTTTAGTGTGTTCTCCACAGTTAGATAGAAGGCGAATTCAGATTTATAACATTGAATCAATATTAGCATAATCTGGTGTTTATTTGTTATCTACCTTAGGATGGACGATGCACCCATTATGTTCCTTCTGAGTAAATGATTCCTTGCTACTGTGCTGTTAGAGTGGGGGTGGAAATCAAGTTTTATCTCCTCGTTCACCGTCCAATTTCAAGTCTTGGATCAGTTCCCAAGTGCACCCCACTGTACACGCATTGTTTTCATAAGTATTGCATGGTTTCTTTTTGCAAAAAGTTTGTGATTATCTTTTGGTGGGTGCATATAACCTATAGCAAATCAACCTCACATTTATTCAGGATCGGACTTAAACAACCTCATCTTGTTGATAGGTAATTGTGAGCCCCAATTTATTACTTGATAATTAAAAACAAGTTGATACCTGTGATTAAATGCAACCTCTGCAAATGAATTTTGGCAGGAAATTAAGCAGTAAATTGGTATTTCTTCTTACAATAGTTTTCTCTCCATAGAATACTCGAGAATGAAAATTTATTAATAGAGAATAATTGTTTATTAAATTCTATTTTTATTTCCTCACTATAGTGTGCTTGGTTAACTAATTCTTGACTTAATTATGTTTTTGCCAATCATTTTGTTATCTTTAATTATGATTGTTTGCTAATGAGTTTGTTATCACTAATTGTGTTGTTTTCCAATCAGTTTGTTATCATCAATAAATTTAAAGTGGTTAATGGGTTTTAGTGACATGCTTTGGGCCCCAGGGGTGTAGACTCTTCGGAGATGGGGTGCACTACTAAAGAGCTTCGTCATGGGATGGTTGCTCGTGTCGTTCAATTAATTTATTACGTGCAAAAATTCAATTGACAAATGATAGATTTAGATGGTATATGAGTTAATTAGTTTATTGATTATATGAATGATGACCTTCGATCAATTATCCCTTACGTGCCTTAAAGGGACACTAGAACATTGGGTTGTTGAATGTTTATTTTTGGGCCATGCAAAATGATTGAGTCAATGATTGATAATTCTCGCTCACTTGAAGACTATTGTTACATATGTCGGTTTATGTTGTTGCGTTAGGTTTTTTGATGTTGTCCCTTAGCTTAGTAGGCATGGTCTTGCTTGTGTTGGACAGTATGTAGAAACCTCCTTGTTCCTCAGAACAGTCGCCAATCTTGAGACCTTAAATGGTCAAAATCGATGGGAACCTAGGCTTGAGCATTTCTTATGTGTCCTAGAGGTCCTAATATTGTAGGGTAGGATGGGCGGGTAGTCGTTTTTATTTTTCCTGATTGATTTTTGTGTGTTGCATCCAACTGCATGATGTGATATTCTCCTAGGTCGTTATGTTGTCTGTTTCCTGAATTGCATGCATTGTGTTCATTGTTGAGTTGTGTGGTTGACTGTTGTCGTTGTTACCTTCTTGTTAAAAAAAAACAATTGCACTTGTTAAGAGTTAGATTTTGTCGTAATGATTGGGGATGTTACATGTAACACTAGAAACCTCCGCTAAAAGGTCTATTTCTTGTAGTGCAAGAAACCATATTTGGGCCATCCAGGGTATCAAAAGACAATAACAACGTTAAAGAAAGAATATTTTTGGCCCAAAATGAAGACAAAAGTAGCTGAATACATTGCTAGGTGTCTAGAGTGACAACAAGTTAAAGCAGAGCACCAACACCCGACTAGAGTATTACAACCCATACCCAATCCAGAGTGGAAATGAGAAGTGATCAATATGGATTTCATCATTGGATTACCTATAACAAAGAAGCACAATGATTCGATTATGAATGTGATTGATAAACTTATAAAAGAAACACACTTTATTCTAGTAAAATCCACTTATAAAGCTATAAATATTGCATAAATGTTTATGAAGGAAATTTTCAGGATGCATGGGTTTCCTAAAAAAATCATTTCTGACAGGGACACAAAATTTGCTTCCAAATTTTGTAAGACTTTGTTTAGTGGAATGGATACACAATTGCTTTTTAGCACTGCTTACCATCCTCAAATTGACGGTTAGATTGAAAGGACTAGTCATATTGTTGAGGATATGTTGCGAATGTATGTTATGGATTGCCCAACAAAATGGGAAGATTATCTTCACGTGATTGAATTTGCATACAACAATGGATACCAATCATATTTAAATATGAGTCCTTTTGAAGTATTATATGGCTAGAGGTGTAGGACATCGGTGAGTTGGGATGATCATGTTGAAAAGATTATTATAGGGCTCGACATGTTAAAATAAATGGAAACAATGGTGCAAAAAGCGAAACATAATTTTAAAAGTGCACAGGAGATGCATAAAATTTATCAGATTAAAAAGGACACACAAGGAGTCTAATGTTGGAGACTATGTTTACCTAAAAATAAAACCAAGAAACAATTCACTCAGACTTGGAAAAAGTTCTAAGTTATCACCACATTATTATGGACCTTTTGAAGTGTTATCCAGAGTAGGACCAATGGCCTACCAAAAAATGCATAATGTGTTTCATGTTTCATTGTTGAATAAATATGTGCTTGGTATAACTCATTTTGTAAATTGGAATGTGATCCAGTTGGAACCAGAGGGTGATTTTCAGGTGGAACCACAATGTATACTCGACAGGAAAGAAACTATGTTGCGGAATAGAGACATCACTGAGGTTAAAGTCTAGTGGAGGCACTTTAGTCCCGAGGAAGCTACTTGGGAAATGGAAAAGGATATGAGGAAAGTCTACGCATTTTTGTTCCAAGGTTGGGATACTTGATTGAAACACCGAGGACGTGTTCAGTTCAAGGGGGGAAGATGTAACATACCTACAATTTAAATGTTTGAGTAATTTTAAGTGATTGTGAATATTGAGTTATGACATTGGGGAAACATTTAATTAACATTTTGATAATCATAGATAATTGATGGTGAAAACCATTTATGTAAATATTATTTTTATTTTATTTTATTTAAAAAATACTTGAGATAAATTGATGAGAGAACCACACTATGATAAGATAAACACTTTTCTCCATGGGAAAATTGAAAAAAGGATATAAACCACCAGAGTAAAAGTTATTGTTTTCCATGAGGACAAGTGTGAACCTACCCCCAAGAGTGTGGGAGGTTAGGAAACAAGATAGAAAGAAGTTAGTCCAAGACTCCCAAGAGTTAGGGATAAGGCTAACTGGAAAATTAAAGAAAAGACCCAAACAATCTATTATTCTATATATGTTCATAGAATAATAATAGGGTGACAAGAGTTAGCAGTGTGTGGGCTAAACTCTCTCAATTTGTCCCAGTAAATCATTGTGGTTCAGATATGTGTATGTACCTTTATTATTTTATTTTTTTATAATTATTAACTCAAATGTTTACAGTGCTAGTTGGATGATAATGTACACTCTCTCTATATATGTTCATAGTAATATATTTCTCGAAATATTGATGTGAAAATAGAAACAACCAGAGAATTATTCACCATTTTATTACTATTAATATTAGCAGAGGAAGCTTAAATATAGAAATAATTAGAGAATTCTTAGCCAAATCATTCTTTGTAGAGGAGGCATAAATACTCTTATTTCAATATTTTTCGTTTGTAGTTAGCGGAGAAATAATCTAACATAAGTAATCTTTGAATATGGCTTGAAACTCTAGTAAGGTAATAATTCTTGGCTAAGGATTACGTATGATAAAAGTGAAATAAATACAGATTCTAAAGGTTCTGTAGGAATAACTATTGTAACCCTTTTTAAACAAAGTAATTTTTCTTTCACACAGATAGAATAAAATTAATATGCATGTGGATTGTGACTATAAACTAGATTCTCTTTATTATTATCAACGAAATTAAATAAATGGAAAAACCACTGTGTATGTAACTAGAATGAATGGTAACTTATATATTTAAAATATTTTGTAGCTACAGAATCAACTTGGCCATTGTATCAATTTATTCACACACAAAACAAGAGAAACTACCACAAAAATAATATAAAAAAAATAGTTTTCTTCATAACCCTTACACGAAACAAGAAAGAGGGCCATGATATAGTAATAAATACGAAATATATGTAAGGTTTAATAGGTCAAAAATCCACAAATAGGGCCGACTATTAAGCCTATAAAATCAATTATGGAGTAAACTGTTACAGAATGAGTCTGCGTAAAGGTTAGGTAAAAGAATTTTAAAGAAGATCTCTACAGGAGTGGGTAAAAACCCTTGCAAACTGTAACGAATTTGCTTCAACCATATTGGTGGTCACTATGCAATAGAGTAACCAAAAAGATCTTAAGAAATCACCAGCATGATTTAGTCGATAGAAACACATATTTTACCTTTCGTTTTCCAAATCGAAAACCTGAGAGTGGATGGGTCGTGGGTTAAATTTTTCAACGCCTGACAGATGGTTCTTTCTTGGATTTTATAAAGTACCTCTACCCCTGTAGAAAAATACATAGAAGTGGGAACATAAACGATTAACGAAAGAGGAATGATATTCAATATAGAAAGCAATGGATTTTACCTGGAGTGTTAAGAGGAAGTCACCCACGCTTGAATGCAGAGCTCGCTGATAGCATAAAAACAACCATGATATTGGTCGTGACGTCTCTATTCTTGTAACACGAGGTAGAGATTTAGTTTAACTACAAGAGATTAAACACATAATTTAAAGAGAAACCATTTAAATCAAAGTTCGGGGTAAGCACAATAAATTTACCTGTATTGTTTCAAAGGAGTAATACTAGGTGAGAGAACAGAGTATAATGAGAGTTCTCTAGCTAATAAACTTCATGAAGAGAGTCAAAACAATCATGAGTTTGTGGTGAATAGTTTGTCTTTGTAACGAGTCTAGATGTTTCCATGGAGGCGAGTTCGCTCCGTGGATCGACCCTGGGATTACCCTACAAACCAAAGGTAACATGTGTAATATCAATAACCCAACAACAAACCATTACAAGCATGAGTTCCTGTGAGAAAAGAGATATTTTTCGATACCAGAGAACTATTTCCATAGAGAACGAAACAAAGTAACTCCCGGTAATGTTGGTATAGAGAAATCGTTAACAATGTGCTTAGACCGATCACAATAAGCTTCCAGTAAGGATAATGATAGAGAGTTTTTTCACCAAGAACCCTCAAAGGTTTTCTAATCCGGATGAGGCCAACAAAGTATTGGCGATTCATTTGTTTTGCATTAACACCACAATACAGAGATTGTAGTGGTTGTCAACCTTTACTGCAGTTGATATCGACATCTACACTAGCTTTATGCCACTTGTCATTAGGAAGAGCTGGGCGCGAGTGGGGTGGGTATCTGTAACAATGGAGGTGCTAGCGCGGAAGGAAGATGGTAGGTGGTTTGTAGGCCTGCCTTTATGATAGGGGTCAGTGTGATTTACATGTCATTTAGACAAGGAATTTTCCACAGATCAAAGTTAATGCGGGTATTATGGCAGTCACGATCACCATGAGTTGGGGAGACAACGAAATCGTAAGGGGTTTCATGGGTCTTAGGAGTATAGTGGATACAGAGCTTTAAAAAGGGTAAGTTAGTTATCCTTGTAAAGAAGTGGGTTCTAAATTTAGAATTATATATTTATATATATATATATATATATATATATATATATATATAAAAGAGTAAGTGTTGATGCTAAGCATAGCCACTCTGTATAAAAATATTGGGTATATATGTATATTTATATATGTGTGTGCACCACTTCAGTTTGAAAACTATAACTTGGAAGGAGTCTTGAGACCAATAAGTCCCTGGACATTGGAAAGAAACATACGAATTAGACAGATTAACGAGGTAACTGATATTTATGTAGATTCTAATAAATCTAATTGCATGTATACCTTGAGAGATTGCTTAGACACTTCGACACGTGTAGTTTTTTTTTTTTTTTTTTTGGCTTTTAACCCGTCAGGTAAAAAAAAAAGGATTTATTTAAAAAGTGTTATTGTTCACCTTGGAACCAAACTATAATAATAACTTTGGCGATGATAAAACAATGACGAGAAATCCAGTCTTAGCATCTAATGTATAATAATATTTTTTTTTAGTTGGGGTGATGTTATATGGATTTGCAGGTCAATTCAAATATTCACCATCATTTTATTGGTTGTGTCATCTTCATAATCAAATATTAAACATTGTTGGAATTTTTTCGAGACTGATCATGGGAAAGGAGAGCATGACGGTGCAGGGGCATGTATAAAATGAGCACTTTGAAGGTATTAGATGAACCATTGTGCTGGTCAATTTGTATCTATTGATCGAGTTGTTCAATGGTTCCAAGCATCTCTAAGATAGAAACTTAATCCATCAAGTGATGTGTGCAGGTCTGTGTATACAAATGTTTTACATGTATTCAATTCTAGTTTATCAATAATTTGTCAAGTTAACACACACACAGAAACCCACATATATTGACATTCATTTACTTTTAATAAATTATTCTTGAAATGTGCATGTATTTTTGGCATATTGGAATCCAAGATGTAGATAAATCAATCTAATATGCAGCCAATACAATACATAGGACTCATAAATTACATTCAATTAAGACAAAATCCTACCAAAATGTGTATGTGCTTGACAAAAGGAATGCA
The DNA here is from genome assembly GCA_000966675.3 of Picea glauca. NCBI lineage: Eukaryota > Viridiplantae > Streptophyta > Pinopsida > Pinales > Pinaceae > Picea > Picea glauca. The sequence goes on from JZKD02S0540441.1 coordinate 253,148, forward strand.
TATTGTTTTTGTTCAATTTGCATAGAGAACACATAATCCGACGAGATTTGTGAAAATGAAATGGGACAATATGTTAAAACTTGGGAATATACATAATTAATACAAAGGGGATAATGCCACTTGCACTCTTAGAGGAGATGGAATCAAATGACACTATAATGTCAACTAATGGTGATAGAGTTTTTGATCTTGTTAGAAAAGGTAAAATGAGCTATACAATTCTTCAAAAATATTTTTTTATGTTTAAACAGTACAAAATTGTGCATGTTGATCTAACGATTTGTTTGTTGGCATATGGGGCTTTATTTGTAGGGGATGTATTGTTTATGGTTGCACCTGTAGACAATGATGAAAATGTTAAATATTATTTGATGCAATGCACATAAAGAAAGATGAAGTTATTGGAGAATTATAATGATAATGGTCTTATATATGAAAGAGGATCCATCATACTGAAAGGCTATTTTCTTCAAGAAACCCATGAAACCGAAATTCATGTTCATTTTGAAGACTATCAGCTGGATGTCATAAGCTGTCAATATAGTCATTTGGTATGTGCAACACACATAAAGTTAGTAGAGGTTCAATCAAAGAAAAAATCGAAAGTTAGAAAATGGAAAATGACAAAAGAAAATCATGAATGAATAATTAAAGATGGTATACTAATTTCCTTCCAAATATTCGAAATGAAATGGTGATATGAAATTTTTAACTAATATTACACACGAATTTTTATACCAATGGAGTCCTTAAATGAGAGAACTAGATATTCAACCAAGTTTATTGAATTTGGGAAATGAACTTTATCCTCGACAACAATGGCAATTTGTTACCTCTTAGAAATTCTATCGACTATCACCTCACCTCATTAGAAACTCCCTTCACCTTATGCCAACTCTCCTTTGGCATAAGGGGGTTTCCCTAATAATATTTTTTAAATTTGTTCTTTAAAACCAATCATAATTCCATATTTGACAAATCATGAATTTATGATTTTATTTAGGTAAAAGAATGAGAAGAGAAGTAAGATCAAGTTCCTTGTCCTTTGGGAAAATGGAGTCAAAACTTAACTTGATGAAGAAGCTTAGAATACAAGGTAAAAATCAACAGGTTATAAACATAACCATTTAAGTCAACCACATTGATGCATAAAACTAGTGAAATTGTTTTAGCGATGTCATTTCATATCCAACTCAAAATCAACCAATTTATGATATAATCATCAATGTAAAAAGAGTAGCCAACAATCATAAAATGTGCGAGTGAACAATATCCTTTTATCTTCATTAACAATTTTGGTTACATATACGTTTTGCAAGGGTAAATACCTCTAGCATAACCCTTTTCTAATATCTCAAAACAACCCACAAAAAAATGTAATAACCCTATAACAACATAAATATATGAGTTGAATGAACATTATTTCGCAACCCTAGCATATATGTGGCCAACATCCCAACAAGATGAAAATTATTTCACCAATAACTCGTCCTTTCTTCTACTTAAACATGATAGTGTATTTATCCTTTTAGGGGATCTCTCCACACTTGAACTTCTGATTTGAAAGTAAGGAGTACATTTCCTTTTAAATCTTTTCTTCCAAGTAATTTACAATAAAATAATATTGAAAAGGATTAGAATACTTTAGATCCATTCTTCCTCCAAGGAATAATATTAAAATACAAGATTATGTACCTTTCAAGGACATTTGTTTATTGTGGAAAAGTGGTTATCCTGTTTAAAATCTCCAAAGAAACTAATAAAGGATTTGCATCTAACTAAGACAAAGTGAAAAACCATTTTTTAATGTACAGATAGGTGGTAGCAAAGGTTTAAACATGCGTTATTGGTCAGTTTCATGTCACCATGGCATGCATGTTTGGAGCTTGTAATGTGATGATGTCTACTCCATGCCTCACCAAAATATCTCGGGAGGAGGTTACCACTCTTGGCATTAATATCAACAATTCCAATTAGGTGCAAATGAAATTAACCACTGACACAACATTGGGGGAATATTGAGGTCAAAATGGGCCTCAAAACAAAAAAGCATACTATAAAAATAAACTTTAAACAAAACCTATAGGATTCAAGATGATGATGTCAACCATAAGGGTAAAACTTTATTTCATGTTTTCGACTTATCTCCTTATAGACTTACTCAAATTTCAAGTTTAGGCACTCGTTGGATGTGGAATTAAATTATGTATCCAACAAGTACCCACTTTGCATACTTTTGATAGAGTCACATTGAGATAAACTAGAAAACATGAAAAAACATGTTTATTTCTAGTATTTTTCACATATTTCCACTTTATCTCACTATAAATATTATGTAAAGGGGACCCACTTTCCATACTTTTGATACACTCACAAAGATAAACTAGAAATACATGAAAAAAACATGTTATTTATAGTTTTTTCATTTATTTCTAATACTTTTTTATGTGGAATTTATTTTTGCATCTAATGAGTGCCTACACATCTTATAAGGAGATAAGTTGAGAACACTGTAGAAAAATATTTTTCTTCATTTTCCTTTGAAAATTCATAACTCTTATTTTGTTATTTTAACTATTATTTTATTATTTTCCTTAGGATTCCCATTTTAGACCTCAAATTTTCTAATGTACACTGTCCAATAAGTAAAGATGGGAGTTATAAAATATTTTAGAAATTTTATATTTTTAAATTAAATTTTTTATTAAAAGATATTTTTCAAAATAGGGAAAATTTAATAATAGTAATACACCAATTATAAATTCACGGATGGGGTAATAGGTGGAAGACAAAGTATGACATGTGGAGTTAGGCCGCGTAGGAAGCTATTAATCCCCGTCGTCGACCTCCCTTCCCTCTAGAATGAATGAACCACACTCATTGTGGATTAATGGCAGTGCACTAGGCACTCCAAGGAAACTTAATGGAGCCTTGTGTGAACTAGGCTTGACGAACCAAGTAAGGTACATGCACCAGGCTTGTAGTCACCTCAATCTTCATGGATCTCTCCCATGTCAATTCACCAGGCACTATGAAGGCCTGTGCTCTGGATTGTTCTCTCATTCCTTCCCCGTCTTGTTCTCGACTGCTCCTCGACTTTCTCTTTTCCTTGTGCTTGATAGTTCCTTGGCTCCCATATCATTTTCTTATTAGGCTCGATTGTTTGTCTGCCCATGGTTATTCCTCCATTGTTTATCCAGGCCAATCCTCACCTGAAATCTCACACCATGCCAAGAGAGAGGGGCAAGTCCAGAAGGGGTATGTTGTACTACAACACCCTTACCAGACGCAATAGAATCCCCCTCCTTCAGCTAGCCCTCATAATTACCAGTCATCTCAACCAACTCCATAATCGGCCTCAACAACCCCAGTCTCCCACCCTCAATCCCACCAATGACCTTGGTAGTTTCTCAATCAAGGAGGAATACAACGCCCATGGCAGGTCGAGCCCGAGTTCACACTTGGACTAGATTCCTCAGGTTAATGTTTTTATTTTGGTTTATTCAATTATGCAGAGAATTGAAATTCTCTATCAAGAATTGTATGACAGTCGGCCATGGCCACTGCTCAGTCGATCACTATGATCTTTTTTCTTAGTTAGACACTCTTCCTGTCATGTCCAAATAGTTACAGTTGCACTTGAATTTTGATAACCACCTATCTTGGTTTCCCAACTGTGGTAGGACAGGTGACAGACTCCTGATTTTGTAATAGCATGCATATCTGTAAATATTAATATATAGTTACTTTTATTTAAAAAAAAAAATACACCAATTATAAATCATAAATATTGAATTTCAAAATTTCATTTTTTTTTTAAATTAAATTTAATATATTAAAACATTATAAAAACTTTGCAAAGGAAAAAAAAAATCAAAAAAATCAAAAGTCAATAAACTTTGATTTGGGATCAATCGATCACTATATATAGTGTTGCTAGATGCAAATATAACAAGTGTTGCATGGCAGAGTAGTCCCTGCCAGGTTGGAATGGGAATAAATGTGACCTAGTACAGACACGTGGGTAGGAAGTTGAAGAGCATTCCTAAAGAAATTTTCTTTATATATGTTTTACATACGTTCATGGACAAAAAAACCAAAAAATAGTAGTAATGTCTATTACATAGGTTCATGGACAAAAACACAAAAAAATTAGTATTCCCGAATTAGTTTTCTTTAAAACAGGGGCTCCTCGACAGAAAAAAAAATTAAAATTTATCAAATTATAGGTTTCTGGACAACATAAATTATACATACCAAATATGTAATTTTATAAAGTAGATATTTATTTTTATACATAAAAAATCTGTACTTTTATAAAGTATGGAGATCGTTGGTTGTCAGGGTGGCGGGATGAAAATTGGGCTTCTGTTGTTTCGTTCCCTACAACCAGAAGCCAAATTTCCGCGATATACAAATTGACAATCGGACTTGCGAATTATTTGAATTTTAAGGGCCTCCTGCCAAAACAAATTAGCATTCTTGAATGAGTTTTATTTACATACATTTTACATACGTTTGTGGACAAAAAACACAAAAAAATAGTAGTGACGTCTGTTACATAGGTTCGTGGACAAAAGAACAAAAAAATTAGCATTCCCGAATTAGTTTTCTTTAAAACAAGCGCTCCCTGACAGAAGAAATTGAAATTTATCAAATTATAGGTTCCTGGAAAATGTAAATTATACATTCCAACTATGTAATTTGATAAAGTGGATATTTTATTTTATACATAAGAAATATGTACTTTTATAAAGTATGAGGATGAGATTTTATAGAGCATGCACGGAGCCGTCATTCCATACTTAGCCAATTTTTGGATCGTGGGTTCTCGGGATGAAAATTGAGCCTCTGTTGTTTTGTGGCCTACACAGAACATCCTGAGTGCCGCGATATACAAATTGAAAAAAAGATTTGCGGACTATTTGAATTTTAAGGTAAAGATGCAAGAAATGACATACTCTCTATATATGTGAGTAGAAAAAAAGTAGTGAACACAATGTTTTGACATTTATATAAAAATATAATAAAACATGTTACATATTCTTGGAAATTTAAAGAAACACACACACACACACACACACATATATGTCAAATATGCTATCTCAAATTTGAGTGACTCATTTATCTCATATTTAATTTTGAAAATGACCAAATATTCAGCATAGCTGAAGATACAAATGTAGAAGCACATAAATATATAAGGAGACAAAAGAATAGTTTTATTTGGAATAAATGAAAAAAAAATAGTTTGTTACATATTAATTTTCTTTAAAACAAGGGCTCCTGGACACATAAGAAATTGAAATTTATCAAATTATAGGTTCATGGACACCATAAATTTAGCATACAATAGAATAGTAAGAACATCCTGCAAGAAAGACTCACCATAAAGTTAGCATACTATAGAATAGTAACAATGTGGTGAAAAAACATTTAAAAGGTTCTTGGACACACAAAGTTTAACATACAATAGAATAGTAATAATGTTTGTTACATAGGTTCGCAAAAATTTATCAAAAATTAACAACGTTTGTTACATATTTCTAGAAATTTAAATGCCTTTGTCATATAGACTGGGATTGGGGCTCTCACAGACCACAAAATAAATAGGTACAAGAATTAGGAATGTCAAAAGGAGAAGTATGCGAGGGTAGAGAGGAAGAACTGAGAAGAAGAAATTGGAAGTTATGAGTCTTTGGTTACAGTTTTCTATTTAAAGAGGTCATAACTAGATTGATAAAGAAAACAAGATAACAATATAGACTTAAAATGGATTGATAAATAAAATAAGATGGCAGTATAGACTTACTATGAAGCCGATGCGCTTTTTTTTCATTGGTCGATGATCAGTGGAGTCCTGTCGACCAACTGTTGCCCTTCCTGGACGAGGTTGTCCATTCTCTGTTGGAACCATTCTTCGATGTAGCGTCTCATGGGAGCCATGTTGATTTCATCTTGGATTTCTATGTCGTAAAGGTCGTTTTGTAATTTTCTTAAATTCATTGAAATACTATGCAGACTCTGTTCAATTTCTTCATTGTGTGCCACATAGTCTAGTACCCAACGCTCGAGCTCATCTAAACAATGTTCAGTTACGCTGTAAAACTTTTCGAAAGACAACCCCTTTAAAATATCAAGTTGTTCATGGAAGGTTTCTTTGGGTATTGACAAGGATTTGAGAATTAAGTTTGGGTATTGAACCTCATTGGTACTTCCAACTAAGTCTATTTGGATCAGGCTTGTGAATAAAAATTCCTTTTCTGATATGGCTTATTTACATGATTCGACAATGAGCTCTAGGTTGTCAACTTTCTTTTTCCAGCATGATTTTACTTTTTTGGTCCACTTTGGGGAGGGGAATTTCTCTTGTCTTATTTTCAGTTCTGATGTGTTAACGATATAGTTGGAAAAAGGGGTCAACACCTCTTCACATAAATGATGATCATTTTTTAAACTCTCCGCCAAATGTTAGAGCAAATCATTTTCCTTCTTTCCGAAGGAAACTAAATTTTGCGATGTTTCCCAGGCTTCAACAACTAGATGCATTATTTTGTTGATGTTATTGTCTACAAGGGCTATAGAGCATGCAAGGAGGGTAGATGATACTTTCATATTGGTTGTAGTGGTAGCAGGCATGGTTTTTTCTAAAGGACTGGCAAATTCTGGGGTTGCAATGAAATCTCGCTCAAATTCATTGAGGCGTTCATTCACTCTGGCATTTTTTGCTTCAATTCCTCCAATCGAATCATGAAGAGCATCACCAATTACTTGGTGAAATAAGGATATTTGGGACGACCGCGTTTCCCTAAAGTTAATCTCTGTGGGAGATTTTCCTTTCTTGTTTGTTACATCTCTCTTTTCAATGGCCATACTTTTAGATTGACTGTCAAAAATAACACTCTGGAATATAAAGGATTCATCTTCGTAAAACAATTCAGTCTCAGCTACTTCCACTGCGGACGACCCAATTTTTTGCATGTGCTCAATTTTAATTTCAAATCACACATGTTCACTTTCAATTTTGGGTTCATCGACCTGCCCTGCATTGTTTTTTCTCTTCTTCGTTAGTGGAATTTTGTGAGAACTATCAATTTTCATGTGAGGAGGGTTCTTATTCCTCCTCCGTTCGAAGATTTCTGGGTTGATTTCTTATTGGGGTGGGCCATTGAAGTGATTCTTCGTTATGTCGTGCTCTTGGGAGTGCTGGCGGGGGACTCGACACTCTTCTCGCTGGATACTTTTCCCTGTTGTCTATACAATTCAGTTTCGCTTTGCAATGTGTGTGTGTCACAATTGCCAGAAGAAGGATTGTTGTCATCACTGTCCCTATCTTCGGTGAGGTGTCTATGGATAAAAGAGTTGTTAAATACAATTGCCAGTAAATTTTCTCGAAAAATCCCATCAGGCTCGAACCCTTTTAGCCTTTCAACATATGTTAGGTTCAATTTATTGAAATGGATGACAAATTTCTAAATCTTGTTGATGTTTCTGGAGATGCAGTCTCCAAATTTCCAGGGCATAGGTATGAATTGTTTTTTTTTCTTGTCATGGAAAAAATGCAACCAGTGGTTGTATTGCCTTGCTATTTCTGCAACAAACATCTTGTTCGTGATGTGGCATGGAAGGAAAGAAGGATTTTCCTTGGAGCCAAAGACCATGAGTATACTATGATTTTACTTTTGCTCAAGTGTGCCCTTCTTGTTCAAAAACCTGCTTGCCTGGCCAGACATCCATGGAGCATCCTTCCCTAACAAAAAATCTTTGAAAACTGAGACAAAGACATTAAAATCTTCATAATAATAATGGGAGGCCTTGTGCCTCCATAGGGTCTGGTACCTGAATGTTACTGGATTGAATCCACATTTTATTTTATTGGAAAGTGAAAGTTTTGGAAACATACAACAATGCACTATTGCAAAAATCAAGTACGATGACATATAAAATTTATTCGATTCTTTGAATCGTGACAAGTGGGAACAGATCTCAATCAAAATTAGCTTCCCCCAGTCGAAAATGAATTGTTCCTTGACTGTGAAGTACAAAATATAAATAATTATATGGGAAATGATTGCTTTGGATGCGTGTCCCATTATTCTTGTAAACATCCAAGCAATTTCGCGGAATGGATTTCTAAAGGAACTTACCTACAACTTTGTGATATCTTCAGGAACTATTGTTGGGTCTTCGAGTAACTCGGCTAATATTTCCAACCCGTCGTCATGTTTTTCTAGGACCTGCTTGCAGTCTTTTCCTCTGAAAGTCAATGTTGGCTCCAACAATTTTATCATCTTGCGGAATACCTAAGGTGACAAAGAAATAGAAGAATGGTCACGTAGGGGAATAATTATTTGTCTTGGAATACATTTTTCGGTGCACCAAGAGAACACCTCTTTACATTCAAAAACGTCAGGGAGGCAACCTACACGAGTGATTCCAGAGCTCCAAATCACTTCCTTCTAGGCGGAATGGGATGAATAGTAAAAGTATGCCTTGGACCACTGGAAGTTCTGGTCCTCATGTCTGAAGATATTTACTGTATCTCCACAAAACTATTGTTGACCTGCTGCCATAAGTCTACAAGAACATTTGTTTCCTCTAGACGATGAATAAAATGAAAATTTGGAAGGGATAATATAACCCTGCACAAATCTTGGTGCAATGCATGTGAATGGGAGATCTCCTCGAGACTTTCGTTCATTAATGACAATTTGGACGGGTGTTGCATAATGTGTTCTTAACATTAAACACTAGTAATTGCATACATAGAAATGAGAACATGAAATATACAACAATGAGTGATTAAGCATTCTAGATTTATTGAATGGGCCAACACGAGGACGTGTGCTCAAGATGAACAATCGGAAGGGACAAAATAACTCTCTGGAGATCTTGATTTAATGCGTAATAATGGGAGATCTCCTCGAGCGTTTTTCTCATTAATGACAATGTTAACAATTCCTGCATGATGAGTTGTTACCATGAAAGGATTCTAATTGCATAATAAGAAAGTACGGAGGTTGCCGGCATGGGAAAAATGAGCTTCAAAATAGGGTTAGAAGGTACAACCATTGTAGGTGAGGGCGCAAAGGTCAAATTGTATGTCTCGAAATTTTTTGACTGCAATACACGTAACACCGAAGAGGGTATGGTAGGACAATCAAAAGGCCAATTTGTATATCACTAGTAAGAGCATAACTAATGTATATCAGGAAGGAAAGGAAGTTAGTGGTGATGGAAGGCAGTGACAGATAGTTTGAAACATTTGTGCACTGTAGTAGAGTGAATCTTTCGAGTTCGAGGAGTCTGGGGTGGAATTGTAGATCACAAAAGTTTTTAGTGCACGATGTATAGAACCAAACAAGAAGCAACAGAGTTGGAAAATCCAAACCCGACAACCGTGGCCATAAAATTGGCTAAGTATAGAAAGGAACAACGGTTGTTCGGATTCGTCATGTGAGGATATATATGGAGATGAATATATGCCATCCCACCAACGTTGGAACCTGTGATCATAGAAAAGAGAGTACGTATATAACAACAAAGCAATAATACATGGGAAGAAAAAAAGGGAAAAAGTTATAAGGAGTCCACGGTGGAATTGTAAATCACAAAATTTTTGAATACAATATGTATATCACGGAAGAAGAAGCAGCCGATTCTGAATGTGGCAACCCGAAACAGTGACTAAGAATTGGAGATTTTGTGAACCCGTCAACACGAGGATCCAAAATAGACTGACAAGGTCTCCCCAGAAGACGTGAGGTCCTGACGGTCAAATTGTATCGTTCAGAACATTTGAATGCTTAATCTGTAACACGAAAGAGGGAACGATGTCAAAGCCCGGTAGTCAATTTGTATATTTCCAAGGGGCAGATGTGAACTGTTTCGTATTAGTATTTGTAGTTGTCACTAGCAAGAGTCACTAGTAAGAGAATAACCAATGTATATTAGGAAGGAAAATAAGTTAGTGGGGATGGAAGGCAACGACATATACTTTGAAACATTTGTGAACCATGGTAGCATGGAGCTTGTGAGTTTGTGGAGTTCGCGGTGGAATTGTAGAGAACAGAAGTTTTGACTGCAAGATGTACATCACAAAACAAGAAGCAGTAGAGTTCGAAACCACCTAAAATTGTCTAAGTATGGAAAGCAAAAACGGTTGGTCGGATTCGCCACGTGATTATATAGATGGATATAAAGACATGTCAGCCCGCAAATGCTGGAACCCATGATCATAGAAAGGCGACTAAGTATATAATCAAAAATCCATAATACACGGGAAGAAGAAAAGGGAAAAGGGACTAAGGAGTTCGCAGTGGAATTGTAGATCACGAAAATTTTGAGTACATGATGTGAAACAGGTAGTCAATTTGTATATTGCAGAGTGCTGGATGCCAACTATTTCATACGATTGTGTTCAGTTGTCACTAGTAAGAGCACAACCAATGTATATTAGGAATGACGGGAAGTTAGTGGGGATGGAACGCAGCGACAAATACTTTGAAACATTTGTGAACCATGGTAAAATGAAGCTTGCGAGTTCGAGGAATCTGTGGTGGAATTGTAGATGACGAAAGTTTTCAGTTCAAGATGTATATCACAGAACAAGAAGCAATAGATTTTGAAAGCACCATCCTGACAAGCGCGGACATAAAATTGCCTAAGTATGGAAAGGAACAACGGTCGATCTAATTCATCATGTGAGGATATAGATGGAAATGAAGATATGTCAGCTTAGCAACGATGGAACCCACGATCATAGAAAGGCAACAAAGTATATAAATAGAAGGCGATAACACACGAGAAGAAGAAAAGGGAAAAAGGGCTGAGTGTGCGGTGGAATTGTAGAGAGAGGAAATTTCAAGTGCAAGATGTATATTACAGAACAAGAACCAACAGAGTTCAAAAGAGGAAAACCGAAACAGTTCCCAAGAATTGGACATTTCGTGAGCCCCGCAACAGGAGAATCCAAAACAGGATGACAAGGTCTCTCCAGAAGACGTGAGGCCCTGATGTTCAAATTGTATCACTCAGAACATTTCAATGCATAGTCTGTAACACAAAAGAGCAGACAATGTCGGAATCTGGTAGTCACTTTGTATATTGTGGAGGATGTGATGCCAACTATTTCGTACCAGTGTGTCCAGGTGTCACTAGTAAGAGATAATTTAGTATTGAAAATAATGTTTTTAGATACTATTAGATAGTTGATATGGATTACCATCTGTAAACAATGGAAAATTACTTAAGTATGGAAAGAAATAGCGGTCGATCGGATTCGTCATGTGAGGATATAGATGGAAATGAATATATGTTGGCCCACCAACACTGGATCCTGCGATCATAGAAATGCGACAAAGTATATAACAAGAAGGCAATAACACATGGGAAGAAGAAAAGGGAAAAAGGGTTGAGTGTGTGGTGGAATTGTAGAGAGTGGAAATTTCAAGTGCAAGATGTATATTATGGAACAAGAACAAACAGAGTTCGAAAGAGGCAACCCAAAACAGTTTCCAAGAATTGGAAATTCTGTGAGCCCGACAATAGTAGGATCCAAAACAAGATGACAAGGTCTCTCCAGAAGACGCGAGGCCCCGACATTCAAATTGTATCATTCGAAACATTTGAATGCATAATTTGTAACACGAAAGAGCGGACGATGTCGGAATCCGGTAGTCAATCTGTATATTGCGAAGGATGTCATGCCAACTGTTTCATACCATTATGTCTAGTTGTCATTAATAAGAGCTAATTTAATATTGGAAATAATGTTTTTAGATACTGTTAGATAATTGATAGGGATTACCATCCGCAAATAATGGAAATCTTGACCCCTCCAACCCTAGAGTCCGTCTGTGAATTTGTATATCGCGGAACTGCGAGTGCTGTTTGGAGGACACAAAACAATAGAAGTGCAATGTTGAGCCAACCAATCTACATGTCTCCTTGTCAATTTGTATATCGTGAAATTCTGGGTGCTGTTTGTAGGGCACAGAACAATGGAGGCCCAATTTTGAACCCACCCGGTCGAGAACCCACAATCCAAAAAGTGGCTACATATGGAATGTAGAATCTGTACATGCTCTATAAACTCTCATGTCCATAATTTGTAGTCCCATAATACATGGGAAGAAGAAAAGGGAGAAAGGACGAAGGAGTCCCCGGTGGAATTGTAGATCACAAAAATTTTGAGTGGAAAATGTCTCTCATGGAACAAGAAGCAACATAGTTCGAAAGCGCCAACCCGACAACTGTGGGAATAAAGTTGACTAGATATGAAAAGGAACAACAGTCGGTCAAATTCTTCATGTGAGGATATATATGGAGATAAAGATATGTCAACACGCCAACGTTGGAACTTGCAATCATAGAAAGGAAACTAAGTATATAACTAGAAAGGGATAATACATGGGAAGAATACAAGGTCTCTCCAGAAGACGCGTCGCCATGACGTTCAAATTTTATCTCTCGAAACATTTCAAGGCATAATCTGTGACACGGAAGAGAGGACGATGTCAGAATTCGCTAGTCAATTGGTATATTGCGAAGGGTGTGATTCCAACTATTTCATACCAGTGTGTTAAATTTTCACTAGTAAGAGCTAATTTAGTATTGAGAATAATGTTTCTAGATGCTGTTACATAGTTTGTAAGGATTACCATCCGTAAACAATGGGAATCTTGACCCCGCCAACCCTGGAGTCCGTCTGTCAATTTCTATATCGCAGAACTGCGACCACTGTTTGGAGGACACAAAACAATAGAAGTGAAATGTTGAGTCAGGCAACCTGCAGGTCTGTTTTTCAATTTGTATATTGAGGAATTTTGGATGCTATTTGTAGGGCACAGAATAATGGAGGCCCAATTTTGAGCCCGCCCACCTGAGAACCCGCAACCTAAAAAGTGGCTACATATGGAATGTGGAAGCCAGACATGATCTATAAAATATCATGTCCATACTTTCTAGTCTCATAATACATGGGAAGAAAAAAAGGGAAAAAGGACGGAGGATTCCATGGTGGAATTGTAGAGCACGAATATTTTTAGTGGAAAATGTATCTCATGGAACAAGAAGCAACATAGTTCGAAAGCACCAACCAGACAACCACGGGCATAAAATTGACTAAATATGAAAATGAACAATGGTCGGTCGGATTCGTCATGAGAGGATATAGATGGAGAAAAAGATATGTCAACATGCCAATGTTGGAACTGACGAGCATAGAAAGGTGACTAAGTATATAACTAGAAAGGGATAATACAAAGGAATACGACAAGGTCTCTCCAGAAGATGTGTAACAATGTTTATTAATGACAACGTGTTTGAATCCCTGGTGGGTTCTCACTAGTAAAAGCATAAACTGTAGATCAATGAACTTCTTTGGCTGCAACATGTATATGATGGAACAGGGGACATAGGTGTTGGATACTGTCAACTTGGGGCCTGGTGGCCAGATAATTGGCTAAGTATTGGCCAAGATAAAGGTTTGATATCTATTTCAATAATATTCATAATAATATGTATTAATGGAAAAAGTTTTGATATTTATTTGAATAGTATTCATACTAATATATATGAATGGATTATTTCTGTTTCAAATGCAAAGGATTTCCAAATTTCTAGGATGCTCTTTGGTTCACAAATTTCGTTGAAACCATGAAATTTTTTATTGCAAGATTTATATAACGCAACAAGAAACACGAATTTGCATTGTGGTTTCAACGAGATAAATTCCTTATCATCTATTCATCTTGTATTCCTTGTAACAACATGAGAAAACGTCGACTCACCATAAACATTAATATCTAAATTAAATTAAATGTAGTCAAAATTTGGTGTGATTTAACTAAGCAAGGCAACTTCAGTCGTTCCTTTATTAATGCCAAGATTTTCCAACCCCTGGTGAGTTATGACTAGTTAAAGCATAAATTGCAGATCACATAAGCTCTTTGCCTGCAATATGCATATGATGAAATAGGGAACATATTTTTTTGAATACCGCAAACCCATGACCCAATGGGCAGATAATTGCCTAACTTTTTCCCAAGAGGAAGTTTTTATATTTACTCCAATTGTACTCATATTACTATATATGCATGTATATTATCAAATAGAGAAGCTGCACAATATTGAACATGAACATTGTGTCAATACTTGAGATTCCTTGTTTGATCTAGGTGGATATCAGTGGCCACCCACCTCTTCCGACTGGCTCAAAACAATTTTATGGCAATTTTGGCAATTTACTATTTTTAGCAGGTTTTAACTTCTAGGGCCATTTTGAGGGCCTAAATGAAGGTTTTTCAAGATCAAGGTTCTCAATGATAGTCGAAGGCATAATTGAGCCCCCAAAATGAATCTCCTTGATGAACGAGCTATCATACGCCTAAAACAGAGATCGTATGCAAAAGTTACGACCCCGAGAAGTTAATGTACTAACTTACCCAAAGAGGTCCCACGTGACTGTTGACGTTTCATCTCCTAGGGTTAGGTTTTTGGATGTCTAGGGTTTTTGGCACTCTTGTTTATTGTAAAAAGGCCTTCAGAGCCTCATTGTATTCATCTTCTTATGAATGCGAGTAGCCGTCACATTTCTTCTCAGAGATAAGCTGTCACCATTCTAGCGAGTCTTTCACTCTGTATTTTTACAGTGTCTGTACATTTCTTTCATTAATAGAAATCATGTATTACTGTATCTCTGTGTTTATGGTTTCTTCTCTGATATATTTATGTTATATTATTGAGTATCTGTAATATTTTTGTGAATTTATATTTTATATCTTCGATCTCATTTCGTGCCGAAAATAATCTGGATCAGTGGTATCAAAGCAGGTTGTTCTTGATTGTTTTTGTCATTGCATGTCCCCGACGAGGTTCGAGCATACAAATTTGGGTCTGGATCTTGTATCTCTTCAGGACAATCTCTCTCACACACCCAAGAAACCCTCAATGGTGGAAGAAAAGAAAAATTACAGAGCAGACGATCCTATCAGTTTATTGCTTGAGCAAGCTCTCACGCGACAGAGGGACGAAATGATGGAGAATTTTTCACACATCCTTCAATGCCTGTCGATAGAAACATGTGCATAGTCATTAAGAAGACACTTTTGAGGCACCTCACCTTTCAAGGTACAAGTTAATTTTTATATTCCTGTATTTGAAGGACAGATAGATGCAGAAGCCCTAAGCAAATGGTTAAATCTATTAGAAGGTTATTTCTTTGTTCACAAATTTTCCGACAAAGAAAATATCACCTTCAAACTCCTTAAATCTCTCCCCCATGTCAAACATTGGTGGGAAACTT
Source organism: Picea glauca (assembly GCA_000966675.3). Taxonomy (NCBI): domain Eukaryota; kingdom Viridiplantae; phylum Streptophyta; class Pinopsida; order Pinales; family Pinaceae; genus Picea; species Picea glauca. The sequence goes on from JZKD02S0540441.1 coordinate 268,455, forward strand.
ATTGGGAGAAGAGTTCCATAGAGGAGTCTGAAATATATAGGGCCGATCCGACTTGGGATTTTTTTGTGGATGCGGTAAAGGAATAGTATTACCCTATTGGAAACTATGAGGACCAATACATGAGATGGACCACACTATAGCAAGAGAGGGGCCAAGCAGTTCCAGAGTTCACCAATACCTTCCATACATTGCGCACCAAGCTGGGTATCAAAGACTCTGAGCGACATTTGGTTCTGAAATACCGTGGGGCTCTACACAGATACATCCAGACTGAAATGGATTTTCTGGGCATCTCATCACTCGGTGCTGCTTATCGATATGCCGTTAAAATCAAGCAAAAATTTAAGCACTAGAACAAAGAATATTTCGGATATGTAAATCCACAACAACCAAAGTATGACAAAGACAACCCTAACAAACAGTCTCCCAAAAACCAGTCCAAGACACAGGAAAAGAAGGGTCACGGGAAGACAAAGAAGGACACCGAAAAATGGTGTGATTTCCACAAAATCCCCTGGCACAACACCGATGAATGTCATTAAAAAAAAATCATTGGTGGCAGAGATCAAATACAAGGAGCCGAACCCTGATTCAAAATTCGATTCTGAAAATACTGGTAAAGGACAGATCATTGACATAAACCCCACTGCTATTGTCACAACCACAACAATTCAACCATAAGAACCAACAGATCCTGAAGAGGGGGGAGCGCCTTTTTCATTCAAAAATGTGGGTGAAGGGGACCCCACTGCATTTTATTGTTGATAGTGGAAGACAAAAGAACCTCATCTCAGCAGAGGTCGTCAAACAGTTGGGATTGTCGACAACACCACACCCTCAACCATACAACATCGGGTGGCTTCACCAAGGACGAGATCTCTGTGCTAGCCAGCAATGTCGATTGTCATATGGCATCCAACCCTTCAAGGACGAGGTATTATGTGATGTTTCCCCACTAGATGTCTGTGATGTTCTCTTGGGCAAGCGCTATATGTGGAAGCACCGTGTTGTTTATGAGTCTCGACCCCATAGTGTCATTGTTACTTTGGGGGGTCATCTCTACAGAATACCAGAGGTAGTTCTGACTATTATTCCACCTAAAAAGTGTCACAAGGTAGTATCTTATACAATAAAATTTATCTTCTTCACAATCTATTCAAAAGGAGAACAAAAAGACACTGCAACCACTACAGCCTTGCCCGAAGCACCTTTTATCCAACAGAAGCAGGTCGACAAGGCTGCAACAAAGTGCAAAGATTCCTTCTGCACACCATCCTCTCATGTATCTCAACTTGTTGAACAACCTCAACCTCAACAGGTTCTTGACATACTTCCACAAACTGAGCAACGCGATGTCTCCAACAATACAAGCAGCTCACCAAGATGCAGATCTAGAAAATGCTTTTCCCTCTTCTTGGGAAACTCAATGCAATGGAGACAATTTCTTCCTAAGGATGGAAGATTGATCCAGGTGGATATCGGTGGCCACCCACCTCTTCCGACTGGCTCAAAATTGTTTTCTGGGAATTTTGGCAATTTACTATTTTTAGCAGGTTTTAACTTCCAGGGCCATTTTGAGGGCCTAAATGAATGTTTTTCAAGATGAAGGTTCTCAATAATATCCAAAGGCATTATTGAGACCCCAAAATGAATCTCCTCAACTATACCTTTCCAACGAGCTATCATGCGCATAAAACGAAGATCGTATGTAAAAGTTATGACCCTGGGAAGTTGATGTACTAACTTACTCAAACGGGGCCCACGTGACTGTTGGCACTTCATCTCCTAGGGTTAGGCTTTTGGATGTATAGGGTTTTTGGAATTCCTGTTTATTGTAAAAAGTCCTTGAGAGCCTCATTGTAATCATCTTCTTGAGAATGCGAGTAGCCATCACATCTCTTCTCAGAGATAAGATGCCACCATTCTAGTGAGTCTTTCACTCTGTATTTTTATAATCTGTGTACATTTCTTTCATTAATAGAAATCATGTATTACTATATCTTTGTGTTTATGGTTTCTTCTCCGATATATTTCTATTATATTATTGAGTATCTACAATATCTCTGTGCATTTCTTTATTATATCTTCGATCTCATTTCGTGCCGAAAATAATCCGGATCATTATTGTAAGTCATTAATGCATTCTATTTACGGGACCCGAAGAATGAAAGAAGGACGGGTCCTCCAATTTATTTATTTAAGTATAGGGCTTCCGCGACATAGGTATGGCCTATGAAAAAATTAATCTTCAATGTAAAATGCAAACAATGAACAGAGAAACCTTTATTTAAATTGAAGCATAGGGCAACAGAAAGAAAGGATTGTCGTCCATGTTTAACGACACATAGGGAAAAAAGGCACAAAATAAATTGAAAAGCAATACCAGAGATTGGAAAACACTATCAAAAAAATAAAGCACAATTATTCTATATTAAAATAATATGGGTTACAAAATACAGGTAAGATTATTTGCCACAATGATTGCAATTTTGCCTGCCACCAACCCCAAAAAAAAATATATATACATTGATGAAGTTTGTTCACAGTTTTCTTGATGATCAAATTCTTTATTCACAAAAAATGAGTTGAATATCAATTGCGGGTCTTCGACTTAATTGGTACTGCGAATTAGATCTATCCCAGTTTTTTGAATACCTTGTCTCTTCCAGATATAGCTTGCTTGCAATCGCTGGTTATTCAACATTCCATTCTTTGCCAACTATTAATTTCCCTCTGCCGTTGAAAACTTGGGGTTTAAGGTGTTTTCCTTGCAATGTTCCTAACCATTGAAATCCAAGACAACTTAGAAATGAGATTCAAGCCAAATTAAAAGTTGCGGGAGTCATTTTATGTGCCATTAGCTATGGGATGGGAAAAAAATTCAATTATGTTGTCACTGCTATTCTCCCTGTATTCGATCATCTGTTTGGTCGAAAAGTCTGCCTGGAGATTTGTATGTTGAACTTCTTTTCTTTATTACCGTAAAGTGGAAAGAACGTCCAAGCCAACTGCAAAATGTTATTCTGTTGAGACACATGACTTCTTTGGGCACCATAGGTCTAGAAAGTGTATCAAATGGTGGAGATCGCATCAGAATATATCTTTCGTCATAGTGGTGGAAGATATGGCGGCCAACAAAAAGGTATGGAATATTTGAAGGTGACGTCAAATCTGTGGAGACTGCAACTACATCCAGAGGAAACCAGACAAACTTTGACAAAGAACATGGTTGTCTCTCAAGCCGACTACCAGACCCAGAAGTAGCTCAAGAAACTTTGAAATAGACACTTTTGTAGTGATAATATGTCGTTTTATCCACCCATATAGTTTTTGTTATCCGCCTCTGGTTACATCCGCAAATGAAGCCATATTTCAAATCATTTACGAACATCAGAGACCATTTTTTCAACCCACGGTAAGTGCGACGCCCTCGACAAAGAGAAATTCTTCTAGGATCTATCGAAATCGATACACTTGCCAAATTTGTGTTGTTCGAAGAAACTATATACTTCAACGAACAAGTATTTTGCATGTGACTTGAAAATCCATTACAACTCCCAGCAAAAAAACAAAGAAGTTCAACAAACAAATCTCAAGGCAAGCTTTTCAACCAACTAAAGCATCCAATACAGGGAGAACACCTACCAAAATATACTTGTTCTTCACGTCACATAAAACCAGTCTCTCTTCTTTCATATGGGCCTCAATCGCATATCTAACTTGTCTTACATGTCCATGACCAGGAACATTAGAACGAAGGCACCGTAAATCACAACTCATTGATAATATAGAGAAATGCAAATAAGTATTTAAAAGCAACGCTGGACTATCTTCCGTAGATTTTGTTTTAATTCATTTTAATGACATATGTTCTTGATATTTTCTCTTATTAATGCTAGTCTTTTCGAATATGTACCCTGACTAGTGACTAATAACACGTATGAACATTCCCATATCCGAGTAGATTATCAAATCTAACATCTAAGATATGAACAATATTAAATAGGGACATGACATCAAGGCCTATGTTGGTGAGACATTTGTGGACTATGCCGAAGCTTTTAAGAAAACTAAAAGATAAATATTTATTTATTTTTTGCAAATAAAAAATGCACGCAAAAGAAATTACCAGATCCAATAATATTCACCTATCTATTCATTTTAATGGGAGATGTCCTCAAGATTTCCTCTTATTAAATCCAATATTTTTGAACCTATCTAGTCCGTTATGACTTCTCAAAGCATAATTAATGTCTATTGGGAATGGCAAAAGGTAGCTGGGATGGAGGGGAGCGACAAATGCTTTTAAATTTTCTGAACCTGTAAAGGCTTCAACCTACCAAACTTTCAAAAATGGACTAAGTATGGAAAGGTAGGTATGATAGACAACCTCATCGCGGGCAGAGGCACGATTACAAGTTCGAGGAGTGCGAGGTCGAATTGTAGAGGACAAAAGTTATGGGTGCAAGATGTACACACCGAAAACGAGCTTCCATAGTTTGATAGAAACTATCTGCGAAGCTGCGTCCACAAAACTGACTAAGTATGCAACCGAACGATGGCCGGTTAGAACGACCACAGAAATGCGAGAAAC
>JZKD02S0540464.1:0-16535 GCA_000966675.3 Picea glauca
GGTCGGGGGGGGGTTCGAACATCTACCGCTAGCCGTAGATCTGAGCGCGCACTGATGGACTGTTGAGATTAGCGCGCCTTAGCACAAAGTGCCAAAGCTGTCATATCATCCCAAAAATTTAGGGTAAAGCATTTTATGAGTTTTTCGTTGTTTCCCTTCTTTATTTTTGTCACCAAGGGGTCCAAAATACAACATTTTAACTCAAATCAAAGCCTTTGACCAACTTTTCATCAATTTTATTGGAATGAAAGCATACTAACCTATATCCTAATCTAATCTCCTAGCAACTTTAACCCAAATTAGACTGTTGGGTTAACAATTATTCTAACCTAAGATACTTGGTTAAGTTTACACTGGTTAGCCAAGTTTATTCACTATCCTATCTAATTAGGCTAAGATTAAACTGTTTAGCCCAATTTATTCACTAACCTATCTGCATAAATTTAAAGAACTTGACCATGGTTAGACACTATGGATCAAGTCAAATTTATTGCACGAGGTTTCATCTTTTTCTTTTTATACCCTCTTTTATTCTTTTTTTTTTTCCCTTTCCTTTTCTTTTCTTTTTTCTTTTTCTATTTTTTGACAATCATTTTCAAAATATTATTTGCAACAACAAATACAACTAGAGGAAAAAATTTCTAGTCAACGGTTGATCGTATAAAACATAGGGTTATAACAAGTATTTTAAGATTTAAACCAACTCTTGTTATAATATGTTTTATTATTATTTTATTGAATAAGTAATTAAGTATTCTCAACCTAATCATGATTAACTACTATTTAATTAGAAAATGATACTTCAATTTGAGATTTTTATTTTTTTAGTTTACTTTGTCAACCTATGGAGTTTGACATCATCATATCAATGGCAAAAATATCAAATCTTATTGGTTGAAAATAAACACATTTTTTAGTTAAATTTTTTTCATAAAATCTATTCTTAACTTTAAAATTTCCCCACGTACCAAAACTAATTTGTAAAATCTATAAATAATAAAATTTCACTAAATCAATCTAATTACGTGACAACATACATCTACCTTGAAGATGAATAATTTATCCCACAGATTTATGTAGATTTATATATACTTGACCAACATTATCCCAGTGCTACTTTGAAGACATATGATGCTCTTGATGAAGAATAAACATTATCACCATATTTATTTAGGCATTTCAGTTAAGGGATACTCTTAGTGAAGAAGAAACATTATCAACATATTTATTTAGGCATTTCGGTTAAGGCAAATATTTTTTCTTAAAAGAAAATTTTATGTAAAATGTTGGAGTTTCGTATTATATAAATTTTATTACTATGATTATTAACACAAAGTAAAACATGTTATTTTTGAAATTGTAAGTTTATCTAATAATGATATATTGAGGATAATAATATCTTTGAAAATAAACTTCACATTTCATATTTCTATTTGTAATCTATTATAAAATAAGAAAATAAAGCTAATGTTAAACAAATAAAAATAAACTAAAGCTACTAGTAAAAAACAGTTGTAAGGAAAACTATGATTCATTATAGCATATGGACACTAAATTAAACATGTTTAGAATATGTGAATGTATTTACTAAGCATGATAAAACATATTTCATCAAACATATTATTGGTTTAGCCATCTAGATTTTGCTTGCGATCATTATATCTGTTATGTTTTACATGTCTTGTGCGGTGATCCATTTTCAATAAATGCCCAAAGTGAAAGACAATAATTTAGTAACCAACTTTACGACGACCACCACCCCTTTTTCCAAGGGGTGGATTGTATTTAAATTCATTGGTTCTAACATCTTCTAAAATAAAATAACTACAAAATCCGTGGAGTAATTAATGCCAAGGATGGCTTTAAAAGTGACAACAAAGGTTGATTGCAAGGGATTTGGGCACTAGCTCTAATATGACTTCCCTAATCATAGGTGGCTTAGATTGGCTCCATGTTTGTAATAATGGTTTTGTCAGTTAAAGTAGTTTCAACAATAGCCTTGGGGTTTGGTGGTTTGAGTGTGATTAAGGAAAGTATTAATAATGGAAAATGAGTGGGGATATTTTGCTATTTATTTGGAAGTTATAGTTCTACGTTGAGACTATTAATTTAGATAATAAAATTGAAGATTGGAGTTATAGATAAAAGGTTCTCAATTTAGTAGAGAGAAATAATTTACGTTGAAGTTGATAATATATATTTATTTTCATGTTATTTGTTTTGAATTCTTGTATACATCAACGAATTTATAAATTGATGTTATCAATAAATTTTTTCTTTAAGTTGATAATATATATTTGATCTCATGCTATTTGTTTTGAATTTTTGTATACATCAACAAATTTAGAAATTGATGTCATCAATAAATTTGTTTTTTACAACACAGAGGCAATGCGAGCATGGGTCGCGTTGTATGAAGAGAAAAAAAGGAAATGGAACAATGATAGGAAAACATTCTCACAGTTGAATGGTAGAAACATTCCTTATCCTGATCATTTAAAAGAAAATATGCCAAAAATATGTCCCAACAATTGGGTGGTTGACTAGATACAAGAGAAATATGCGGTGTTCGGTCGTAACCCACATGAAGAAGATCTGGATGCACTAAACATAAGGATCGAGTGCAAAAACTTTGTAATAAGTTTTCGGAGTACCACATTCAATTTATAATATTGCACATTTGAATTTAACATGTATTGTGTTTTTATTAATGCTTGGGTTATTAGACATATGACACCGTCATTTGTTCACATTTTATAAGTGCATTTGTTTCCATCTATGTGGGAATATGGACATCATTATCACATTGAGTATGCTGATGATGGAGGCATCACACAATATTGTGGAGTGGAGGTCGAGTTTAACCAATCTAGTCGTGCTAGTCACTGTGATCAAAACCCAATAGAAGGGAAGTTAGGTTACATTGGAAAGATACAAGAGATCACACAAGTGGACCTCTCATTGTTTCAATGTGTTATTTTTTGTTTCAAGTGGTGGGATACCTTCAACTAGACAAATGTAAAAGAAGATCGTTGTAGTGAGATAATATGTATTAACTCTAAAAAAATGTGGGTTGAAACTAAGGAGCCTTATGTTTTTCCAAAATATTGCAACCAAGTGTTTTTTAACCCAGATGTGTTGGATGGGGATTGGTGGTTCATATTGAGACATGATATGAGATGTAAACATATTTTTGAGAACAACAATGTTATAATGTCAAGCGGGAAAGATACTCAGGGTGATGGCATTGAAGACTGATTTGTAAATGCTTTGTTTTGGCATTTATATTGTGGATGTGTAATTTTATTAGGGGTATCTATAATGACCAATTATGTTGTTTTTCTCTTCATTTTATAGTTATGTTGGATATAAAAAGTTAACAACCATTTACAACCACCATATTGAAAAAAATAAAATAATACAAGCATAAGATGTGATTTTGATATATTTTTAATGTTTATTATAGCAAATTTATGTTATATTGTATTAACATATGTTTATGTTAACCTTTGATTACTAAGCACTAATCGAAATATCACAAAGTTGGCGACGCACAATAGTAAATATTTATTTTAAATTATATTTTGTTTAACAAAAAAATGAAGATATTAAAAAAATCAAACCTCAAATTTTTTATTGTTTGAAAAAATCATAATTCAAATAAATATATACATACTTTGATGAAACTTCTAAGGACAATTCCAATAGAATAATGTTGTACAACATCTATGAGTTTGGGAATCACAATTGTGGTGTTGACTTACCAATTTTGATGACAGTCCCAACTTTAACTATCACAACTATCATGGCCTTCACTTATTTCACTCCATCCTTTAGTTTCATAATCATATAAACTTTTATTAATCATTGTTTCTACATTCTCGTTGAAATAAGTGTGAATATAAGAAAGACATGGAAATTCTAAAAGAGTCTTTTTCTAGAACCTAGTAAGAATTAAGGAAAATTTTAATGATCCATAGTTATCTAAAAGTATAGAAACCTTTGTCAGTTTGACTGATTTTTAAAATACTAATTATAAAATGTTTGGTGATACTCCTTTTTAATAGAAGATTCATAAAGTTAGTATTAAAGTAAAAAATTGTGAAAGCATTTCATTGAAAGTGTATATATCATTAAATGAATTATTGTTATTTATATTTAGTATTTGAAATTTAATTGTATAGATCATTAAAATGTATTATTGTTATTTATATTTAGTATTTGAAATTTAATTGAATAAATTTCATATATTCCAATAGTTAGATAATATAAATTAAAAAAATCTTTGGAAAAATTAAATATTAATAAAATATAATAATTGTGAATTTTGTAAACAATTATATTATAACTTTGTCTTGTAATATTTGAATAATAAAAACTAAAAAATAACATTATTATTACATCACCATCAATATTATTGTTAGTGAATAATTATATTATAATGTTATTATTTTAATATATGAAAAAGACATAATTATTCAAATCACAATCATTTCACTCATCATATTTAAGTATTTTTGTTTCTAAACATGTTTAATCAACATATTGTGTCTTGTTGGACAACAAACAATTCTCGTTGAAGAGGAGTTAAACATTATATGACATCAACATTTATAAATTTTTGCAATCACAATCCAAATTAAACGATTTCATAAAAGTAAAGTTAAACATTATATGACAACTATAAATTTAAATGAGTGATACATCTCAAATTTAACTTAAAAATAGAGAAATCATTAGCAATGTTAATCATTAACGTACTCATAATACATTTTATAAATCAACAACAAGAACCACAACATTATATGAAAAACATAATATACATGAGCGATATACATATGAATATACATGTCAAACATACATCTCAACAAAATTTGCAATAAACATGTCATATATACATCTGAAATCAAATATAAAACAATCAATATACATGTCAATGAGTACCACTACTAGCTAGGTCCACCACCAGATCCAGATGCATCAAGGTCTCTGCTACTAGAGGTAGAGGGTCTATCAATAATAATGTTATAAAGAAATGTTGACATAAATACATTATCAAATGTCTTTCTATAAAGATCATCAACCTATGTAGCAATACCCGATGTGAACATAGTGTCCAAAGCATAAAAAGATTGTGACACATGTGGAGGAGGAGGAGAAGGAGCATCGATGGATGATGACACGTGGAGGAGAAGCATAAGGAGCAATGGATGGTGACACAAGTGGAGGAGGAGGATCAATGGATGGTGACACATGTGGAGGAGAAATAAGAGGATAGGTGGATAAAATAGACACATGTAGAGGGGGAGCCAGAAGAGGATGAGGATTGGACATAGATGGAGAAAACAAATGTGGAGGAGGAGAAGAAGGAAATGGATGTAGGTTCAGACACATGTGGAGGGGAAGCAAGAGGACTAGTGGATAGTGCAGACTCATGTGGAGGAGAAGAAAGAGGAGGAGGACCATGTCATGGAGTAGAGGATGTGGATGGGTCTGACGATGAGCTAGATGGAGTAGGATCATGAGAAGGACCCCTCAATCTCTCGATGAGGTTGATGGCATAGACTGTATGAATAATCAACAACGTCATGTCACGAGACAGACTTCTCCACATAGTAGAGAGATCTTGTACTCGTAATATGTCTCTAACCAATGCATGTACCACTCCATGACTAATCATGACACCACATAGGTGATTCACCACCTCTATCTAGAATCTTCGATTCAACTTGTGTGGCATGCAAGGTCTATGTACTAGAGGCTATTCCTCTTCCTCCTCCATCTCCTCATCTTATTGGGGAGGCTCATCCCCAACATATGTGCCAATATCTGCAAAATAATAGATAATAATAATAAGATAATTGAAACAAAATGTTACAATAAATTACATGTACATTAAATAAGACATAAAAATATGCAACTATATTTATCAAGACATAATAATAATATTACCTCTCTCATCTGGTGGCTTGGCTACTGTAAATAGGATGTTTGTACAACCTCTTCAATCCATCCCTGCATACTGGTAATATACAATATCGAGGACAAGATTGTCCTCTCTAGCCAAAAAGTCACATACATCCCTACTGCTGTTAAGACCTAAACAAAGCCCCATTTTATGTGTAAAACCCATTATTAAACCCTAGATATTGAATTATTACATTGATAGTATTATAATTGTATGTCGGCTAGAATCCTTCATGGTACCATTTCATTATAATTGTACCCTTTGTCTCTTATATATATACCAAGGAGACCCAACCTTAGGATAATTTTATCACATCCCATATTGTATTATGAATTGGATATGTTGTAAATTGAGGTTTCCCCCTCGAAGTGGATTGTATTCATTGTCATTTTTAAGGCGTTGGATCGTAACATTTGGTATTGGAGCATCGATCCCAGAGCTTTGCTTTTTCAAGCGATTCATCTTGGAATTTTTTTCTATAACATTTTTTCCAGGATGCTTTAGATAATGAAACTTGGAGGTTACTTATAAGATATCTCAAGGTAACCTTGGTTCAAATTTCAGCTTCTGGGTCATTATACGTTTTGAGATATACCATGTGGAAGATAGGGTTTGCTGAGTAGTCCTATAATTAGTTTCAAATAAGTGTTCTGGGCAAAACAATAATATATTCTTCAATGATGATCCAAATTCTATGATACCAATTGCATTTTAAAGAGGACAATCCATAGTATTTATGGTACAAATTTCAGAATCAGGTATTAAATATTGAACACGTGAAATTCTATAAAATTTCTCTCTCCCGAAAAGGCCAAAAATCAACAAGGTTTGAGAAAGTTACCCTAACTTTCACTTGGCACATCCAATTTTGTTCAGACGTATGGAATTATAGAGAAGACATTTCATAGTACTACAGGCCAAAATTTTAGACTTAGAAGGGCCGAAAATTCTGAAATACATCAGAAGGAAGGTCCACTAGGAGGATAAACTCCAAATTAAGGGCTTGAAAGGTACATACATTACAATTGGCATATATTTTTATTGGAAGATATTTTTTGGTGATTCAAAATTTGTAATAAATAGGAAAACAAGGAGAACTATCGTTTTCTCAGATGGCACCAAAGACTCTTCCAAAATTTACTTCACCAACTAAACCTCTAGAGAGATCAACCATGATTCAAGATGAAATTGAAGAGATTTATCACCAAATGGAAAAGAGGATCATTGAAAATAGGGAACAAATGGAACATAAGATGGATGAAATTATGAAAAGAAATATGGATGAAATTAAAAATAAGATGAATAAGAAGATGAATGAAAATAACACACAGATGGAAAAAAAGATGGATAAGAAGATGTATGACATGAAAAATAAGATGGATGAAAATAAAGAAGAAATACAAAAATCCATGAAGGAATTGAAAAATTACTTGTCTTCCATGATCTTTCATCCTCTAGATGAGAGACTCTCTAAAGGAGATATCAAAATGCAAGGAACTCAAGAAAATAAACGCAGTATTCCGGTTGAACAACCTACCAATCTTAAACAATTTTGTAGTGGACTTAACTCTAATAGTGGAGTTAATTATGGCGAGGGTCCTAAATTAAAGTTTCCCAAGATTGAATTAAATAAGTTTGATGGAACATAGGTATTTACCTGGGTGAAATAAATAGAGCAATATTTTGAACTGCATAATATTGCAGATGATAAGAAAAATATTCACATAGAAACCTTGAACTTTGAGATAAAACCATATCAATGGTATTAATGGGTAGTTAAAATGATTACCCGTCTTTATCATTATACTTGGGGTTTATTTACAAGAGACTCATAAGCACAATATGGAAAAGTGTGGGAAGATGACTACTTCAGTCAATTGACAATAATCAAACACTTAGGTGATATTGAAGACTATAATTCAGAATTTCAGGTATTAGCCACAAGGGTGGATGAAATTAGTGATGAAAATTTGTTGGAAGTTTACATGGGTGGACTAAAACAAGAAATTAAACATGATATTTTCTTAAGACATCCTACAAATATTATGGAAGCTATCCAATTTTCTTGTCATATTCAAGCCAAAAATAAGGCTATGCACAAGTCTACCATTGGATCATACAAATGAAGTACAAATCATTTTGGGGTTCATAAGACAATTGTACCTAAACCGAAAAGGTTGACACATCAAGAAATGGATGAAAGAATATAAAAATGACTATGTTTCAATTGTGACAACAAGTATTGTAAGGGGCATAAATGTGGTGAGAGTAAATTATTCTACATAGACTATGGAGAGGAAGAAGATCAAGAATTGGAACCACCACAAGATCCAAATATAGAAGATATTACTCCAAGAATATCTTCTCATGCATTGGCCAACATTAGTACTCCAAAACCCCTCAAGATACAATGATACATAAAAAATAAAAAGGTAACAATATTGATTGATTCTGGTAGTACCCATAATTTCATCAATTACAAATTAGCGAAAGATATCAATTACTTTGTATATCCTGAACCAACGTTTCAAATAATGATTGTAGATGGAGTTACCATAAATTGTTTAGGGAAATTCTGTAGTATTAAGATCAATATGGGGGATTATTTTATGGATAACCTCATGATTTCCATCCAAATGGGGGTGCTAATGTTGTATTAGGGGTCCAATGGTTATAATCATTGGCAACAATGGCCCTTAATTTTCAAGATATTTTCATGATATTTTCCTTAGATGGAAAGAAAATTGAGCTTAGAGGTATCCAAGGGAAACCCTCTGAAGTGATAATCTATAATAGAATGACACAATTACTCAAAAAGAGACATCAAGGTGTAGTTATATAATTGTTCTCACTTGATGTTCAAAAATCTATATCCTTTGCGCCATTAAACCTCCAAATAGTTATCAACAATCATTCCAAGGTATTTGGTGAAATTCCTACGGGTCTTCAAGCTACTCGAGATCATGACCATGCTAGTTATTTTCAACTAGGAAGTGTATGACCTAACATTAGGCCTTGTAGGTATCCATATGCACGAAAGAGTGAGATTGAACATATGATCCATGAAATGTTAGAGGTCAACACCATTCAACCTAGCCAAAGTTCTTTCTCTTCACCAATGGTGATGCTTACAAAAAAGGATGGTTCATGTCATATGTGTCTAGATTATAGGTAACTCAACAAAATGACCATCAAATATAAGTTTCCTATTTGTGTCATTGATGAATTATTAGATGAATTGCATGGAGAAAAAATCTTTACTAATTTGGATCTTCGTTCTAGATATCTTCAAATCAGAATGAGGCAGGAAGCCATTCCTAAAACAACTTTTATAACACATGAAGGCCATTATGAATTTTTAGTTATGCCATTTGGACTTACTAATGCACTTTCAACATTTCAAATCTTGATGAATTCTATTTTCAAGCCCTTCCTTAGAAAATTTGTGTTAGTATTTTTTGATGACATACTAATTTACATCAAATCTTTGGAAGAGCATGTAGAACACGTTGATAGAGTATTACGACTATTGGAAGAGAAATAAATTTATGCAAAACCTTACAAGTGTGCCTTTGGGGTTAAAGAAATGGAATATTTGGGTCATATTGTATCTCATGAAGGTGTAAAAGTGGACCCTAAAAAAATTAAATCTATGAGGGAATGGCCGATTCCCAAAACCTTGAAGAAAATTATAAGATTCTTAGGTTTAATAAGATATTATAGCAAGTTTGGAAATAATTATGGTCAAATAGTAACACCTCTAATAACATTATTAAATAAGGAATCATTTTCTCTGACTGAAGAAGCAACCAAATCTTTTGAAAAACTTAAGGAGGCTATGTGTACTACTCCCATCCTAGCCACACTAGATTTTACAAATTTTTTTATTGTGGAGTGTGATGCCTCGGGCCATGGAATTGTTGTAGTTTTAATGCAAGAAGGAAGACATTTTTCCTTTGAAAGCAACCAACTTAAAGGAAAAAACTTAGTCAAACCCATTTATGAAAAATAAATGTTGGCCATACTACACGCAGTTCAGAAATGGATCCCTTACCTAATAGGAAGACACTTCAAAGTAAAAATAGATAATGATAGTTTGAAGTATTTATTAGAGAAATGATTATATTTAGAAGAGAAAAAAAAAACGTGTTACAAAGATGCTAGGTTAGGACTTTGAAATTATCTACAAAATGTGAAAACATAATGTTGTGGTAGATACCCTTTCAAGGAAAGAAGAATAAATAGAAGGTTCACTATGTGCTATTTCTATTCTGCAATTTGATTTGGTGGAAGAAGCAAGGATAGAATGGAAGCAAGAGCAAGAGGTATGCAAGATCATTCAACAACTACATGAAGACCCCAGTTCATTAGACAATTTTGTATGGAAGAATGATTTTCTATGGCATCATGATCACCTATATTTATGTAATAATTCCAACTCAAACATAAGGTCCTTATGGAATTGCACACTTCTCCTATAGGAGGACATTCAAGATTCTTGAAAACATACCACATGATTAATATAGATTTTTTCTGTGAAGGTCTTAAAATTGATGTTCAAAATTTTGTGTCTGAATGTTTAGTCTACCAACAGAATAAGGGAGAAACAATCAAGATACCATATATCCTACAACCATTAGCGATACCAAGTCAACATTGGGAAGAAGTCTCAAAGGATTTTATTATATATTTACCCAAATATGAAGGAAAGACTGGCATCATGGTAGTAGTGGATCGACCGACAAAATGTGCCCATTTTTGCTCTCTTTCTCATCCTTTTAAAGCAAGTAAAACAACTACAAAATTCATGGAAACAATTCAAAATATTTATGGATTCCCTAAGATTATTGTAAGTGACAGAGATCCAATTTTCACTAGAAATTTTTGGACTGAAATATTTTCTTGTTTGGGTACTCAATTGGCATATAGCTCATATTACCACCCTTAATCCAATGGGAAAACTGAGATTTTTGAATAAATATCTAGAAGGATATCTTCGTTGTTTTTAATTCGATAAACAAACACAATGGTTCAAGTGGTTTCCCTTGGCAGAATGGTGGTACAACACATCCTTCCATACTTCATAAAAATGTCCCCATTTTTGGCACTTTATGGATATCATCCTCCATACCTTACATCACCCTTGAAAGGGAATACAAAGTTTCAAGCAGTGGAGAACCACATAGGGAACCAACAAGAGGTTTTAAAACAATTGAAGGAAAACTTGGTTATGACACAAAATATGGTGAAACAACAAGAAGATCAACATCACAATGAAAGGGAATTTGAAGTGGGGAATTGAGTATTTATGAGGCTACAAACATATAAATAGATGTCCCTCAAGCAACAAAAGGACCCTAAATTAACACCCAAATATTATGGCCCATATAAGGTTTTGCAAAGGATTGTAAGTATGGCTTTCAAATTGAAGTTGCCTCCATCTTCACATATACATCCAATATTCCATGTTTCTTGCTTAAATAAGGTAATCGACAATAAGATTGTTGGTGTGTGCATGGTTGTAAGACCCTAGGTTTGAGTTATCTTGACCAACAAAACCATTCAGACATCGACCCTTTCGGCATCACATGCATGCAAGTGAAGTCTCACCCGAGGAATCTATAGGGGCTGCAGGAACCGAGTTTCTGTAGTAGTGAGGGAATGGGAGGTGATCATCCTTGTCATTCTTACTTATCTGTTCTGCGTGCGTTATTCTGTATATTGTCTCCTTAGGTTACTTAGTGAATTCAATTATCTATTACCATTATAACTCATATTGTAACATAAACCAAGTACTGTAACATTCATAACTATTGCATAATGATCACACAGAAGACACATCTAGTCTAACATTCATCAAGAAAGTATCCATGATCAATCACATAAAAAACAATAAACATTGTAGTTAATGTGGTTCACCCAACTTTGGGATACATCCACAACGACTGGATTCTTTATTATTCTATCTGTAATTTTCTTAGGCTTAGGCACTGCACTTACAAAGATATATCATGTTGTACTTATCCATCTTTCCTAGATGCTCTGCAGTGCAAGCCTCTCTCTTTGCAACATCTCCTTAACATTTAGACATAGACTCTTTCCTTCTTAGCCTATTCTATCACTCTTCTCACAAAACATGAACTCTCGAGAGTGCATCTAGTGAACAGAACAAGAGAGAAACCCTATCTTACCAACCCATTACATATTTATACATAAATTCTAAGGCTTAAAACCCTACTTTGTTCATCCTAAAACACTATTACAATTCATAAAAACTCAATTTGACTTTCTATTTGGGCTGCTTTACCTGTTTTTACGCCTGCATGCTGCTTTTTCCTTCTCGACAATTGTTCTTCCTGCTTTTGTGCTCTGATTGTTGTTCTTCTTTTTCTCCTACTTTCTTCTCTTTCTTTATTCTTCTACTTTGTTCTTCTTACTGTACACTATACTTCTATATGTGCCTCATCTGCGCACTCCCAAGCATGGATGTGGTTTTACTACGCACTCCGCTCCTACTTTTTCTTTCTTCTTCTTCTTCCGCTGCGCACATCTTCCATACTTAGGAATTTTATGAATACTATTTCCACAATGCATGTCCAACATGCCCCCAACACTCACATGTGGCTCGTCCCGAGCCACTCAGGACGGTTGTCTTGTACTTTTCCACGCCTCCATCAAATTTTGGAGAGTCTCCTTGACTGTTTGTACCTCTTTCGTCACTTTTGCTTCTTTACTCAAAATTTCCTCCATGGTTTGTGCTGTCAAATATGTGAGATTCTACTCAGTATCATGTGTTGTCAAAGTTGTGAGCTTCTACTCAGTATCTTGTGCTACTTTCTTTGTGGTGCCCTGCATAGTGGCCAAATCGCCTATGACATGAAGTGCTTCATTTTGTTGGGGTTCCAATTTCTATGTAATGCCCTTCTATTATGCTTTCATATTTTCTAATTCAACATACAGTTGTATGTTAGCTAGAATTGTTGTCATCCATTCCATAGGTGGTAAAGTATTAATTCTTTCATTTTCTTGGTGGGCCTTCTCCTGTATGCTCCTTATTTTATTTTCCATTGCTTTCATCTATGGATTCATTGTGAGATGGGTCCAAATATGAGTGCTCTCATCACACATCCTTGTGCATTCCTGTTCTAGGATTTTAATTTTTGAAACTGATGTCTGCATTGTCCTTTACCTTTGTTCCCTTTCTTCTAGTGGTGTCCTTGGTACTTTTTGCGATTCCAAGTCTTCAATATTGTCGCGGAACCCTTTTATGACTTCACCAATCTTTGAAACTTGTTCCTCCATTGTGGATTCTACTATTATTGGCGCTTTTGGGATATCTTTATAAATTTTTTTGACGAGAGTTTGTATGCACTGCGCCATATGCTCGGCTTCGTCCTTCTCTTTCATTTCTTTATCAACCATTTCTTTGGCCTCACACTTCTCCTTCAATATTCTTTCTAATTTTTTCTCCATTGCGCTCTTTTCCTGGAGAGTTGTTGTGTATTTCTTCTGTAGTTCTTTCTTTTCCTTTGCAACTTTTATACACTTGATAGAAGTGGAGTTTGTGTGGAGTCATAATTACTGCGTGATACCCATTTGCAATCCTTGTAACATGATTGTGGGAATCTATGAGATGACTAAGTCTAAGTGACTTAGTCTTTGTACTTGTTCCTGCAACTCGGGGGTGGGGAACCCGATTACATTTGCTTATATTTTTATCATTCGATGCCCTTCAACTATTTGTGAGAAGTGCGAAGTGGTAGCTTCTACTTCCCCCATTGTGCTTGTTGGTTTTCCTTTCGTGGATCTTCTTTCTGCCATGAAGATTACTATCTCTAACCGCTGTTGCAATTCAATGAACCACTCTTGCATCTTTTTACCGATTTCTTCTTGTCGTTGTGTCATTTTTTAAACTACCTCCTCAGTGGCATCCTTTACTTGATAACCAATTTGGTCCATGTCATCATTCATCAGTGTATAAACGATCAATTCCTTGTGCACTTTCTTCTTTTTGCGCGCACCTCCTCCTGACTCCTTCCCCTTGTCCTTTCTTTTCTTTCCTATCTCGAGCACTGTCTGTTGTGCCTGTTCTGTTGATGGTGTGGTCTCTGGTACATCCTCTGTGCCATTTCATTGACTATGTTACTAATCATTCCCTGTATCATTGCGTTGTTCTACCTCTTTGTTACCAGGTTGCGTTGTCTTAGTGTCATATTCAGGGATCTTCCAATCTAGGTCCCAATCCTGCATGATTAGCTAGATATATTATTTAGTAACCTTGTACTTTGTCTGGACCCACTCCTCTCCCGAGTCCTTCTTTTCCTAGACATATATGTGATGCTGACCGGCTCGAAACTATGTAACTGGTGCATATGCTTCCACCAGTTGTGGTGTTATGTGCGGTGTGTCCTTAATGTAATGTCGAAACCTTTCAACATAGATAAAAAATTCTACGTTGTTGTCTGTTTGGCGTCGTTTATTCACTGTATACCAGAAGTTCTGGTATTTTTCCGCTAAACATGACTTCCCCTTGTTGATATTATGGTGTCTGCGAGAGGTATTAACCTCCATGTGTAACCTTTGGCTAGAATAGAATATTCCGGAAGCAAGAGAAACCCTAAAAAGATGTGTAAAAACTCTAGAAGACAAGTTGGCTCAATAAAATAATTAACATTAAAGTATTAGCCTCTAAAAGGACAAGTTGGCCTAGAAAGGTGACAAGAACCACTATAAATAAGATATGATCTAGCTCATTTGTACTCACTGACCTCACTCACTCTCTCAAGTATGGAACAAGTTTGGAGTTGCAACTGCAAGGATGGAAGGTGGATCTTCTGGGGTGGTTCTTGGTATCTCTCTCTAGCGCTATCTAGACTAAGATATGCACCCTAACTCTTAGTATATCTTGGTGGTATTCTTGATGAAATTCTTGTTGGTATTCTGATATTCTTGGTAAGTGCATCTGCAACTACATCTGCTGCAACAATAACTACTACAACTGAGTATTGTTCTTGTTCTGTGGCTTTGGTACTTTATGTATGGTGAGATATCTTTGGATAAAGATGCACTCTCTTGGTTATCTATTGGTTCTAGTGTTGCTTCCAAAATCATTTTATCTAGCAAAGGTTATGGTGCTAGGGGGTGGCTGCGTGCCTATGGTTGGGTTACAATAGTAATATTGTCTATGGTAAAACGACCACATTGAATATTTTA
Source organism: Picea glauca (assembly GCA_000966675.3). Taxonomy (NCBI): domain Eukaryota; kingdom Viridiplantae; phylum Streptophyta; class Pinopsida; order Pinales; family Pinaceae; genus Picea; species Picea glauca. Next base: position 15,182 of record JZKD02S0540464.1, read on the forward strand.
ACAGGTTATGGGCCCACACTACCATCATAATAGTCTAACCGCTAGAAGGTATAGAGAGAGTTCTTTGTCAAGCTCGTAATTATAGCATGAGTTGTAGCTGCAACTAGGGTTTCTGATTTCAGCTGCAAAAAACCATAATCCAACTCTTTGAGCACCTTAAGTGGAGCGTTGGACCTAATATCTGGAAATTCTAGTGTTCCCTAGCCTAGTGAACCCTCTGGTGTACTCATCCAACAAAAACATCAAAGTTAAAGTCAAAGTCAAAGGTTGACTGGTCAAAGCCAAAGTTAAAGGTTAACTTTTGGTCAAAGTTGATTTTTGTGGTAAAAGTTGAAATTTCAGAGTTTTTAGCTTGTTCTAATCATTGAAACTTTTGATTCAGTTTCTAACCTCTTCTTGAAAAGATGGTGTCTAGTTTTAGATTAGAAGACAAGCTGAACGACGCTGCAAATTTCAAAGGTATGCACTTGTATATGATTTTCATGTTATATCATCCAACAAAGCATGAGTGTATTTTGCAGGGAATGTACAAGAGACCTTGTCCAAGAAATGATCTTGGATTCAATACATTCATAGGAACAAGCAGTTGAGGCTCCATGTTCCAGTTTGATTGATCAAATTGTTAAGTTTCAATTTGCACAATTCAAGTTTGATAGTTGCTATAGTACAAGTAAATACTATAGTTGAGACAACAATCTTTGAAGGGTTCTATTATTTATAGGCATACTTTGTTGTATGTAAGTACTATTGATATAGATGCTTATTGTACTTGTTTGCAAAATGAACTAACATCTCCTCTAGGAGATATTTTTTGTTTTCGGGCATGTCACCTTGGTAATTCTATGATCCTTGTTACCATAGATATATTCTTATGAAAATGTTATTGGAAATACTTTTTCTCTTGTTTTTGTTGTTCCAGGAAGGTCACTGGTGATAGCTCTGAGAAGGAGCTATAGTGACAGTTGCAAAGATGGAGCAGATTACTCCATCAAGTGGTGAGGCAGGTGATCTCTCCAAGTACCAATTCTAATGGAAGCGTGGAAAGAAAAAGGATTTTTGGACATTGTTCACTCAAATATGTGTGGACCAATTTCTAAGTGGAAGATAAATATCTTGAGGTTCGATAATGGAAAAGAATACACCTCCAAGGAGTTCGTTTCCTTTTTGTGAAGCAACCGGGACTATGAGGGATCTAATCACCCCATATAATCCTCAACATAATGGTGTGGTAGAAAGGAAGAACCATTCCATTGAAGAATCTGTTAAGGAAATGATGAATGACCATAATATATCCATGTTTCTATGGGGAGAAGAAACTATGACAACCATATATGTTCTGAATGGATTTCCTCAT
>JZKD02S0540475.1:4587-16535 GCA_000966675.3 Picea glauca
CTTTAATTTCACCCTTTTAAAACTACGTTTCCCACTTAAGATTCACATCCCCCTTCCCACGTGAGCATGTATTAATGCATTAATTGATATAATAATACATGGTGAATGAGTTTTGGGCCCCTCCTCATGAGGTGCGCCTTCCCTCTCTACCCGTCCACATCCTTTTGGAATGTGACGCACACTCCCCCACACTCCAAGAGCGTGGACTCCACACTCTCTCTAAACTTACGCTTTCCTTTAAACTCACGTGGAAAACTCAAATTCTAAATAGGAATTTGCTTTGTTTGAGTCATTGGTCCCTCATCCTCCCTCACGTAAACTCAACCTCACACTGCCCCCTCACTTAAACTCACGCCCCTCTTAGCAAGTGCGCCCCCACTTCACTGCATTGAATTGCAAACTCATTTAAAATGAGTCGTGGGTCCTTTCTCCTCCACGTACTCCCCTCTCCAACACTCACATCACACTTACGAGTGTGTATGGCACACGTACTCCCTCACTCCCACACTAACCTCACGCATTAGCTCAACGTACCTCACGTCACCCTCTAAATGAAAGTGGAAACTTCATGTTTTAACTTAGCCTTTCCTTCGATTAGAACGTGGGTCCATTTCCTCCACCAATCGTAGACCATTGNATCTAAATGCCGCACTTTGACCGAGGTACCTAGTGACCAACTTTAGGACATCTACCCAGGTGGCGATTGTGGGATGCAATTGCACCTTGATTGGATTTTGTGTGGCTATTGGGAAATATCACCAACTCTTTCGGGATATCCCCCCTCTACCCCTCATTATAACCAATTATTTCATCCTTCACTAGTGTCTCTTCTGGTGACTTCAGACCCCACTGTTGAGTACTATTGGAAGGTCCAGTGCTATTTGAGAGGAAGGACGTTACGTCTTCTAGGACATGAGCATTTGCTTTATTTTGATTCCCCCACGTGGACAAAACCCACTTACCCATATATATGCTTCTTTCTCATGTTATGTATGATGCACATCTGATTAAAGTTTGATTTGGATATATATATTGTGTAAACATTCAATGCAAATGCTTTTTGTTTCTATATTTCTCTCACCACTTGTTGCACACATTCACACAACTAGTCTGACATCATAGGGGAACCACAGAACCCCCGTCGTTCACGACGCTTTCTTAACCTCCCTCCTATATTAGGGGAATTATCTGGTCGTACCCGCTCATCGGTACCTCCTTCACACACTCCTGTGATTGCTACTATCTTAGGATCATCTTTTCTTGGTTCTACCTTACTCGGGTCCACTTCCCAAGGTCATCCATTCACTCGCTCTCCTTTGCATGGAAGTGGGGGACCCACTTCCTCTCAAGGAGGGAGCACCAACCCACCTAGTCCCCATCAAGGGTCAGGTTCACAACACACTATGGCTGGAACTAATCCTGCCACCCCACTACAGATGCCATATTTGGCCTCTCTCAACATACCAGATCTCACCAAGCTTACCAATGATCCTATATTGCATGATGCCACATGGCCTGCAATGCCAACCAAACATCCTTCAGACATACCAAAGTTTGAAGGAAAGGCAGGGGATGACCCCACCAACCATGTCATGACCTTTCATCTATGGTGTTCTTCCAATAACATTATGGATGATTCCATCAGACTGTGATTATTTCAATGCACACTCACTGGCCGATCAGCCAAATGGTATGTTGAAGAAAAATCAGGGTCCCACACAACCTTTGAGTCCTTGGCCAAAGCGTTCTTAAACTTCTTCCAATTAACCATCCGCCATGACAACGGTATAGAATTACTGTCTAACTTCAAACAGACCTCAACCACCCACACCGCTGACCACATTCATGAGTGGCGTAGGCGATGTAGTTTGTGTAAAGTAGAAACCACCAAGCAACAGTGCCTTGACTGGTTTCTTAGATCACTTGTCTCTCTCCTTGGAATGGATGTCGCTTCCACCTTCCCTCAATCCGAAGAGGAAGCCATCAGTAAAGCCCAACAATATGATCTCATTTACACACAGTCAGGGTACTTATACACGGTACTTCCCGATCTTCCAAAACCTGTGCCATTTGGCCAAGACAAACTTGGGATGTCTCATTCAGCAGACGGACTAATAGGTGCCACCACACAACATGGTCCACAACCCCAACCACCACCGATTTATGGAACACCTCGATACCCGCCAGACTATGGGGGCACTCCTTATTACCCCCCACCCCCTTATCAACAACCATATCCTGTTGCTATATCTCCACCCATCAGTGGACCTCCACCAGCACCTCCCATACATCCACCTATTCCCACAAACAATGGTACTCCCTCAACATCAGCTTATAGTACTAGTGAAAACACGCAACCTTCCTATGTACCTTATGGATCGGTACCACCACAAAATCCATACTTCTCGTTTCCTGGTCCCCCACAACCCATGGCATCCCCACATCCTCATGCGGGGGTAAATTTTGTTCAACCCTCTGCTGCTCAACAATACCAAAATTTTGAACAGTTGAACACAGCCAACCCAACTCATCCTTCAAACAATGCCAAGAAGAAAGGATGGAACAGGAATAAAAATAACCCGGGTCAAGGTGGGAATCAACCCCCATAGCACCAACCCATTGGGGGAAACCAGAACCAAGGGAACCAACACCCCCAAGGAGGCAATAACAACAAACGCCCAAGGCGAAATAATGTTAAAACCATCCACCCTTGTGCTCTTTGTGGCGAGTTCGGTCATTACACTCACCATTGCCCCCAGATCGCTGATTTCAAAAGGTTGAAAGACTTGGGGAGTCTTCCCCATACCCCTGCACAAATTGCCCCTCAACAGGCACCACAACAGTATGTGCAACAACCCCCTCCCACCGTGCTGTAAAATCCCATCCCACATCAAGGTGTGATAAACACCCAACAGGACATGCAGCATCCCCCACCTTAGGTGGGCCAATACCACAACCCTAACAATCCAGCAAAGCGAACGATTCTCCTCACCAATGAGGAAGAAATTCTCCTGCAAACACGAAATCATCAGTATCAGACACCAGCTGAGTCTACTCCTATCTCTCCAGAGACAAACCCTACACCGACGGGACCCCCATTGGTGATCCCTCGCCCTTCCTGCGAACCATCACAACGAAAGTCTCTACTTTTTGCCTTGGTGGTAGTCGACCCTGCAGATACTCAACTCATCACCTTTGATCTTGACAATAGTGAACCTCGTCTTCCCGCCTTGGTCGCTATTCAAATACCAGTAAAAATACAGAACATCACCATTCATCAGTGTATCATCGATGAAGGGGCATCTACATGCATCATGTCCAAAATAGTATGGCAGAAACTTGGTTCCCCGGAAATCATACCCTCCGCTATCACATTATGAGCTTATGACGGATGACCATCATCTCCTGAAGGGATCTTCCAAAATGTCCCCATGGAACTCGGGGGAAAAACCATTCTCATCGATATCAAAGTTATTGACGCCCCACTCGATTACAATATCTTGTTTGGACGTAGCTACATGTATGCCATGAAGGCAGTGGCATCATCCGTCTTTTGGACAATCATGTTCCCTCACAACGGGAAGATCGTGATCATCGACCAAGTCTCACATTATGAGCCTAACCCATCTGCCAATCTCGATAACATTCTTCCCCTCATTCACACAAACCGGGACACCTACCCACTCATAGAGATGGGTCTTGGGATTTTCAAAGATCCATCCTTATTAGGGACATACCATGGAGCACCACCACTCCTTCCCCCTAATCAAGTATGCGTCGTCTCATCTAACGAAACTCACGCGGAGGATGCTCTTCCTCCTCAGGAGGCTTCCGTCATTCCTGACATCTCAGTAGTCGTAGAACCACTCCAGCCGGAGCCTCCTGCGCACTCGTCGGACCCCACAGTCCACGAATCCACATCCCCTTAGGGACATAGTCCCAATCAGGAGACAGTTCCCCAACTCCTCACTCAAATTCCCTTCTTTTACCCTCCACCTGGTATCGAATCTTTCCAGGTAGCCGCAACACTCAAACTACCTAATATGGTGTTAGGAATCCCAGTGTGGTATTTACATCCACCTGAGATGGTCCCTCTCCCATCCTTTCCTCCATAGGAAGGATTCCCCATGATGATTCCTTTCCTTACCCCCACAACCCCCATACTCCCTAACCCCCCTGCTACAGCTGGGGGCAGGAGAAAGAAGAAGGAGCCCACAAATCCACTTCCTCCACACATCGCACCATCTTGTGCATTATGTGAGAAAGAGGGTCACCAAACCAATAACTACCCATCACTACCGGAATTACGGAATTTGATTCCACTCAATCAAACTCCCACAACACCCATCACTACTGCTAGTCCTACTACCACCCAACCTTCCGGTAGTAAAGGGTTGAGGACCAAATTTGCTTGCGCTATCTATTCAGAATACGATCATTATACCCATCATTGCCTGGCACTGCCATGCTTCCGGTAGACATTAGCTGCTGTACGCCAAAACTTCTAGAACAACCTGCGCCCTGCTACATCCTCTCCAACAAATATAACTGACATCTGTTATGTCACCACGTCTGTCAATGAACGTATGAGATTCCCTTTCTCTCTCTACAATTCATTCACTCACTTTACATACCAGTGTCCTTTGATCCTCGCATACATGCAACATCAATTGTCCCTGCGTCACCGACCCACAGAGGCGATAATTGACCTTACCTCCTCACTAGCGGATCTTCATGTCATTTCTCCCGAACCGGAAGCACTCCCAACACTTCCTTGGTTCTTAGGTGACGTATCTGAGGATGTACCCCGTAACCTACCCAACTCTCCTAATCATTCCCCTACGGAGACTCTCCACCCAACCACCATGGGTACTCCTCAGTACTTCAACATATGGTTCATGTCGAGTGAACCCTCACCATCTGCTTGCACCACTCCCCTTGTTTCTCTCGCAGGGGGCAATCACACTAGCACTGAGATCACTCCTCACGACCCCTTGTATTCCCATCATTTCCAATGCGACGAGGAAATACTGGAAGAGATACACCGCCCAGACTCTCCCTGGGATGCACTACATCATCGTGCACTCTTCCTTCCACAGGAAGCCCTCATGCCTCCTAACCAAAACCCCATTTACGTGGTCGAAACCAAAGATTTTATCCCATCCGGGACTATCGATTGGTTCAACCATCCCATTCCTGCCCCCAACTCTTTTGAAGAAGGTAATATGGCCAAAATTTCCCCCACCATCAAAATTGACATTTCCATGAAAAACGACATCGTCGAAGAAATCATCATTGGAGCTGCTTGCACTCCTCAAGAAATCACCGCATATAAATCCCTCTTCCAGGAATATAGGGATATTTTCGCCTGGTCATACACGGAGATTCCTGGTCTTGACCCATCTATTGTCGAGCATCGCATCGACACCTGGCCTGACATCACACCAGTTCGCCAGAAACAATGACCGCTACACCCATCCAAGGCCGCGGCTATCAAATCCGAAATTGACAAATTACGTACGACCGGTTTTATTTACCCCATCGCTTACACTTCATGGGTTTCCAAGCCTATACCCTTCGACAAAAAACAGGGCACTATCTGCGTTTGCACAGAATTTTACGATCTTAATAACGCATGTCCAAAAGACAACTTTCCACGCCTTTCATCGATCAAATTATCGACGACTGCGCCGGTCACGAGGCTCTCTCCTTTATGGATGGATTCTCTGGCTATAACCAAATTCAAATCCACGCAGCCGATCAGTATAAAATTGCTTTCATTACCCCATGGGGTACTTTTGCATATTGTGTCATGCCTTTCAGCTTAAAAAACACCTGTGCAACCTTCTTGCAGGTGATGACATATATCTTTCACGATCTGGCTCAAATCATCCTCGCCTACTTGGATGACCTCACATCTTGCTCCAAGAAGCACGCCCAACATCTCGATGATTTACGAATCATCTTTCAACGGTGTCGCCAGTACAACATCCATTTGAATCCCCTCAAATGCATGTTTTGCGTCACTGCAGGGAACCTCCTCGAGTTTATCATTTCCCAAAGCGGCATTACCGTCGACCCCCTTAAAGTCAAAGCTATCACCGAAATTCCACCTCCTCAGAATTTACGGCAAGTTCAGAGTCTACAGGGAAAAGATAACTTTCTTAGACGCTTTGTTCTTGATTACGCCATATGCGCACACAGCTTCCTTCACTTACTACGTCACGACATCCCGTTTCACTGGGACGACTATGCCCAACAGTCATTTGACGATCTTAAAGAAGTGATTTCAAATGCACCTTTGATTAGTGCGCCTGACTATAATCGCGACTACATCCTCTACGTATCAGCATCAACTGTATCAGTAGTTGGCGTCCTCGTCCAGCTTGGAGATGAAAATCATGAACACATCATTTACTACGTTAGTAAGAACCTCTTAGGTCTACCCTTGAAGTATAAACACGAAGAGAAACTTTCTCTTGCAGTTGTCCTCGCAGTCCAGAAACTGCGCCATTACATTCTGCTTCACACCACAAAGGTCGTCGCCGATTCCAATCCTATGCAATACTTACTCAACCGTCATCAAGTTAACGACAAATTCGCTCGATGGATCGTTATCCTTCAGGAGTACGACCTCGAGTTCTCTACACCTAAGAGTAAGAAGGCCCTCATTCTCGCCGAACTTGTCACGGCCCTCCCCTCTGACACACCCAGTACCCCGTCAATACCGACTTTCCTGACAAACATCTCTTTTACATCGCTTCCGATGATCCTTGGTATGGCAACCTTCTCCTCTACCTACGAACTCAAAATTTTGGTAACCACCTATCAAGAGATGATCTTCGGCGTATTCGCCATCAGGCCCCCCGCTATCTCCTCATCGGAGACATCCTATATCAGCGAGGCATCGACACCATTCTTTGTCGTTGCTTGACTATTGGCGAGGCCGACAGAGTCTTAAACGACTGCCACAGTGGCGCTTGTGGGGGCCATCTTTTAGGTATATCCACGGCTCAAAAGATTATTCGAGCCGGTTACTTTTGGCCTACCTTGTTTCACAATTGCATTCATGCTGTGAAACGATGTGAGCAATGTCAGCTCTACGCCAACAAAGCCCGCGCTCCCCCCACTCTTCTTCACCCTGTCATTACTGCAGGCCCTTTTTGTAAATGGGGCATCGAATTTATGACTTGTAATCCCCCCTCCAGCAATGGTCACAAATACATTGTTGTCGCCGTTGATTACTTCACCAAATGGGCTGAAGCTATGCCCACTTTCAACAACACCGCTAACACTGCAACACGTTTTTTCTTTAACCACGTCATATCCCATTTTGGCGTACCACTCCAACTTATTTCCGACCATGGGAAACACTTTGAGAATGAGATCTTCGTCGAACTCTCATCTCGGTTAGGCTTCTCTCACGATTTTGCCTCACCATATTACCCTCAGTCAAACGGACAGGTCGAGGCAGTGAACAAAGTCCTCAATACCATGTTACAACGCACAGTTAATAAACATAAAACCAATTGGCATCATATGTTATTTTCCACGCTATGGGCTTATTGAATGGCAGTAAATACCGCTACAGGTTTCATGCCATTTCATTTAGTCCATGGGATCGAGGAAACTCTTCCCATCGAGTGCGAAATTCCCACCCTATGCACCGCAATTGAACTTTTACCTGACACTGCTCCAATAGAGCAGCGCTTGCTGAACTTGGAGTCTCTGGATGAAGATCGTCTATCTTCCTTACAGAACAATGAGGTAGCTAAAAAGTGATCCAAGGCTACGTTTGATCGCCATATCAACCTTCGATCATTTCACGAAGACGACCTCGTCCTGGCCTATGATATCGCCCATGATACCTTTGGCCATGGAAAATTCGAATCACTATGGCATGGCCCTTACATCATCCAACATTGCCTCACCAAAGGTGCATACATCTTGGCCTTCTCCGAAGGCCTCTCCCTCAAGGAACCCGTCAATGGGTTATACCTCAAGAAATTTTATGCTTAGAAGTAGTCATTCTACTTTAGGTTATTATTTCTTCTTTTTTAGTGTTTTTAATCTTTTTTTTTTCCTACCCTCTCGTCTGAACTATCCTTTGTGCTATTGACAGATGCTTCCTCCACTATCTTACCACATTGGTTACACCGATGGCGCCAACCGTTGGACACAAAATCTCGCTGCGACATCTTGGGCTTTATATACCCCCTCACATGAAATGCTACATTCAAGTGGCATCTGTTTGGGACCAACAACCAACAACCAAGCCGAATACTCTGCGGTCATTGGCCTCCTGGCCGATGCCCAGTGTCATCATATTCGCTACCTTAGCGTCTTTCTCGACTCTCAACTAGTCGTCCTCCAGCTCAACAATGTTTACCGTGTACGCGATCCATGCCTCTTTCACAAATACCTACAGGTTAGATTATTATCTCGACATTTTGATTCCATTACATTTACACATATTTCAAGACAATTGAATCAAACAATAGATGAAATAGATAACATGGTGTTAGATTGGCATATATCACATCAAGCTATAGATACATAACACATCTCATAAATCCTGTCACAACATATAGATAGAATAGACATCATCATCATCATCAACAACAAAAATACATGTAGACAACATCAGGCTCTCAAAAAACATATACTCATGTATATATAACAGGCCTATCAGGCCATCTGAATGTTTACATACAACAAATGCATATGCCCGCAGGCCAGTGCCGCACCTCGGTACAAAAATCGGCTCACCAGCCTATATACAATAAAAAAGGTATACATCATACATCAGGGGGCCTCTATTGCACCCCCACCTGATACTCCCTCAGGAGGAGGTGGTGGCCCACCCCCACCTGCCCCAGGCGGTGGTGGTGGAACACCCATAGGACCCTCTTGCCCCGGCGGTAGGCGTCCACTTGTCATCGCGGCCAGCATAGCTGCTCGTCACACTATACCCCGCCATGGTAGCGGTACTCCTATACACTGCTCCAGGAACCCCTCGTTCTGGATGTGTATCCACATGCCCTCAGACACGTCCTGTAACAACGTCTCCAGACGACGACATATATCCTCAAAATCAACTCCAACCGCCGCCAGAGGAGCGTGTGATGGCCCCGCACCAGGGTCATCAAACCGACACCTCCTCGCTGCCCTCTCGGGCTTTGTTGGTTGCCCCACAGCCTCATCCCGCCAATGTCTCTCTCCACGCGGCAATCTCTCCATCACTCGTTGAACCGACGCTCTCTGCATCTCCACCTTGCGCCCGCGAGGTACCACATCTGCACATGCACAAAACAACAAACAAACGATCGTATCAGCGTCTATATCACATATGAACTGATATATCAAACGATAATATAAATCAAAAACTTACAGAATGATCAACATACCTCGATGGTCAAAAACCACCCCCGGAGGCAGTACCATGTCCGGGTCCCCCCGGAAGTCCACCCCAGCATAGGGGTACCAAAGTATCACCTACGACATCTTCCACCATATCTGCGCCGCCCGCGTCAGAAAATAATGACCACCGTCACCACCACCGTGGCGAACAAAAACTGCAGACCACCACCTCAATCGCGGCTCTCGTGCCCCCGACATCTCTAGAAGAACCCTCGGGTGCAACATCAACACCCTCTCCAATAACCAGGCTACCAGGATCGAGCCAAATGCAAACTCCCCAGCACCTGTCGACCGACAATGGTCTAGCTGTGCGATCATCCGCACACGCAGCATCAACCCCCATGCAAACCGCTCACGGCCCACCACCACCCTCTCCAGCACCAATAGTTGGCCACCACTAATCCATTGGGTCGCAAGTGACTCGTGTACACGGACGATCATCGCCGCTATGCAACAATGAGCCAGGGAGTCTATAGCACTCACGCTCACCACCGTCCCTGACATAAAGTCTGGGCCTGAGCAGTATCGCACACCAATTGTGGCTAGGGGTGTATCCCTCGACAACACAGGCTCTGCTGGTAGAGGCATTCCCCGGAAGGGGAGCCCAGTCAAAAAATACACATCCTCCACCACAGTGAAGGGGATCTGCTCTCCTCGCACGAGGAAGCAGTGTAGCTCTGGACTCCACATTTGGAGCAGGAACTGAAGTAAATACTCCTGTGCCCGTATCAACGGGCACTCAAAAAACTTTAGCAACCCACAGATTGCTAAAGTTGCTCGCACCTCAGGCCTCGCATTGGCCACAACCTCTCGGAACTGAGCCCAATCTCGCTCTCGCCACCGCACAACCATCGCCACCACTCGCAACCTGCAATCAACACAGAGTCCTATATCATCTCAGATACCCATCAACAACATCAAACAGACTCATTTTCTACCCTTAAAAACTTGCCTCAAAGGCGCGGTTTTTTTACCCGCAGGCGCGCATACATGCGTGCCTGTTCACTATACAGACACGCATATATGTGCGCCTGTTCACTACACAGGCACACTTCTGAGTGCGCCTGCTCATCATACAGGCACGCACAAGTGCGCGCCTATCCAAACCCACAGGCACACACTTATGCGCGCCTGTCCAACCCACAAGCGCGCCCCTAGGGCGCACCTTAAATTCTCTCTCTCGCACACCCATGCACGTATAATCGGTGGACAGGCGTGCACATATGCACGCCTTCCACCAAATCGCCCGCGCATGTGGGCCCACACCCCAGACAAATTCCCCTAATTACTTCGGTACGACCCCCCGTACCAGCCCTGCCCAAAAATTGAAAGCCTATTTCTATGCGGGATGATCAGAGCACTAACCTGATACTCGCACAATGTCGATCAGATATCTCATACTCCCTGAAACTCCAAATCTCCTCTGCAATCTGCTCGTCCAGTCACTGTGGCAGCAGGTACAAATGAGGTGGCAATGTGGGCCCTACATCTATATATATGCCTTTTTCCAAACTTCCACTCACCATTGTGGGAGCCCAAGGTGTCCATTTTTCAAACCATCTTCAACCACGAGATCAATGTCCCGCCACCTACATCATAGCTGTCCCTGGGTCACTTTTCATCCTGAGCCCCCGGGGCACCTTTTTTCATATCATGGTCAGGTACGCACGCACATTGTCACATTTGTCAAATACATGCTCATATCTTTGATTCTCTTCAGATATTGTTCACTTTAGGTATTTGGTTGTTATGTGCGTAGGTACTTGCTCATCGGTCATCAACATCATCCCTTCAGGTATATATTCAACACTGGCATGTAGTCTCTCCCGCTGTATTGCATTTACATTTCCAGTCACACCCGCTGATATTGACCTTTAGGATCCTCATTCCTGGCTCTGCAGTACCCACACCTCCATTTTGCATCTTCAGTGCTGTAACCCAGTAGAATTCTCACCCACATGAGTTGTCCCATTCATAGCACCTTTTTGGCACTTTTTGACACTCATGCTGTTCTTCATTACCCTTTAGGGATGGGAGTCCCCATAGTCTTTCATCATGTCGTGAATCAACCACATACTCCTCCTCATTTTTCTAGCTTCCCATATGGACTCCCAGATCATCTCTTTATGGTTCTATTCTTTTTTACCTGCACCTCCGCAGGCTCATGAACCCTCCATGTCATCCACAATCAGTTTTCCCATCTGCGAACCTACCCTAATTTCACCTACCTCATATAGAAACTCACCAATGGGGCCCCCACCCTTCATCAGTTTTCCATGAAATTTCTGCCCTCCCTGGGGCACTCATTTCACACTGGGGCACCCATTTCTGTATTTGTACATTTTTCCCAAATTATTCATTATTTATTGTACAAACGCCTTTATTCAGTCGTTACATTTTCTTTTGTCGTCACCGTTGGAGACTTGCTTCCTTTTTGGCCACACGCAACCCATGTCACCCTTGGTTGGAGCATTGCTTCTCATCCACCCTTTTCGGCATCGTCCATATCTTCAGAGTACTTCACAGGT
>JZKD02S0540519.1:0-16534 GCA_000966675.3 Picea glauca
TTCCAAGGTCTCAACATTCCCTTCTAATGGTTCATTTCTCTTCTTGTTTCGCTCATTCTTTTCTTGTTCAATCTGTCTCATCTACTCATTTCTCTCTTGTTTCTATTAACATGACAACATAACCGTTTGTTGGTTAATATTCTCATCTACCATTTGAGTTATTGACCCAAGGTTCATGTCTTTCGGGTTTCCAAAAAATCCTCTAAAACTATCGGTCGTCCTGGTAAACTAGAAGGAAACACAGTACACAGAGTGCACTGCATAGACTCACTCGAGATAGATTTAAATGAGTGGTTGTAAGACTCAGGTGTTTACAGCCTAGGATTGAGTATGATATAGGGGTTTATTATTACGAGCCATATACTATGAATCATGAGTGCAATCTACTATTACTCACCGGTGTGCATCTATCGTATTCTAAAACAATGTATTAACTCATTCATTAAGCATAACAACTGACTGTTGAGAGAAAAAAAATATATACATGCAGTCATCACATTACATAGATATTACCGTGGTTCACCCCCTCCTGGGCTACGTTCACAAACATTTGTCTCTTGGCTCTTTTATTATGGTAGTTCTGCATCTCTAGCATCATGCGCTTATAATTCCCTCAGATGGGTAACATCTATATGAGGCTAACTAGATCGCACCAGGCTCCACAACCTGTGATCTAATCCTCAAATCTTCCTTCTCTCCTCCATTATTAGCTCAATAGCTTACAAAAATGGTTCCTAGTGGCATTACATATGCATCAACTCATACATAGCTATGATAGGGAATTACAAAAGTGAACCAACCTCTATATGATACCTACGTATCTTTATTTATATATATCGTGCTCTTCATCCATTTACAATGTATTACCAAAACCCTAACCCTACCGACATTAGGTCTTCCTTCCATGTGTGTGTGTTGTTCTTCCTCCAGCTATCACTTTCCTTGTGCACGCTTTCTTGCATGCACATGTGCTGTGTTACCTTCCATTTGTTACTTCCATTTCTACACACTTTCTTTCCCGCGATCATCCTTCTTTCCACTTCGGCCTGGTGCCAATAGTATGATACTATTATTTCATATACATTGATAGTTCAAGGCCCCATGTTAATTGTGGATGTTTATCTCTGCGACTTATGGATTTAGGAATTTCCTCCTTCTTTGGACCTATAATATCCATGAATACGTGAGTTCGCTTAGGTTTATTAGACAAACAATTTAATTTGTAAATCTTAGGCCATGTCTCTAGATATATGACGCATTAATACTTAGAATTCATATACCCCTATACATTAATACAAATTGTACAAATAATCAACTCTCGGCCCTCTGCCCAACCTATTATCCATTGAAACATTAATTCATTTAATTTTTAGTAATTACTTCAAATGTGGGGAAAGCACGCAATTGAGTGCCCTTTTAGGAATGAAATTTTATGTGGACATGGATTTTATAACTCATGGATCGTGGATGCAGGAAATATGTTGTCATTGTTTCTAGGTAAGGATATTATGCATGGGAAACTCTTCAAGTTATTGCAGTGTGAAACATGTGGGTTAATCAATAAATGACTATGATCGCAACATTTGAGATATTTCATGAGACCCACGCTACATGTTCGTCCAAATGTAGTATGTGTATACCCTTTTGGCTTATCATACTTCAACAAAGGAGAACTACAGGAAATATGGGAGTGCATCCTATAAGAAGGTAGATAATATAACTTGGTGTTTTCATGTGAATCATCGTGAAGAAATTTTATGCATAGGTATGTGCCTTTTGTATCATGGGAAGTTGTGACACTCAAAAATTATGAATTCTCATTGAATTTATCACAATCTTGTGATTTGTGGGCTGCAGTCGAATATTCATAAGTGGTTAGAGGAATTGTTTAGGTATCTCCAAAATTTTCCTCCCACAAAGCATGAATAAGTAATTGTGGTGTGGATATGTGAGAATCACAGATGAGGGGTCTATGTATGCAATGTTTCAAGGTCAGTTGAATATTTACATTGGCTTGGTAGGTGAGGATTAATTCCTTGTAAAAGGTTAGGAATGGAAGTTTCAAGGAAACAAAAAATCTCTGGTGATCAACAACAAGGTGAGGAAAAACCTCCACTTCTCCTGATAGCCAAACCTAAAAAGGTAGTGTGCCTTAGGTATCAGGTCATGTAAACATTTAGTAAGGGGGGTCCCATTTAATTTTCCTATGGTAGAAATATTAGATGGAAATTTTTGTGGGTGCAACACTAAGTTGGTTATTAGTGGTGGGGATTGGTGTCTCCATTATATCGGAGTCTATGAATATCTATAAGAATAGTTTGCTTTCTCTAAAAAAATATATTGGTGTTTCTTGCTATGTTGGTGCTTATCGGTGGGGATTGGTGTCTACAAAAATATGTAAGAGTAGGTTGGTTCATACTAATATTTGTACCAGTGGGGATCAATGTATCTAGTATATTGGTGCCTATATATAATTAAGAAATTAATTTTTTTTCTTATACTGATTCACCCCCCCTCTCAGTATAGGTGTGTGATCAACAATTAGTATCAGAGTGAGTTCCTTCAAAAACACTCTAACCATTGAAATTGATGTAACTAATAAACTTGGATTCTTTCACAAGATATAAAAACCATGGAAACACATGAGAATAGAAAATAACTCTCTTTTATTCCTTCTCCATCATAACTATTACAATGGAAGTTCAACCGCTTGTGACTACTATCTGTGATTTTCAAAATAACCTTATTTTAGAAAAACAACTAATTTTAGGAAATTCTTGCATGTCTATAAAACTAAAAAATAACTAAGAGATAACTAGAGAGACATTAGTTTTCAACTCACTTTTTTTATTAAGTTCATAAATTAAGAGATATCTGATAATTTAAAATTTAAAATTCCCGTAAAAACACTAAAACCCCAATTTGAGGCCTTATATGAAGGAATTTGTCCCAGGAAAAACTATTGAAACAACACCTGATCTAAAGGAACAAATTGACATGGAAGTGAAATATTTGATACACAACTCCCTATAAAATTTCATCCCAAATGGATAACCAAGTCAAAATTTATGACCCTCGAAAAATACCTGTATCATTCTCCTATGGTTGAGGAGAACATAACTCCTACAAGTTACTATCTTCAAACTATTTCCACTTACCAGGATCTAGGTTCAACAAGTCCCCCTCTATAATTCATGTACTCTTTGTTGGTGCTATGCCTTCCCACTACACCATATATCAGTTTTATTGGCCTTGATGAGTATGAAGGCTCTTCTTATCTATAATATGTGCAATCTTGTCATTTTTCTTTCTTGAAATGGTCTATTTCCAATCCACCTCTGCCTCACTATCATTACCTAGATTTTCCCCATGGAAGATATATAAATAAAAAATATTCAACATAGGCTACATATCGATATCAGCTGGTAAATGGACCTTATAATCATTTTCACTAATTTTCTTGAGAATCTTGCAAGAACCAATTTTATTATACTTCAATTTGTTGTAGCTTACTCTAGGAAACCTTTTTTTCCATAAATAAACCATCACCAAATCACCTTCATTGAATTCCTAGTATCATCATTGAGAATCTTTTATAATTTTGTTTTGTTCATTATTTTCCTATAATTTTTGTCTAACCTATTGATGCAATTGTTCAATGTGTTCTGCAAATGCTTCCCCATCATCATTGATTCTATCCCCAAGTGGTAGTTGCACCAAATCTAGGACACCCATTTGATTTCTATCGTAAATAATATGAAATGGAGATTTACCTGTAGATATATTCACTGAAATATTATAGGAAAATCCATATTGAGGTAAATCCAAATCCTACTTCTTAGGATTCTCTCAAACAATGCTCTGTAACAGTTTTCCCAATCTCTGATTTGCTACCTCATTTTTCCCATATGTTTTGGGGTGATAGGAACCACTGAAATGTAATTTAGTCCCCATTTTATTCAATAAAGTCTTCCAAAAATAAACCAAGAACTGAGTATCTCTATCAACGGTAATATTTTTTTAAACCATATGCAATCTAACAACTTCTAGAAAAATATATATATATATCACCCTCTATGCATCACTAGTTTTCTTGCAAGCAATGAAATGAGCCATTTTAGAGAACCTATCAACAACCACAAAAATAGAATCATTACCTCAATGTTTGTTTGGGAGACTTGACCCAAAATCCATGCTTAGATTTGTCCATGGTCCTGTCGGCACTGGTAATTGCATACAAAACACTATGTTATGTGAGTTTCCTTTAGCCATTTGACAAATCCTACACCATGCCACATACCTAGTTATATCCTTTTTCATCTTTAGCCAATAATACTTATCTTCGATCAAGGATAGGGTCTTATCCTTTCCAAATTTCCTATGAAACCAATACTGTGAAGGTCTTTGATAATATTTTCCCTCATTGAACCAATTGGAATGCATAGTTTTTTTCCATTGAATAGGTATCCATCTTGCATAAAATATTCACCCTGATTAAGATCCATGTTCCCAGCATCTGGGTTCTTCAACTATTACACAACCTCTCGAAAAATCATTATCAGATGCATAGATATCCTTTAATGCAATAAACCCAATTACTTGATTTTCCATGGTTGTGAAAATAACAGTGCCCCGACTCAGAGCTTACGCAACTTGATTCTGCAATCTTGATTTGTGCTTTAGAACAAAGGTGTAGCCTTCTAAGAAAGAGACCCATTTTGCATGTATACTATTCAATTTATTTTGTTTGTTTACATATTTTAATGCAATGTGATCGGTAAATAACACAAACTCTTTCAACACTAAATAGTGCCTCCAATGTCACAATTCTTTCACAATTGCATTAAATTATACATCATATGTGGGGTAGTTCTTTCTTACCTCATTCAAATTTTCACTAAAGAATACGATTGGTCTACCTTCTTGGCTAAGTACATCTCCAATGCCTGCATGTGAAGCATCAAATTCTACCTCAAACTCTTTATCAAAATCTGGTAAGGCTAATGTGGGTTCATGAGTTACCTTCTTCTTTAGAAGCTTAAGACATTCCTCAACTTCACTGGTCCACATGAATGTCTTGCCTTTGGTACAATCTATTATGGGTGCTACAATAATGCTAAAAGTTTGAATAAATTTTCGATAAAAGGTAGCCATCCCATGAAAACGTCTTACCTATGTTATGATCTTAGGACTAGGCCACTCCAAAATTGCTCTGACCTTCTCTAAATCCATCTTGATGCCTTTTGCCAAGATGACAAAACCTAGAAATACCAAAATTTCTTGTAGGAACCTATATTTCATTAGGTTTGCATAACGTTGATGTTTTCTCAATGCATCCAATATAATTTTAAAACGTTGCAAGTGATATTCTTTGTTGTTACTAAAAACTAGGGTGTCATCAAAATAAACAACAATAAACATACGAATATAATGTGCATCAACTGCATCAAAGTAATAGGTTCATTGGACAACACAAATGGCATCACCATCCATTCATATAGTCCATCCCTAGTCTTTAAGTAAGTTTTCCATTCATCTCCTTCGCGAATTTGGATATGGTGGTATACACTTTGCAAATCAATCTTACTAAAATATTTAGCTCCGACTAGAACATCCATCATGTTGTCCAAGAGCGGTATAGGAAACTGATATTTGATGGTAATTTTATTGATTACTCTATTATCTATACACATTGTCCATGTATTGTAATACCCCTAGGATGAACCCCAACTATAAATGTAAAACAAATGTACTTAAGCTAGTGAGTTGTTTGATATCATTTTGCATGCATCTTCCATGGTATAGTGCACACATGTACTGTGCACTAAAATGATGAAGTGTGTACATTCCATGATACTGCGTGCATCAAACTTAAGTGTGTGAAATTTTGAGGCCAAAGAGACTTTATATATATGTCGTGTTTTGAGGCTAGTAATCTAGGATGAAAAAAGAAAAGTATATTTGTAATGTAAATGTAATCAAACACAAATATTAATGACAAACACACCATTGCAGCAGACCAACCATGTAAAAGAGTATGGGGGACTAAACTCCACTAGTTAGGGAAAAGGGGATCAAATTTAAGGATAAGGGGCTAAGCTAGGGTGCTTAAGACAAAAAATAATATTATATTAATATTCCTTAAAGTATAAAGTATGGATAATTATTTTATCCTTAGTTATAAGAATGGGGACAAGTGGGACAAAGTAGTTCTCAACGTGACAAGTGTCAAGTTGGGAACATGCATACCTATAGTTTTGACTTAGTTCATTTTCCCATCATTCCATCATCATGCACTCACTCATTCAGTTATCCTATGTACCTTCCTATCACTGTACATGTACCTGTACCTATTGAGCTAATGAGATGGACTGAAGAAGTGAGTTGTTAGGCCCATGGGATATTGAAGAGGTGGGTTGTCAAACCCATGAGAAATTATCTCTCAGTGAGAGAATTGTTGGGAATTGATTTCCCGAAGGTGCCAAACTGCAGCTAGAGGGCTCTGAGACTTCATGTCTGGCTTGTTGTTGAAGCCCCATAAAGGAAGTGAGGCAGCCAAGGGACTGTTGAGCAGAGAAGGGGCACACTTCCTATGGTGGGACATGCATGTGGAGAATGAGGGTCTGTAGGCTATTAGTTAGAGTTCACACACATTACATAGGTTTTCCTCTTGTCTAAGATACATTAGCATGGTTAGGAATTCCTTTAACCGGGTGGAGTTTAGTCCCATCTCGGGGGTGACCCACTGTTGAGAGTTTTGAGCAGTGTGGTCTAAGGCTAGGAGGAACGTGGAAGGTCTACATGTAGTTGGTGATATTTTTAGCAATATAAGTTTCAATTGTGTGTTAAATTACATGATGCATTATTATTTATTCATTTATTTTTATGGGTTTTTCATGTGTGTGTTGCATGTGTATTTTTATTATTGTTCTATATGAATATGTGCATTTGCAGAGTTTCAATATGTTTTAATTTTGTATACAGTTTGAAAATTTTATGTGGCATATACCAGTTGGATGTTGGGTATGCATTTCAATTGAAAGAGCCTGGAGATATTTTTATAATGGTGTAAACCATTCATCAAACAAAGATTTTATGAGGAAGTTACAAGACAAGCAGTGGAGGGTAAATTTTAAGACCTGACTAACTTCGGAGGGCCATAAATTTCTGCTCTGGAATCAAATTGAGGCACATGATCAGTATATGAAAATATATTGAACCATATAACACAATCCTATAGATAAATTAAAATTCTAGGCATGTTAAAAATGTTTAAGATGGCACAAAATGTACTTGTAGCATTCTAGACCAAAAACACTAATTGGCCTAGAACTTCAACATGTTGTAACTAGCATCCTAGAACTCAGAAAGAGGTGAAACTTGGAAAAAATGTCCAAAATATGTATATGAATAAAGTAAATTGATATCCTACCAAAATTCCAATGGAGTAGGTGCAAAAATGCATAATTTCAGCACATATTTGCACCAAGTTGAAGTGTGAACAAAAGAATTAATGGACAATTTTCAAATATTATGGTCAAGACTCAGAATTGAGTATGGAAGAAAGCGTTGGAAAGGTCTTGGACAGTAGAATATAACTAATCACATATAAAATTGATATGGGCAGCCAATTTTTCAGGAAATAAGAAGAAATAATTCAGATGCATTATTGAACTAGAATTGTACATAATTTCATGAATTTGTTAAATTATTTAGCCTAACAAGTTTTATTGGTTGCAGATTTTGCAGAGTTAACAACAAATACATCAGAAAAAAAATCAACACAAATTTCCTAATCATGGAAGATACACAGCGGGATTAAAACCATGAAGATGAGATCATAGGGATGTATGTCAATATGGGTAATGGAGGTACAAATTCAAATGGGCATGGAGAAGGAAAGGAGGAAAGCATGAGTTTGGTAGAGACCATTAAAATTTTGCAAAAGGATGTCCAAATTCATAAAGCTAATAATTAGAGTCTTATTAAAGACAAGGAACAGCAGGAAGGCTTCAACATAAAGTTAATGCAAAGCTTGGACAAAATAGAAAAGAAGATGGATAAGGAGAATGACTCAAGCAAATCAGGAAGTCACGAGTCTCATGATGAGAGGAGAAGAACAATAAGTGTTAGCATACATCACCATCACTCCCCAAGAAATTCCACTAGGAGAGAACACAATATTTCAAGTCCATCCCCTGTCAGGAAACATAAGATGAAGTCTGGGGTGGATGAGTTACAAGGAGAAATGAACAAAATCAAACCTCCTACATTTGATGGTGAGAACAAGAAGGATGAGGATGAAGAGACATGGATAATAGGAATGAGGAATTATTTTCAATTGCATAATTACTCTTCACACTCAGAAGGAAGAAATTCCATCTATCATCTCAAGGGAAAGTCATCCGTGGTGCGATCAATTTGTGCAGGTGCAACACAATGATGAGAAAAATGTTACTTAGAGGGAATTCAAGAGGTATTTTCAAAAGAAATACTTGACTTAGAGATACTATGACAAGAAATTGAAGGAGTTCTTTGAAATCGAGATTGGGAGTATGACCATAGATGAATATGACATAAGGTTTTTAGAACTGCTAAATTATGTTTCTTTCAACAAGGAAGAGCCAATTAAGATTCATAGGTATTTGAGCGGGCTTCCATCATATCAGTGACAAGATACAATATGATGATCCCAAAACATTGGAGGATACCATAAGGTGAGACAAATTCCTTTATGATCAACATAAAGGAAGGCAAACTTTCCAAAAATCTTGGGAATACAAGACAAAAAATAATATGGAATAAAGGAAGAAAGGGAGTAAGCCACCACTCTTCAGAAATAATCCTCAGGAACAACCAGCTTCTAGAGAACCAAGAGTGAATGAGACGGTGGGGAAAATACCAAGGAAACCACCTATTCAATGTTGGGTTTGTGGGGTAGATCATAAGTATAAATATTGTCCTCACAGAGGTGAAAAAGTGAGAATTGTTCACAATGTACAGAAAGATAATCCAATGGAGGAAATGGGCATAAATGTACCTAGGATCTATGCATCCCTAGACAATAAGCAAGATGAGTTTCAGTCACATATGATTGAAGTGGAAGGTAATATCAACAACCAAACCATTTCTATTTTAATTGATTAAGGAGCTATTCATAGTTATATAGATCCTAAGATGGTGGAAAGATTGCATTTTCCAAGAAGAAATCTTGGAAAATCTTGGTTGGTGCAGCTGGCTACTGGAGCTAAAAGAAAAATGAATGAGATGGTTAAGGCATGTCCAATGGACATGAATGGACTAAGCACCAGGGAAGATTTGAAAATCATACCTTTATGTTCCTATGACTACCGAATTAGTATGGATTGGTTGGACCAACTTTTATAATAAGGCATATGATTTTTTGGATGACAAAGGGAACCTAAGGACACTACAGGGAATTCCCAGGGAAGTAACCGTCAGAGAAATTTCAGCATTGCATCTCTAGAAAAGTTACAGAAAAAGGGTGTCAAATATTTGCAACACATATGGAAGAGACACCTAAATATAAGGTGTCAAATATTGAAGATTATGCAGTCCTAAAATATTTTGAAGATGTATTTAAAGAAATACCAGGATTACCCCCTAAAAGAGACATTGATTTCTCCATCTCATGCCTGGATCAGCCCCAATATCTAAGACCCTTTACATGATGAGTACACCAGAATTGAAGGAATTTCAAATGCAACTTGAAGAGCTTCTAAAGAAGGGGTATATATGCCCAAGTGTGTCACCTTGGGGTTCCCCAATATTATATGTGAAGAAAAAGTATGGAACATTGAGACTTTGGATTGACTTTAGGCAGTTGAAAAAGGTAACTGTGAATAATAAGTTTCCTTTTCCAAGGATCGATGACCTCTATGATCAATTGAAATATGAAAAAATATTCTCCAAGATTGATCTCAGGTCAAGTTATCATCAGGTAAGAATTAAAGAACAAGACATCAACAAGACTGCTCTCATAACAAGGTATAGTCATTATGAGTTCACAGTGGTGCCATTTGAGTTATCAAATGCACATGTTGTCTTCATGTGTTTAATGAATAATATTTTCAAAGAATACTTAGATAATTTTGTCATTGTATTTTTAGATGGAATTTGTTCTAAGTTAGAGGAAGAGAATGAACACCACTTCAGGATGGTATTACATGTATTAAGGGAGCATCAATTGTATGAAAAATTGAGCAAGTGCTCCTTTTATCAGAAGAAAACTCATTATTTGGGACATATCATTTCAGAGGAAGGGATATCAGTGGATCCTAAGAAGATAGAGGCCATTAGAGGATGTTCAGCGCCAAAGAATGTTACAGAGGTAAGATCATTCATGGGCCTTGTAGGATATTATAGGAGATTTATTGAAGGATTATCAAAGATTGCACACCCAATCACTTCCTTGGGTGTGAAAAAGAAGGGTGTGAAGTTTTGGTGGACATTGAATTGTGAAAAGAGTTTCCAACACTTGAAGCATTTATTAACAAGTGCTCCAATACTAAGGATTGTTGATGCAAATGAAGACTTCATTGTATGCACTAATGCATGTAAAGAATGGCTTGGTGGAGTCCTCGGTCAAAATGGGTATGTTGTATGCTATGAATCAAGGAAGTTTAAGGAGCATGAAAAGAACTATGATACTGATGATTTAGAGTTGGAAGACATAGTGCATGCCTTTGCTGGGATCTAAATGTGTCCTAAAAACAACCTCTATGCATCAACCAAAGGTAGGCACTGGCACAAGAATTTTACTTTTTGCCTACGTAGGTTCTTATCTTTTGTTTTTAATACCCAACCTCTAGAGATGCAACACTTATAAAGGAACATCAATTGTAAAGGGAACAACAATTGCTCCATTCAAATGAACAACAATGATACTCAAAGGAACATCAATCGCATGAAAGGAATGAAAGTTGTTCCTTTCAAATGAACAACAACTACACTCAAAGGAACAACATTTGCGCAAAGGGAACGACAGTTGTTCCTTTCAAATGAACAACAACTACACTCAAAGGAACAACAGTCGTTACATTGGGCTGGACTAATGTTGAATTAATTTCATTGTAATATTTGCCCAACTATTTAATTTGTTAACCCGAGGAAGTCTTTTATTTGAAATTTACCGTGCACAATATTTGCAAGCATCAAATTCCAACTAACACTATTATCTATTTAATAAAATAAAACACATAACTTAAAATCAATCAAATCCGCTCTTGCTTGAAGATACACTCAGCTGAAATAAAATCATTACCACACTCTTACATAAATTAAAGGATTATTAAAAAATGAAGTAACAACAACATGAATTGAATCTTACTGTAACAACAATCTAATAAACAACACACAACTGTAACCAATGATCAACTAATCATAAACCAAGATAAATTAAGACAATGAAAAGAAAAATACAAGTAAATGAATAAGACCAACACATACCGGATTGAGGAGGACCTAACTCACCTATCATGCATGGCCAAAAGACTCACGAGATCAAGAGAAAGTTGCAGTAATTGCAAATCCATCAGCTCCTTTGTATTATTGAAGAAAACTCATAAATTACATAAGTTCAGCTCTTTCTTACAAATAAATTCTATATAATTTCATGACTGCCCCTCTCCTGATTGAAGAGGTCTTATTTATACAAATCAAATACCCAAGTCCCTGGGTTGCTCAAACAAATTGCTAAGTTTAGAGAACCGACTGCAACTGTAAATATGGAAAAATACCCTTTTAAATAACTAGTGATGTCTCTCAAACCATAGCTCCAATTGGAAAAAAAAAAAACCCACATCAAACTCAATTGGGCCCATTCTGAACAAAACCCATGTCTCAGATTTTTTACATTCATCCTCATATGCTCACAATATTCCACACAAATTCATCTCTCCTTATCTGCCACATTTTTCACTGAAAATGGTTAACCACAAGATGGAACTCACATGTGTCATTTGGAGGTTGGAACCTTGATTCCTACAACTATTGCTACATAAAATCACTCATCAAACCATCTTCAGAAAAATCATGCATACTAGTTTTTAATTCATTAAAAATGAAGGAAGAATAATCGTTACTAACCACTAAAGCATAACAGGAATAATATGTTATTTTATGAGTAGTTGTAGCAAATGTATGGCAAATGGAATGATAAATGAACGATAATAGGATGAAGAAGGGATGGAATGGATGTCTATAGATGATGAGAATATGGACAAATATGTGACCCAACAACCTTGAAGATATGGAGGCACTACGTCATGGGGAAAAGGTTTTAGTTTAGGACAGATGAGAGTGGTATAAAATATTTATTTGGACAACCAACTCTAAATTACAGGAAAATTAGGTGGTTATAATTTCTCAGTGAATATGACTTTGATATAAAACATATCAAAGGGAAAGAGAACAAGGTGGTTGATGCACTTAGCAGAAGGGTGGATGAGTTGCGTGCTACAATTGTTAGCATGTACCGCTCATATTTTAAAGACAAAATCGTAGAGGCTGCAAAATTAGATTTGTGATACATGGAGATAATAACAAAATTACATCAAGGTATTTTGCAGAAGAAAATTGAAGAATATAAACTAGAAAATGATGAAATTCTCATGTACAAGGGAAAAATTTATGTACCAAATTTTGAGGAATTGAAAATTCTGATATTGAGAGAAATGCATAATGTACCTTACGTTGGGAACCCATCTTATTAGAAAACTATTGCAGTTGTCAAGAGCCATTATTATTGGCCAGGAATGAAGAAAGAAGTTGTTTATTTTATTGCCAAATGTTTGGAGTGTCAAAAGGTCAAGGTTGAGCATAGACACTCAACTGGTTTGCTATAGACATTACCCATTCCTGAGTGGAAATGGGAAGTTGTAACAAAGGATTTCATCACCAAATTGCCTAGAAAAAACAAGCAGCATGATTTTATCATAGTAGTGGTGGATACACTTACTAAAGTTGTCCATTTTATTCCAGTAAATCTCACTCACAAGGCTGCGAACACTTTTTATATTTATATGAGAAAAATTGCTCGATTACATGTTATACCCAAGACAATTGTGTCTAAGAGAGATCCAAAATTTACATCAAAATTTTGGAAGGGATTATTTATGGGATTTGGAACAAATTTGAATTTTAGCACAACTTATCATCCATAATCAGATGGAAAGACAAAGAGGGTGAATCAAGTGATTGAGGATATGTTGAGAATGTATGTGATAGATAAACCATCAAAATGGGAAAACTACCTAAACTTAGTAGATTGTTTTTATAACAATGGGTACCAACCATCTCTAAANTCAAACAAATTGCTAAGTTTAGAGAACCGACTGCAACTGTAAATATGGAAAAATACCCTTTTAAAGAACTAGTGATGTCTCTCAAACCATAGCTCCAATTGGAAAAAACAAAACCCACATCAAACTCAATTGGGCCCATTCTGAACAAAACCCATGTCTCGAATTTTTTAGATTCATCCTCATATGCTCACAATATTCCACACAAATTCGTCTCTCCTTATCTGCCACGTTTTTTACTGAAAACGGTTAACCACAAGATGGAACTCACATGTGTCATTTGGAGGTTGGAACCTTGATTCCTACAACTATTGCTACATAAAATCACTCATCAAACCATCATCAGAAAAATCATGCATAATAGTTTTTAATTCATTAAAAATGAAGGAAGAATAATCGTTACTAACCACTAAAGCATAACAGGAATAATATGTTATTTTATGAGCAGTTGTAGCAAATGTATGGAAAATGGAATGATAAATGAACGACAATAGGATGAAGAAGGGATGGAATGGATGTCTATAGATGATGAGAATATGGACAAATATGTGACCCAACAACCTTGAAGATATGGAGGCACTACGTCATGGGGAAAAGGTTTTAGTTTAGGACAGATGAGAGTGGTATAAAATATTTATTTGGACAACCAACTCTAAATTACAGGAAAATTAGGTGGTTATAATTTCTCAGTGAATATGACTTTGATATAAAACATATCAAAGGGAAAGAGAACAAGGTGGTTGATGCACTTAGCAGAAGGGTGGATGAGTTGCGTGCTACAATTGTTAGCATGTACCGCTCATATTTTAAAGACAAAATCGTAGAGGCTGCAAAATTAGATTTGTGATACATGGAGATAATAACAAAATTACATCAAGGTATTTTGCAGAAGAAAATTGAAGAATATAAACTAGAAAATGATGAAATTCTCATGTACAAGGGAAAAATTTATGTACCAAATTTTGAGGAATTGAAAATTCTGATATTGAGAGAAATGCATAATGTACCTTACGTTGGGAACCCATCTTATTAGAAAACTATTGCAGTTGTCAAGAGCCATTATTATTGGCCAGGAATGAAGAAAGAAGTTGTTTATTTTATTGCCAAATGTTTGGAGTGTCAAAAGGTCAAGGTTGAGCATAGACACTCAACTGGTTTGCTATAGACATTACCCATTCCTGAGTGGAAATGGGAAGTTGTAACAAAGGATTTCATCACCAAATTGCCTAGAAAAAACAAGCAGCATGATTTTATCATAGTAGTGGTGGATACACTTACTAAAGTTGTCCATTTTATTCCAGTAAATCTCACTCACAAGGCTGCGAACACTTTTTATATTTATATGAGAAAAATTGCTCGATTACATGTTATACCCAAGACAATTGTGTCTAAGAGAGATCCAAAATTTACATCAAAATTTTGGAAGGGATTATTTATGGGATTTGGAACAAATTTGAATTTTAGCACAACTTATCATCCATAATCAGATGGAAAGACAAAGAGGGTGAATCAAGTGATTGAGGATATGTTGAGAATGTATGTGATAGATAAACCATCAAAATGGGAAAACTACCTAAACTTAGTAGATTGTTTTTATAACAATGGGTACCAACCATCTCTAAAGATGATCTCGTTTGAGGCACTTTATGGTATAAGATGATCCCATTTGAGGCACATGAGGTGTATAGTTGATGATGTTGGTACATATTGATGAGTCATAGTTGATGAGTACTTAAAACATGGTTGGTTTCACTTGTTTATGGTACAGGTTGATTACAGATTGTTTGGTACAGTTTGGTGCATGGTTGATGCACTTGTTTATGGTACAGGTTGATTACAGGTTGAGGTACAGGTTGATGCATGGTTCAAGTTTATTGGTACATGTTTACAGCGATATATCTTACAATGATAGTGTGACAGTGGTTCCATCATTCTACTTTTACTTCAGGGTGGTTGGACGAGGCAAGGAAAGGTGGTTGTATCCACCTTCCAGTTGTAGCTGAAGAACATAGGGGGTTCTAGCCTCCTTCTAGTTGTAGTCGTAGAATTGGGGAGTTGGAGCTTCCCTAAGGTTGTATCTTGAGAAACTAGGGGGTTGGAGCCTCCTTCCAGTTGCAGCTAGAAAACAAAGGAAGTTGGTGCTTCCAATGAATGTAATTCTTCAAGACATATAAGATAAAGAATTCTATGTTTTTCTCCCGATTTGGGTTTCCACGTAAAACAATGGTGTATTGTGTATGTGTGTGATTTTTCATTATTGGATAATAATTCTACATTGATATAAAACTTGGATTATTTGGAGAAAAAGGATTATAATTATGCTATTACTGATTCACCCCCACTCTCAATAATCCAACAATTGGTATCAGAGCAGGTTCCTTCAGAAATCAGTTTAATCACTAAAAGGTAGATCATGGAGAGTACCAATTCATATAAAAATGGAATACCACACTTTGATGGATAGAAGTATGCTTTTTGGAGCATAAGGATGAAGACATATATACAAGCACTGGGGCTTGAAATTTGGCAATCAATTGTAGATGGATACAAGGTACTAGCAGTTCCAACAACAAATGACAAAGTAGTGAAACTTGGTCAAGATTATTTCCAAATCTACAAATGCACTTTTGAATGGTCTCAGTGAAACAATATTCACCAAAGTTGCACATTGTAAATCCACCAAAGAGATTTGGGACAAGCTCCGAAATATTTATGAAGGAGACACAAAAGTCAAAGAAACAAAACTTCAAACTTACAGAGGTAAGTTCGAACAACTAAAAATGAAGGAAGATGAGAATATTGCATCCTACTTCTTTAGCGTTGACGAAACAATGAATGCAATCATAGTATTGGGAGAAGAAATCGAAGAATCTATAATTGTTCAAAAGGTACTAAGATTTCTTCCTATGAGATTCAACCTAAGATATCAGCACTAGAAGAAAGATCGGATATGAACTCAATGAGCATGGACGAACTGCATGGAATCTTCACAGCATATGAAATGACAACTAAACAGGAAAATCCAGATGTAAAAGAAGCATCCTTCAAAGCATCCAAAAGATCAAAGAAAAAGAAAAAAGAACAAGAAGAATATAGCAGCAACAACGACGTCTCAAAAGATGATGAAGAAGTGGCCAACTTCGTCAAAAGACTGAACAAGGGAACCAATGGTAGGTATAGAGGTAAGCTTCCTTTAATTTGTTTTAATTGTG
>JZKD02S0540541.1:0-16534 GCA_000966675.3 Picea glauca
TCAGTTCAGGATGATTCCAGAACCCTATCTTGTACAGGTTGTATCTCCGAAAGTATAAGGCCTCAGGAGCTGAATTGTGAACCCAACGTACCTGGATCCGTCTACTAAATATCCTTGGCTTACCAAAAAGGTTCCTAGGGCCCGAGGCCTATACCATTGCTCATTGTTTCTGCTCCTCGACCTGTAGTGGACGTTCCATGGATATCCAAGTCCATTAGGTGTGTTTCACCCTCTCTATCATCTGCATTCTTCTTATGTCTTTCTTCTTCAACAACTTTATCTGCTACTTCTTTCTCTGCTAATTTTGTTGCCACTCTTGTCGCTTCAGATAGCTCCTTTTATTTATCTGCAACATATTTTACTTCGGCTTCAACTTTTTCCTTAGATTCATATTTTTCTTCATCTTCAGATTTAGCTTTTGCTTCATTTTTTCCCCCTATATTTTTCTTTTTCGACTTCTATTTTTTGTTTCTTTTTAGCGTCATTCCTCCTTTTCAACACCTTCTCTCTGTCTCTTCTCTTTTTATTTGTTGTTTCTCCTTCCTCCTATTATGTGGAACCTGAATGAGTTGAGACAGAGATGGGGGAAGATCTCTCAACTTCATCTTGTTCTGCCTCTTTTTTGGCTGCCTCTCTTGCAGCTTCTTCATCCATGATCCTTCCTTTTTGTTGGCCCTGTCTATTGAATATAACTTATTCGTAAGTTATGGTGTTTTGATGCACCTATTATTCTTCCCAGAACTCAGTGGTGTACTCATATGGGAGTATCATGTTATTTAAGTCCTCTTTGGCGATGTTCTTAGG
Organism: Picea glauca; assembly: GCA_000966675.3. Lineage (NCBI taxonomy): Eukaryota > Viridiplantae > Streptophyta > Pinopsida > Pinales > Pinaceae > Picea > Picea glauca. The sequence continues at coordinate 805 of JZKD02S0540541.1, forward strand.
GTCGTGCCTCCTGAATATTTCCTCTCCAAAGTGGTAGGAAAGTAAGACATCCACTTCCATTTGAGCTTGCTTGGTGTTTTCAAAGAAATAGTTTCCAATGTAAAGAGGTAGTGGAGGCAAAATTGATTTCTTTGATCTGTATAGAATTCCTATGACCCCATGTATGATAGTTTGATATGCCACTTCTTGAAGCACAAGTTTTTCAGGAACAAACCGATGGACTAAGTGGGGTGGTTTCATCGCACCATATATTCTTATATAGGTACCATGCTCCATTAAATACCAATTCCCAATCCTTATTATGACTATTATGGCCTTGTCTCTCATACAAGGTGGGGAGGTGAAAAACATAAATTCATACAATGGGGAATGAAAGAATTCATAGATTATTTGATAGTATGTTCTATATTTGTTGTCCCAAAGAACCTTGCAGTAGATGTGGATAGTTGCATCAACAGAAAACCAACTCCATCCCATGTTTGGGTACTTATGAGCGATACACATTATTTCTAGAAGATATGCAGACATATGGAAACTAGGGAAGCTTCCTGGTTGTGCTTGTGTAACTCTAGAAATGGAATCCTTGAGATTTTTAGACAATATGTCTTCCTAGTTAAATGAGACCCCCACATCTGTAGAGAAATAAATTAGGGGCATTGATCCAAAATAGATCCAGGAAGGAAAAAATTCCAAAGTTCTCGGAATCATATGAAACCAACACCATCGTGTAGGGATCATCGTGTTCATTCTGGACATATATGTTTTTTTCGAAAATGGACACCATATGCAAAAGTTATCGCGATCTAAAGATCGGGTCAAACATGTAAAAAGTCAAATTCAAAGTCAAATTCAATGATGACATCATCAGTACATCACGATGGTGTCATCATGACGTCATGATGATGTTAGAAGGGTGATGTAACAGCACCAGGTGCTGACACATTGCAATCAAATTTGGCATTTTCAAGATGAGTTGGCACGGTTCGAAAGTGACACGTGGCATTGTATGGAAGTGACACATGGTACTGTACAGATGATAACACGTGGCAGGGTGACACGTGGTAGTATGGATGATGACATGGTAGGGTGACATGTAGTAGTACGAATGTTGACGTGGAAGTATAGATGATGATGTGGCACTGTACAGACGTTGACATGGCAGGGTCGTATGATGATGTGGCAGTCATACGGATGACATGTGGGAGCCCATACAATGAATCTGCAAGATGATGTGGTGGAAAGTGACGTGGCTTGGGCCAATGGCGAGGTGACATGTGGCCCAATGAGGAGGTACCATGTGGAACCTTCTATAAGGCCAAATCTGGCGATTCCACCAAATATGGCAGTTACCACCAAATATGTCGGAGATCCTCCAAATCTAGTGGAATCTTGCTAAATATGGCTAACTGTTGCTAAATTTGGCAGAGTCTAGCTTATTTAGTCGAGCATGAAAATTGAGAAAAAATAGTTTTTTGTCATGCAAATCGAGACTATACGGATTATACGGATATGACAGGGTGCAACATTGGGATTCATACCGAGTGGAGGTGTCGAGGTAATGTTCAGAAGAAGGTCGAATTTATACTCAAAAATTTTAGAATTTCAAGGGGAGTTTGAATATGGATTTTTTTTCTGCATCTGAGTATCCAAACAGAAAAGTGCCTCCAGATCTCGAGATGTCGATCCAAGCATAGTAGATTTTATACTTAAAAGCCTCAGAATTTCCTGTTCCAACCAATGGTGATATCTGTTTCTGTCCAGAAGTTGCATATCTGAAAGGTGGTTGCATTATTTGTTATGTAATTCTTTCTTTTGTATTCTTAAAACATTGAAGATGAATAAGAATCCTTCCCCACTGAGACAAAGGCCCGAAGACATAGGCAAATTTGTGTCGAACTTCGTTAACAATCTTGGTGTTATGGTTTGTTGTTTTTACTTCTTGTATGGATGAAACATTATTTCATTAAGATTCTTCTCTTAATTCCTAAATGGTAAATCAACTCATGCATAAACTTAACCATAGTCTTTAAAAGATAAATTTTGTATCAAGTGGTATCAGAGCATGTTGAGAGTTGTTTGTTTGAGTTTTCATGATTACCAGGGAAAAGCTAAGTCATGGTGAAGGAGATCTTGTAGAAGGATATCCTAAGATTGGATCAAGAAAGAGGACATATCAAAGTGAGAAGATGGTATTAGAATAAGGACTTTCTCAAAATGAAAGAGAGTTTCAGAGAATTTTCTTTGCCATGTTGGATATGGTAAAAGTGTTGTATGATGATACTTGGAACAGAAGAGACTGGTTCAAGGCGAATCTTCAAAGAAAGACAAAAGTGAAGAAGGAGAGGACCCTCCTAAAACTCCTCCTTCACCTACTTCATCTTCATCATCTTCTTATTCTTCAAGTACAAGTTCAGATACTACTTCTTCAAGAAAACATTCTTATAAACATAAGCCTGATATGTCATTACTTAAACTTGATGTAAAATTTGTTTTGCTTATGTATGATGGTGAAGTTAATGATGAGAAACTTGATAATTGGGTTAGACATATGGAGGTATATTGTAATTACAACAAATAAAAGATGAGGCAACCAAAATCAGATTGGCATCGCTTCGTCTTGAAGTCACATCTCTCATCTGGTAGCAAAGTAAAATGCAACATGGAACTCAGCAAGTTGGTAATATTTTTCCATCATGGAATGCTTTTATTTCCACACTTAGAAAACAGTTCTATACATTGGGATATAAGGAAAAGGATTTAATTGAATGGCAAAGTCTTAAGTTAAGGAAAGGACAGTCAGTGTGGGAATACACAGATGAATTTTGTAAGATGTCTTTGATGTTAGATGTTCCATTGACTACACAAGAAACTCTTATATATGAAGTACATAGGAGGTTTTCCTGCTTATATTCGTAATATTGTATTTATGTTTGGACCTACTAATCTTGATGAGTTTTATGTTCAAGCAACATATATTGAAGCAGGGAAAACTAGAGATAATGTATCAGGGGAATCATCTTCAAAGAAAGATGGCAAAGGAAAAGAGAATGGGAAGAAAGAAAATTCAGCGATATTGAAGGAAGAGAAGCTCTCTTGCAAGAATTGGAAGAAAGAAGGGCACAATGATGAGCATTGTTGGAAATTGCACCCAGAAAAGAGACTGAAGTGGTTCAAAGAAAGGAAAGGGAGGCAAAAATTTTCAATAGAAACACGACCAAAATACTTGGGATCAGTTTCAGGTGATGAGTCTAAGATTACAACAGTTGGTTTGTCAGGTAAAATTGGTGATGGTTTTGATTCAAGAAGTAAATTGTTTCAAGAAGGGTCATAATGAAACATATTAATATCGACACATTGATAGATAATGGATCTCAATCTAACTTAATTTCAGAGGAATTGGTTAAGAAATTGGGATTAAACACTAAGACGCATCACAAACCCTCTTCACTAAATTGGATAAGAAAAGATCACAAATTTCCTAAACAAATCAATGTATCGTAAAGTTTTCAATTACATCTAAGTGTGTGGATGAAGTAACATGTGTAATGGTATCAGGAAACCCTTATTTATATGATCGCAAAGAAATATTATACAGGGAACAAAATCAATATCACTTAAGTAAAGAAGGGACAAAATATGGTGTACATGCTCATAATATAAAAGCAAATCAATCTCTTCTAACAATGGAACAATTAAAGAAGGCAACTTATGCAAGCAGTGCACCTATAATTGTGCCAAGTAAAGCAGTTGATCTTAAGCATGAACATGAGATGGTTGTAGGATGGGAGTTCAATCATACTTTGCTTCAAGATAAGTTAATGTCATGCAAGCCAGCCAAACATATGGGTTTAGTTTCAGTCATATTTCTGATGTTATTGTTGCTAATATTTTCTACATGGATGGTAGTGGATTCAGAAAGATGTGAATGAGTTCAAATGACTAACAATATCATTTTAGTTGTCATGGTTAGTATGCAATTGATTATGATGCGATAGGTGCACATGACAAAGTTTAAAGACAAATGACAAGTGGGAAGGCCTATTTCGCACTTGATGACTAGTTAATACCCTTTTAGAGGACCAAAAGGTCTTAGTGGGGAGGAATTATCCAAAATGGATCCAGGAAGGCCAAAATTTCCAAGTTCTTAGAATCAGATGAAACTAGTGCCATTGCATAGGGCTCGTCGTGATGATTCTGGCCATATATGTTTTTTCGAAAATGGACACAGTATGCAGAAATTATCACGATCTGAAGATCGGGTCAAACATGCAAAAAGTCAAAGTCAACAGGTCAAAGTCAACAATGACATCAACAATACATCATGATGATGTTATCATGACATCATGATGATGTCAGTAGGGTGATGTGGCAGCACCAAGAGCTGACACGTGTCAGTCAAATTTGGCGTTTTCAGGTTGAGTTGGAACGGTATGGAAGTGACACGTGGCACTGTACGTAAGTGACTAGTGGCACCGTATGGATGTTGACACATGGTAGGGTGACACATGGAAGTATGGATGTTGACATGGTAGGGTGACCTGTGGAAATATGGATGCTGACGTGGAAATATGGATGTTGACATGGCATTGTACGAACCCTGACATGGCAGGGTCGTATGATGATGTTGCAGCCGTACAAATGACACATGGTAATTTGTATGATGATGTGGAAGCCCATATGGATGACACGTGGTAGTTCATATGATGACATGGCAGCCCATAGGATGACACATGGTAGTCTGTATGATGATGGTGAAGGCTGACGTGGCTTGGGCCAATGGCGAGGTGACATGTGTCCCAATGAGGAGGCACCACATGGCACCTTCCGGAAGGACAAATCTAGTGGTTCCACCAAATCTGGTGATTACCACTAAATCTGGCGGATTCTCACTAAATCTGGCTAACTATCGCTAAATCTGGCTACCTATCGCTAAATTTGGCGGAGTCTGGCTTATTTAGCAAGGCATGAAAATCGAGAAAAAATAGTTTTTTGGCACGCAAATCGAGACTATATGAACTATATGGATATGATAGGGTGAAACATTGGGATTCATGCCAAGGGGAGGTGTCAAGGGACTATTTAGAAGCAAGTCGAATTTATACTCAAAAGTTGCAGAATTTTGAGGGGAGTTTGAATATGGCTTCTATTTTTGCATCTGAGTAGTCGAACATAAAATTGCCTCCAGATCCCAAGATGTCGAACCAAGCATAGTTGACTTTAAGCTCAAAAGTCTCAGAATTTCCTGTTCTAGCCAATGGTGATGTTTGTTTCTGTCCAGAAGTTGCAGATATGAAAGGTGGTTTCAAGAGATGTTATGTAAGCCTTTCTTTTGTATTCATAAAGAATTGAAGATTAATAAGAAGCCTTCCCCACTGAGACAAAGGCCCGGAGATGTAAGAAAATTTATGCTGAACTTCATTAACAATCTTGGTGTTATGGTTTGTGTTTTTTACTTCTTATATGGATGCAAAATTCTTTCATTAATCTTCTTCTCTTAATTCCTAAATTGTAAATCAACTCATGCATAAACTTTACCATAGTCTTTAAAAGATCAATTTCGGATCAGGCATGTGTGATGAGGGGAAATGAGTTGCATTTGGTTCCCCGTACAACCTGCATAGCATGGCTACCATATACTGGTAGGGTCTCCTTAAATTGGTCATAGGGTATCGACTCTTGGGTCGATACTCGAACTGCTTATTTGATTTATACAATGCGAGGAATAAATATTTCAGTGTAAGCTCCAACTCGCTGAGGAGTTACCCATCCAGTCTTTTGTTCCCAACTTCAATATGGTAACACTTAGCTAAATCATTGGGCCTGAATGAAGCTATAGGTTATTTTCTTGCATTAAATACATACCCATTACTTATGTCTGCGTTTTTCAAAATCCAAGAAATGGCGTGTGCAAAAGGGAAAATTGTTGGATGTGATGCCGCCCTGAAAAATTATTGATTTTCTAATGTTCCTAAACACATGGATTTCATATGCTTCCTCCTCCTTCATAGAGAAGTTTGATTTCTTGAAAATATAATATACTTCTCCCCATTTTAAGGTTTCTCCATCTTTGTCTAGAAGTCCCGACGTATCATCAAATATGGTCCCAACACTTTCTGTCTCTACTATCTACTGGGAGTTGCTAGATGGATCAGCCCCTGTTACTTTCGTATCCATATTCTTTCTTGGTGTCATCTTAGAACTTGCAAGCAGGATAAATTTAGAGCATGTTATTTGGAAATACAACTAAGTGATCGCAAAATTGTTAAAATTATTGAAATTATCAAAAAGACATGGCAAGTTGCTCCACGCAAATGTCAGGTTAATTGTAGACAATGCTTAGTGAGATTTTGGGTTGAAATGCTTGGACACCATCCTACAAAGGAGAAATTGGAGCATAATAAAACAACTTCCTTAATACAGATCGAAAGAGTTAGTAACAACTCCTCTGATCGTATCAGAGAAGTTAATAACGACTCCTCCGAGCACATCGAAGAAGTTGTTAGTAACTTCTCTGATATGTATTCAGAAGGGGTTGTTACTTATCGAGGAGCTAATAGAAATTCCAAAGAAATATTCTGATCATATCGAAGAATTTGGAAGTAACTCCTCCAATATGATCAGTGGATTTGTTTCAATTTGCTTTGAAAATGTGCAGAAGGGATACTTTTAACTCTTGTGAGTATATCAGAGAATTTAGTAGTAACTTCTCCGATATGCTCGGAGAGTTACTTTGAAAGTCTCTGGTTTTGAAGTTAGGGTTTTAGCATAGAAAAAGGAGGATGGTCCAGGAAAAAAATTGACTAGCTTAGAGGGGTGTGAGGAAACCCTATGACTTTCTAGATCAAATTCTTTGTTCTGGGGATTTAACTTTTTTTTTTGGGGGGGGTTTGCAAGGGTTGATTGCAAGGATGCGGAGGATGTCCACCAAGGTGAAGGAGAGAGGTTCGACTGGTTGTACATCCAGAGGCAAAGAACAAGCTCCAAATAAAACCTGAAGTTTGGAAAAAGGTGGGTGGTCGAGAGCGAAATGACAAAGAGCAAGGGGGGAAAGAGGATTATCGAGCTACAGAAAAAGGAGTAAGAAAACATAATGAAAAAATACCTAACCCTAGCTTGAAAAAAATGGAGAGAGGTGATGTAAACTTACCTAGATTATGTTTCCACATGGTGGGTATGGATAAGGGAGAGTCTCGAACGACATTCAACTCGATGCTTTTATCCTCATTTTTTCTCATTCAATTGAAAATGGTCGAATAACACTAGACTCAACTCTCGTTTCGTTCTATAGACAAATGGTTACTTATGAAATTTAATGTGGTGGTTGGGGTAAGTTTGATCGAAAGAGTTAGAAGCAAGTTGTCTAATCAGTTCATAAGAGTTAGAAGTAATTTTTCCAATCAGTTCAGAAGAGTTATAAGTAACTCCTCCGAACATATCGGAGGCGTTATAAGCAACTCCTCTGATATGATCGAAGGATTTTCTCTCAACTATTGTGATATCATTGTGTATCAGAATTAAATATAGGAACTCCTTCGAACTCCTATGAATTGTTCGGAGGAGTTGAAAGTAACTTTTTCGATTTAAAAAAAAATNTTTCTTCTTCAACAACTTTATCTGCTACTTCTTTCTCTGCTAATTTTGTTGCCACTCTTGTCGCTTCAGATAGCTCCTTTTATTTATCTGCAACATATTTTACTTCGGCTTCAACTTTTTCCTTAGATTCATATTTTTCTTCATCTTCAGATTTAGCTTTTGCTTCATTTTTTCCCCCTATATTTTTCTTTTTCGACTTCTATTTTTTGTTTCTTTTTAGCGTCATTCCTCCTTTTCAACACCTTCTCTCTGTCTCTTCTCTTTTTATTTGTTGTTTCTCCTTCCTCCTATTATGTGGAACCTGAATGAGTTGAGACAGAGATGGGGGAAGATCTCTCAACTTCATCTTGTTCTGCCTCTTTTTTGGCTGCCTCTCTTGCAGCTTCTTCATCCATGATCCTTCCTTTTTGTTGGCCCTGTCTATTGAATATAACTTATTCGTAAGTTATGGTGTTTTGATGCACCTATTATTCTTCCCAGAACTCAGTGGTGTACTCATATGGGAGTATCATGTTATTTAAGTCCTCTTTGGCGATGTTCTTAGGGTCGTGCCTCCTGAATATTTCCTCTCCAAAGTGGTAGGAAAGTAAGACATCCACTTCCATTTGAGCTTGCTTGGTGTTTTCAAAGAAATAGTTTCCAATGTAAAGAGGTAGTGGAGGCAAAATTGATTTCTTTGATCTGTATAGAATTCCTATGACCCCATGTATGATAGTTTGATATGCCACTTCTTGAAGCACAAGTTTTTCAGGAACAAACCGATGGACTAAGTGGGGTGGTTTCATCGCACCATATATTCTTATATAGGTACCATGCTCCATTAAATACCAATTCCCAATCCTTATTATGACTATTATGGCCTTGTCTCTCATACAAGGTGGGGAGGTGAAAAACATAAATTCATACAATGGGGAATGAAAGAATTCATAGATTATTTGATAGTATGTTCTATATTTGTTGTCCCAAAGAACCTTGCAGTAGATGTGGATAGTTGCATCAACAGAAAACCAACTCCATCCCATGTTTGGGTACTTATGAGCGATACACATTATTTCTAGAAGATATGCAGACATATGGAAACTAGGGAAGCTTCCTGGTTGTGCTTGTGTAACTCTAGAAATGGAATCCTTGAGATTTTTAGACAATATGTCTTCCTAGTTAAATGAGACCCCCACATCTGTAGAGAAATAAATTAGGGGCATTGATCCAAAATAGATCCAGGAAGGAAAAAATTCCAAAGTTCTCGGAATCATATGAAACCAACACCATCGTGTAGGGATCATCGTGTTCATTCTGGACATATATGTTTTTTTCGAAAATGGACACCATATGCAAAAGTTATCGCGATCTAAAGATCGGGTCAAACATGTAAAAAGTCAAATTCAAAGTCAAATTCAATGATGACATCATCAGTACATCACGATGGTGTCATCATGACGTCATGATGATGTTAGAAGGGTGATGTAACAGCACCAGGTGCTGACACATTGCAATCAAATTTGGCATTTTCAAGATGAGTTGGCACGGTTCGAAAGTGACACGTGGCATTGTATGGAAGTGACACATGGTACTGTACAGATGATAACACGTGGCAGGGTGACACGTGGTAGTATGGATGATGACATGGTAGGGTGACATGTAGTAGTACGAATGTTGACGTGGAAGTATAGATGATGATGTGGCACTGTACAGACGTTGACATGGCAGGGTCGTATGATGATGTGGCAGTCATACGGATGACATGTGGGAGCCCATACAATGAATCTGCAAGATGATGTGGTGGAAAGTGACGTGGCTTGGGCCAATGGCGAGGTGACATGTGGCCCAATGAGGAGGTACCATGTGGAACCTTCTATAAGGCCAAATCTGGCGATTCCACCAAATATGGCAGTTACCACCAAATATGTCGGAGATCCTCCAAATCTAGTGGAATCTTGCTAAATATGGCTAACTGTTGCTAAATTTGGCAGAGTCTAGCTTATTTAGTCGAGCATGAAAATTGAGAAAAAATAGTTTTTTGTCATGCAAATCGAGACTATACGGATTATACGGATATGACAGGGTGCAACATTGGGATTCATACCGAGTGGAGGTGTCGAGGTAATGTTCAGAAGAAGGTCGAATTTATACTCAAAAATTTTAGAATTTCAAGGGGAGTTTGAATATGGATTTTTTTTCTGCATCTGAGTATCCAAACAGAAAAGTGCCTCCAGATCTCGAGATGTCGATCCAAGCATAGTAGATTTTATACTTAAAAGCCTCAGAATTTCCTGTTCCAACCAATGGTGATATCTGTTTCTGTCCAGAAGTTGCATATCTGAAAGGTGGTTGCATTATTTGTTATGTAATTCTTTCTTTTGTATTCTTAAAACATTGAAGATGAATAAGAATCCTTCCCCACTGAGACAAAGGCCCGAAGACATAGGCAAATTTGTGTCGAACTTCGTTAACAATCTTGGTGTTATGGTTTGTTGTTTTTACTTCTTGTATGGATGAAACATTATTTCATTAAGATTCTTCTCTTAATTCCTAAATGGTAAATCAACTCATGCATAAACTTAACCATAGTCTTTAAAAGATAAATTTTGTATCAAGTGGTATCAGAGCATGTTGAGAGTTGTTTGTTTGAGTTTTCATGATTACCAGGGAAAAGCTAAGTCATGGTGAAGGAGATCTTGTAGAAGGATATCCTAAGATTGGATCAAGAAAGAGGACATATCAAAGTGAGAAGATGGTATTAGAATAAGGACTTTCTCAAAATGAAAGAGAGTTTCAGAGAATTTTCTTTGCCATGTTGGATATGGTAAAAGTGTTGTATGATGATACTTGGAACAGAAGAGACTGGTTCAAGGCGAATCTTCAAAGAAAGACAAAAGTGAAGAAGGAGAGGACCCTCCTAAAACTCCTCCTTCACCTACTTCATCTTCATCATCTTCTTATTCTTCAAGTACAAGTTCAGATACTACTTCTTCAAGAAAACATTCTTATAAACATAAGCCTGATATGTCATTACTTAAACTTGATGTAAAATTTGTTTTGCTTATGTATGATGGTGAAGTTAATGATGAGAAACTTGATAATTGGGTTAGACATATGGAGGTATATTGTAATTACAACAAATAAAAGATGAGGCAACCAAAATCAGATTGGCATCGCTTCGTCTTGAAGTCACATCTCTCATCTGGTAGCAAAGTAAAATGCAACATGGAACTCAGCAAGTTGGTAATATTTTTCCATCATGGAATGCTTTTATTTCCACACTTAGAAAACAGTTCTATACATTGGGATATAAGGAAAAGGATTTAATTGAATGGCAAAGTCTTAAGTTAAGGAAAGGACAGTCAGTGTGGGAATACACAGATGAATTTTGTAAGATGTCTTTGATGTTAGATGTTCCATTGACTACACAAGAAACTCTTATATATGAAGTACATAGGAGGTTTTCCTGCTTATATTCGTAATATTGTATTTATGTTTGGACCTACTAATCTTGATGAGTTTTATGTTCAAGCAACATATATTGAAGCAGGGAAAACTAGAGATAATGTATCAGGGGAATCATCTTCAAAGAAAGATGGCAAAGGAAAAGAGAATGGGAAGAAAGAAAATTCAGCGATATTGAAGGAAGAGAAGCTCTCTTGCAAGAATTGGAAGAAAGAAGGGCACAATGATGAGCATTGTTGGAAATTGCACCCAGAAAAGAGACTGAAGTGGTTCAAAGAAAGGAAAGGGAGGCAAAAATTTTCAATAGAAACACGACCAAAATACTTGGGATCAGTTTCAGGTGATGAGTCTAAGATTACAACAGTTGGTTTGTCAGGTAAAATTGGTGATGGTTTTGATTCAAGAAGTAAATTGTTTCAAGAAGGGTCATAATGAAACATATTAATATCGACACATTGATAGATAATGGATCTCAATCTAACTTAATTTCAGAGGAATTGGTTAAGAAATTGGGATTAAACACTAAGACGCATCACAAACCCTCTTCACTAAATTGGATAAGAAAAGATCACAAATTTCCTAAACAAATCAATGTATCGTAAAGTTTTCAATTACATCTAAGTGTGTGGATGAAGTAACATGTGTAATGGTATCAGGAAACCCTTATTTATATGATCGCAAAGAAATATTATACAGGGAACAAAATCAATATCACTTAAGTAAAGAAGGGACAAAATATGGTGTACATGCTCATAATATAAAAGCAAATCAATCTCTTCTAACAATGGAACAATTAAAGAAGGCAACTTATGCAAGTAGTGCACCTATAATTGTGCCAAGTAAAGCAATTGATCTTAAGCATGAACATGAGATGGTTGTAGGATGGGAGTTCAATCATACTTTGCTTCAAGATAAGTTAATGTCATGCAAGCCAGTCAAACATATGGGTTTAGTTTCAGTCATATTTCTGATGTTATTGTTGCTAATATTTTCTACATGGATGGTAGTGGATTCAGAAAGATGTGAATGAGTTCAAATGACTAACAATACCATTTTAGTTGTCATGGTTAGTATGCAATTGATTATGATGCGATAGGTGCACATGAAAAATTTTAAAGACAAATGACAAGTGGGAAGGCCTATTTCGCACTTGATGACTAGTTAATACCCTTTTAGAGGACCAAAAGGTCTTAGTGGGGAGGAATTATCCAAAATGGATCTAGGAAGGCCAAAATTTCCAAGTTCTTAGAATCAGATGAAACTAGCACCATTGCATAGGGCTCGTCGTGATGATTCTGGCCATATATGTTTTTTCAAAAATGGACACAGTATGCAGAAATTATCACGATCTGAAGATCGGGTCAAACATGCAAAAAGTCAAAGTCAACAGGTCAAAGTCAACAATGACATCAACAATACATCATGATGATGTTATCATGACATCATGATGATGTCAGTAGGGTGATGTGGCAGCACCAAGAGCTGACACGTGTCAGTCAAATTTGGCGTTTTCAGGTTGAGTTGGAACGGTATGGAAGTGACACGTGGCACTGTACGTAAGTGACTAGTGGCACCGTATGGATGTTGACACATGGTAGGGTGACACATGGAAGTATGGATGTTGACATGGTAGGGTGACCTGTGGAAATATGGATGCTGACGTGGAAATATGGATGTTGACATGGCATTGTACGAACCCTGACATGGCAGGGTCGTATGATGATGTTGCAGCCGTACAAATGACACATGGTAATTTGTATGATGATGTGGAAGCCCATATGGATGACACGTGGTAGTTCATATGATGACATGGCAGCCCATAGGATGACACATGGTAGTCTGTATGATGATGGTGAAGGCTGACGTGGCTTGGGCCAATGGCGAGGTGACATGTGTCCCAATGAGGAGGCACCACATGGCACCTTCCGGAAGGACAAATCTAGTGGTTCCACCAAATCTGGTGATTACCACTAAATCTGGCGGATTCTCACTAAATCTGGCTAACTATCGCTAAATCTGGCTACCTATCGCTAAATTTGGCGGAGTCTGGCTTATTTAGCAAGGCATGAAAATCGAGAAAAAATAGTTTTTTGGCACGCAAATCGAGACTATATGAACTATATGGATATGATAGGGTGAAACATTGGGATTCATGCCAAGGGGAGGTGTCAAGGGACTATTTAGAAGCAAGTCGAATTTATACTCAAAAGTTGCAGAATTTTGAGGGGAGTTTGAATATGGCTTCTATTTTTGCATCTGAGTAGTCGAACATAAAATTGCCTCCAGATCCCAAGATGTCGAACCAAGCATAGTTGACTTTAAGCTCAAAAGTCTCAGAATTTCCTGTTCTAGCCAATGGTGATGTTTGTTTCTGTCCAGAAGTTGCAGATATGAAAGGTGGTTTCAAGAGATGTTATGTAAGCCTTTCTTTTGTATTCATAAAGAATTGAAGATTAATAAGAAGCCTTCCCCACTGAGACAAAGGCCCGGAGATGTAAGAAAATTTATGCTGAACTTCATTAACAATCTTGGTGTTATGGTTTGTGTTTTTTACTTCTTATATGGATGCAAAATTCTTTCATTAATCTTCTTCTCTTAATTCCTAAATTGTAAATCAACTCATGCATAAACTTTACCATAGTCTTTAAAAGATCAATTTCGGATCAGGCATGTGTGATGAGGGGAAATGAGTTGCATTTGGTTCCCCGTACAACCTGCATAGCATGGCTACCATATACTGGTAGGGTCTCCTTAAATTGGTCATAGGGTATCGACTCTTGGGTCGATACTCGAACTGCTTATTTGATTTATACAATGCGAGGAATAAATATTTCAGTGTAAGCTCCAACTCGCTGAGGAGTTACCCATCCAGTCTTTTGTTCCCAACTTCAATATGGTAACACTTAGCTAAATCATTGGGCCTGAATGAAGCTATAGGTTATTTTCTTGCATTAAATACATACCCATTACTTATGTCTGCGTTTTTCAAAATCCAAGAAATGGCGTGTGCAAAAGGGAAAATTGTTGGATGTGATGCCGCCCTGAAAAATTATTGATTTTCTAATGTTCCTAAACACATGGATTTCATATGCTTCCTCCTCCTTCATAGAGAAGTTTGATTTCTTGAAAATATAATATACTTCTCCCCATTTTAAGGTTTCTCCATCTTTGTCTAGAAGTCCCGACGTATCATCAAATATGGTCCCAACACTTTCTGTCTCTACTATCTACTGGGAGTTGCTAGATGGATCAGCCCCTGTTACTTTCGTATCCATATTCTTTCTTGGTGTCATCTTAGAACTTGCAAGCAGGATAAATTTAGAGCATGTTATTTGGAAATACAACTAAGTGATCGCAAAATTGTTAAAATTATTGAAATTATCAAAAAGACATGGCAAGTTGCTCCACGCAAATGTCAGGTTAATTGTAGACAATGCTTAGTGAGATTTTGGGTTGAAATGCTTGGACACCATCCTACAAAGGAGAAATTGGAGCATAATAAAACAACTTCCTTAATACAGATCGAAAGAGTTAGTAACAACTCCTCTGATCGTATCAGAGAAGTTAATAACGACTCCTCCGAGCACATCGAAGAAGTTGTTAGTAACTTCTCTGATATGTATTCAGAAGGGGTTGTTACTTATCGAGGAGCTAATAGAAATTCCAAAGAAATATTCTGATCATATCGAAGAATTTGGAAGTAACTCCTCCAATATGATCAGTGGATTTGTTTCAATTTGCTTTGAAAATGTGCAGAAGGGATACTTTTAACTCTTGTGAGTATATCAGAGAATTTAGTAGTAACTTCTCCGATATGCTCGGAGAGTTACTTTGAAAGTCTCTGGTTTTGAAGTTAGGGTTTTAGCATAGAAAAAGGAGGATGGTCCAGGAAAAAAATTGACTAGCTTAGAGGGGTGTGAGGAAACCCTATGACTTTCTAGATCAAATTCTTTGTTCTGGGGATTTAACTTTTTTTTTTGGGGGGGGTTTGCAAGGGTTGATTGCAAGGATGCGGAGGATGTCCACCAAGGTGAAGGAGAGAGGTTCGACTGGTTGTACATCCAGAGGCAAAGAACAAGCTCCAAATAAAACCTGAAGTTTGGAAAAAGGTGGGTGGTCGAGAGCGAAATGACAAAGAGCAAGGGGGGAAAGAGGATTATCGAGCTACAGAAAAAGGAGTAAGAAAACATAATGAAAAAATACCTAACCCTAGCTTGAAAAAAATGGAGAGAGGTGATGTAAACTTACCTAGATTATGTTTCCACATGGTGGGTATGGATAAGGGAGAGTCTCGAACGACATTCAACTCGATGCTTTTATCCTCATTTTTTCTCATTCAATTGAAAATGGTCGAATAACACTAGACTCAACTCTCGTTTCGTTCTATAGACAAATGGTTACTTATGAAATTTAATGTGGTGGTTGGGGTAAGTTTGATCGAAAGAGTTAGAAGCAAGTTGTCTAATCAGTTCATAAGAGTTAGAAGTAATTTTTCCAATCAGTTCAGAAGAGTTATAAGTAACTCCTCCGAACATATCGGAGGCGTTATAAGCAACTCCTCTGATATGATCGAAGGATTTTCTCTCAACTATTGTGATATCATTGTGTATCAGAATTAAATATAGGAACTCCTTCGAACTCCTATGAATTGTTCGGAGGAGTTGAAAGTAACTTTTTCGATTTAAAAAAAAAT
>JZKD02S0540552.1:66969-77338 GCA_000966675.3 Picea glauca
GGGGAGCATGAGTGATATGACTTCAATATTGCATGACATGATTTCATTATTGCATCAGAGTGTTTCCATCAATGCCAAAGGGGTAGATTGTTGATTAAGGTTGTTTGTCATTGATGTCAACCCTTGAAGAAAGTCCAGTAGCACAAAGGTTTGGGTAATGGACCGAATTTTGTTTGATGTAAAGATGACTCATTATTGTCTTGTCAAGGTTTATAAGAAGTACAAATGGATGAACTCCAAAGTGGTCCCCTTATGGTGAAATCCCTCATGGGAAGACGCTTTGCGGATTGAGTTATCCTAGAAGTATGGTTAGAGAAACCATGCTTAATCATGGAATAATGAGATGAAGGTCAATTAATTTGTCAGTGAAACTATCCTAGATGTATAGTGCTTGTAATTCCATTTCTGGTGGTATGTGGAACGTCATGTAACTCCTCACGGTTAGAGAGTTATGGCCATGTGAAGTTGGAGGACCCTCATGAGTCATCTAGAAGCCCCAAAAAGTCAAAGTGTTTGCAAAAGAAATTATTTAAACTCCCTAAAATAAGGAAAGTGGGATGCTACATGAAAGTATAAATAAGAGGCAAGGCTTTCTCATTTAATCACACTTGAAAACATTGAATATATTTTGTTGTGTAAGGATTATTGCAAGTACTCATTGATACATCTAAAGTTGTGAAAGTGTGAGGTAGTATGAAGGGTTGACAACAAAAGTTTCAGAATTACAGTGAATACTAAAAAACCCTAGTTTTTGAGGTGTACGCGAGTTGACAGTGTATTAGGGTGCATACATACTGAGGCATACGCGGGATGATAGTGTATTAGGGTGCGTACATACATAGGATGGCAGTGTATTAGGGTGTGTGCATGTCGATAAAGCCATGGAAACTTGAAGAGATGAAGATGCGGAGGTTCTAGATTCTGAGATCAAGCTCCCAAGAAGGTCTACAGTGCTCAGATACATCAGATCTATCCATTGGTTCAAAAGGTATGTTTTATTTCTATGAATAGTTGGATTTTGATGTATGCATGAGAAATGGTTATGGAGATTTGAGGATTCTCCCTAGAGAGACTAGTGGTTGCATGGTATCTTCTCTATAAGTCAGATCTACAGAAATACAGTGTTGGTATATTTATCATTGATACTTCTTTTTGAGGAACATCTTGTATTTCTTGGAATATGGCTAAGATTTTTTGTGGTACATGGTTGAGAGCTTGTATTTTTGAAGTGGTTGATGTATTGAGAGGTTGAATATCAGAAAGGGTTTGATAACTAGATCATGTGAGGGTTATTATAATTTTTCATGATTACGCACACCTATATGGCACATGACTAGAGATATATATATATATATGATTTGGGTAAAGGTTGTGTATGAGGATGGATGCACAGGGTACAGTTACAGTCTAGATAAAATGACATGTTACATATCTATGTGGAAAAGTTATAGAGTGTCAGAAGTTTTCAAGAGAAAGAAAACCCTAGTTTTTAGAAGGCATATGTTGTCTGCATAACAATTTGGCCGTGTACATATGTGGGCTGCATAACAGATAGGGCTCGTACATACCCATGCTGCATCACTAAAGGTCGTGTACCTATTGTATTTTTTTATACATGTTCAGTTCATGTACAGATTGATTACAGGGTATTTGTACAGTTTAGTTGCAAGTCAGTGGTACAGATTAATATAGTTGTACAATGTTATATATCACAGTGATAGTGTGATAGTGGTTCCATAATTCTACTTCTACTTCAGGGAAGTTGGACGGGGCAAGGATAGGTGGTTGTAGCCACCTTTCGATTGTAGCCGAAAAACATAGGGGGTTGTAGCCAGAGAATTGGGGAGTTGGAGCTTCCTTCGGGTTGTAGCTTGAGAAACTAGGGGGTTGGAGCCTCCTTCGAGTTGCAACTACAAAAAAAAAGGAATGTGGTGCTTCCAATGAATGCAATTCTTCAAGACATATAAGAAAAATCATTCTTTGGTTTTCTCCCGCTTTGGGTTTCCATGTAATACACTATTGCACCATGTATGTGTATGATTGTTCATTTGTTCATTGCTTATCTACTTTGCAGCTATTGGATGATAATGATACATTGATAAAACACTTGGATTATATGGTTAAAAAGTATTAGATTTCTCTATTATTGATTCACACCCCCCCCCCTCTTAGTAATCCAACACAACCCTGGTCTGAAAATCATCATCATCATAGATCATGTCTCAAGAGTTTGTACACAAAATTCCATTATGTCATTTTCCAATTGTTTAGAGGTCAAGTCAGATGTCATATTTTCTTGTTGCCAACTCACCTAAAAGTTCGCAGCATACCAAGAAGTACCTTGTGCGCTAATCTCTCATCAATGCACTTTAAAACTGTGTCAGGGGAGATCTAATCATATTCAATGCATTAAATTCATTATGATTTTCAATATTATGTCAAGGAACAATTCTAACAGTTCCCATGAAGCGTGCTATTGGAATTTGAAAACTGGCATTGTAGAATGGCACTGTGAATTAGCTATAGAATATTGAAGACAATTGGATGCTTTCATTTAAGACCAATTTGAGTTCACAAAGCACCACCCTAAATTCAGAAATACGAGGTACCCCATTGACGATTGCATGTTGCTTAAATGGTTGATTGAGAATGTAAATTTGTTGTGTATTGTTGGCACTGCAAACTATTAAATATGTATGCCTTGCAAACTCTCTGCACCATTAAAACCCATTGTTCTAGTGTTCTAAACCCTGGTCATTGGTTAATATTGTTATCTCTGGGTCATCCTACAACTTCCTTTTGCAAACAAGTAACATTACCCACTGATAATCCTATGTTGCAAACTGTTTATTATAACCTTGCATTACAAATTGTGCGCTGCATACTAGCATTGTGAACCCTCTATATTTTGATTGACCAAACCCTTGTCAATTTTGAAATCTATTTAAGGCCCAGGTTTTAACCAATAATTATATGTTCCCTCTCAGACATGAAAAACATTGTCAATCTTTCATAAATCCTAGTTCGATTGCGTTGCAAACTGACGATGTGAACTGGTTGTTGGTGCTACAAACCCTGTGTTTACACAGAGTTGTCTCTTTTTGCATGTTTTCATCTTCACTTTGATTGAATTGATGTCCCTCTTAGAATTCCTACTTTCAATTTTCTCCACTTCATAACATTGATTTCTATAAGTTTTCAGACAGGTGAATTCTAATATGTCAGCTCTGTAATCAAACCCTAAAAATCCTTGTTTTACTCTATATTTCATATAGAAACTGTCATAAGATGGTACATAAGGTTTTTAAGAAATAAATTATGGACAGTCAACAAAGCAAGAAAATCTACAAGGGAGGATAGATTGTGAGAACTGAACCATATGACATGCAACTCATCAACTATGAACCATTGTTCAAGGAATCCTTCCAGAGGCAGGGTTGCCTTAATTTTTGTCAGAAAATGAAAAGAGGTCATCTTGAAGTGGCCAACCAATTTGCACTTAATTTCAGTGGAACAAAGACTAAGGTCGATATGTTGGAGTTTGAATTCTCTGAGAATTATATTTATGTTGCTACAAAGATACCCGATTATGGTGAGAAGTGGTTTAAAGCCGTGTCTTTGAACTCTTCTTTCTCCAAGGAATTATTTAAACCTAAATATCAAGGAGATAACATATCCAAAGGAGTGCCAAGAAGTCACATGCTGGAATATTTTGACAAGATGCTCAGGGTCATCCAAAGGTAGTTCACATGTGAAGGAAGTTTCAATATGTTATATCAATACCATATCATATTACTATTATGCTTCACTGGGAAATAATCCATGAACCATCCCTTTTACTTTTTCAAAAGTACTGGTAAGATGTTAGATAGAGTCCAAGAAAATTCCAAGCAGGTGGACACTAGTGTTTTTCATTCTGGTTTAATCAAGATGTTAGTGCTGGAAGATTTGAAGAAGAATAACACTGATTGGGAAACTTTCCTAACTGCATCATATTTTTAGTTAGATATTGCTCCTACACCACAGTCTAAAAGACAAACTCCTACCCTGTTGAGAAGATTGTGCATTCAAATTCAAGAAAGAAGAGGAGAATGACCAGGAGTGATAAATATTTTCAAGTTACTGATAAAGCAAAATAAGGTGGTCCCTCACAACCTCCTGACAGATAATTTTGACCTGTGGAAGAACCTACACCTATGGAAATACCATTAAGAAAAACATGGAATTTGAAAGGAAAAAAACTTGTTTTCTCCCCACCAGTTGTTGTAGAAAAAGTCAAATCTAGAAGACCTTTTACTAGATCAACAACCAAACAACATGTTCCTATAAAGGATGGTACAACCGAGACTTCAACTCATCAAAAGGAAAAATTTCATATTTCCAAGAATCCCATGGAGGTTATTGATATCAACACTCCTCCTCATGAAAGTAACACTACTTTCAAAAGACTCAGGAGGCAGCTTAAGGATG
This sequence comes from Picea glauca, assembly GCA_000966675.3. NCBI lineage: Eukaryota > Viridiplantae > Streptophyta > Pinopsida > Pinales > Pinaceae > Picea > Picea glauca. The sequence continues at coordinate 71,440 of JZKD02S0540552.1, forward strand.
AAAAAGTTGAAATTGACAAGTTGAAAAAGGAAGATTTGGATTCCCAAATTAAGCTAAAGGAGATGTTAGATCTGTATGAGGAGGCAATTTATAAAGCTAGGTTCATGGCTAAGAGGTCTTTTCCCCTTCACAGGAAACTTAAGAATGTATATAGGAAGAAGAGATCCTCCCAAGATGAAATCAAAAAATTAAAAGCAGAGTTACAACCTTTCAGAGAAGAAGTGGAAAATATGAATTTAGACATGTTGGCTAAGGTGGCTACTAGAAGGAGTACCAAAACCAAAATATGAATACAAGATGATATTCCACATCAACATCATTCTTTTCATGGTTTTTGCATGCAATTACAAACTAGGTGATGATTTTGAATTTTGAGCTAAACCTAGCATATTTTTATGTTTTCTCCAAGGTTACTTTAGGTTGTAATGAGTTTGAAACATATTTTGGAAGGTCTATCCTACTTCTGGTACAAATTTTAAAAGGTCAGAATCTTTTTGTAAGAAAACGGGTTGTTATAGGAAATTTTGCAGTGCCTGGACTCACTGGCGCTGCGAACTGGGTGTTTTAGGACAGTTTCCAACATTGACACTGCAAACTTAGATTATGAATCTTTTGAAGGAGAGAGGAATTTCCAGGTGTCAATATGAACTCGTACCAACATTCAGAGGTTAATTTTCACATTAGAAGGCCACCTGCATCAAGGAGTTGCATGTAGTAAATCCACATCACCAGTTGTTAAGGACTTGTTCAATACGTTGCCAATATTTTCCTACAAAATAGCATTTTGTTATTTTCTTGTTGTACACCTATTTCCATGATTCCCTTAGTCATGGAATCCTATGAGGAAGTTAATGGGCAAATGGTAAAGGGTTCTTTGATGTTTTGGTTATTTAAGAGGCATTGTAATTGGAGATGAGGTTCGAATGGGTGAACTGAAAACTCTTATCTTTAGTCTCTTATTGTAACATATTTTTTCCCGATGTATGGATCATACTTAAGAATCTTTTAATGGTGAAAAATCATTCTTCTACTACTATCATCTTTTTTCTGTCTCACTTTGGTATTAATCGCTGGTGAAGGATTCATCATGATGCTTGTTTATTTATTGCAGTAAATGATTTATTGTGGTATTTTATGCAAGTTGATCAAAGTGCTTTTCTCTTTGGATTAAGAAGTCTTATTCAAATGATTTTTCTTCCATATGTATTCCAAAAATACCTGATGTAAACTGATACACATATTTCTCTTTCCTTGCTAAGTCTTCCATCTTTCATTTATATCTCTTGAACAATGATTTGAAGCTATTCAAATCCTTCCTTGCTGGTGTGTATTTCATGGAAGGTTTTGTGATTGACATCATAAACTGAGTTTCACATCCATTTGCCTCGCCATTTTAAACATTATTATTCACATTTTATGGGTATTAGGCCTACATCTACAATAGTCTAGGTGTGACTTCTAGTGCTAACTCATTCCATAACCATGCCTTTGGGGCTACTAGAATTATTAAAGGGTTGACATCAATGACAACCAATATGCAAACAATCTCCCCCTTTGGAATTGATGGAAACAATGATGGCATCGTAGCACTGATGTTTCTTATCATGCTCCCCCTATGACCATTTCCTATGACCATCACTCCCTTTGTGACCATGTCTCCCCTTGTATTCATGCATCTATTCTTTGTTTCCATGCCTTGTTCTCTCTCCCCCTTTGACATCAATGGAAAAGGGTATTTCTCCTTTATTTCCATGCCTTTGTTCTCTCTCTCCCCCTATCTGCAATCCTCTACTTTCTCTTCATGGTGCTTCCTCGTGTAAAACTATGATGTATATGAAAATCATTAAAAATATTATTTACTTGTATTATTCAAGTCTTTTGCATCTATCCCCCTAACTTACTGTGTTTGATGTTGTGTGGATCACCGAGGAAAAAAAACTACTCCCAATTTATGTCGAAGATACTCAAAGGTCTCCCTCGAAAGGGGTTTGGTGAAGATATATGCAATCTACTCTTTTGTCCCAATGTACTCTAGCTTTATGTTCTTCTCTGTAACATGTTTTCGTAGAAAGTGAAACTTGATCAGAATATGCTTCGTCTTGGAATGCATCACTAGATTCTTAGAGATAATGATAGCACTTGTGTTATCACATAGTATTGAAATGCGCTCATCATACTTCACTTGTATATCCTGCAAATTTTGTTTCATCCAAAGATCTTGAGCGCAACATGTTTCCGCTGCAATATACTTTGCTTCTACTGTGGAAAAAGATATTGATGATTGTTTCTTGCTAAACCATGATATCAGACAATCACCTAAGTAGAAATTTGATCCACTTGTTCTTCTTCTATCATCAATACAACCTGCCCAATCCGCATCTGTGTAAGTTACTAAGGATAAATCATTCCCTTTTACATACCATAACCCAAACTCTTCTATCTATTTGAGATATATGAATATCCTCTTTACTTCCATAACATGTGCTTCCTTTGGTGTTTCTTGAAACTTTGCAACATGTCCAACTTCCCATGTCAGGTCCGGTCTAGACGATGACACATAGAGTAAGTTGGCAATCATCAATCTATAGAGTCTCTTATATGCATCCTTATAATCATCATTCTTGATTAACTTGTAACTACTCTACATAGGAGTACTCGCTGGTTTACAATCTTCCACTCCAAACTTCTTTAGCATTTCTCTGATTTACTTGGTCTAAGAGATGAAAATACCTTTATCATGCTCACATATCTTTAATCCAAAAAATAATGTCAAATCACCAAGTAGATACATTTCTAACTCATTCTACATGTCCTTGGAAAATTCTTGACTCATATTGTCATCATCACTTATGAAGATAATGTCATCTACATAAACTACAATTATCAATATACTGTCTCGATCCACTTTTATGTAGAGATTGTTGTATGCATTTACCTTCCTATATCCTTGTTGCTGAAGATACTTGTCCAATATTGAATACCATGCTATGGGGGGGCTTCTTAAGTCCATATAGTGCTTTCTTCAATCTTCACACATAATATTTATTTTTTGATAGTATAAATCCTTCTGGTTGTTCGATGTAGACTTCTTATTCTAATTCTCCATTGAGAAAGGATGAATTAACATTCATCTGATATACCTTGAGTCTTCTATAACATGCATAAGCTAAGATCAATCTGATTTCTTCCATCTTGGAAACTGGGGCAAAGGTTTCTTCAAAATACATTCCTTCAACTTGAGTATATCCTTTGCATACTAATATTTCTTTATTTCTAGTTACCTGACCATCTTTGTTCAGTTTGTTTCTGAATAACGACTTTGTGCCAATCACATTCTTGTTCTTTGGCCTTGGAACCAATTCCCATGTATCATTATTTTCTATCTGATCCAATTCTTCATCCATAGCCTTAATCCAGTGTTCATATTTTCTGGCTTCTTCGAAACTACTTGGTTCGAATGTGGATTATAGTGCTAGGTGTTGTTGTTTTGGTGAACATTTTTTTCTTCATATTTCAAATCCTACATCTTTATTCCCAATAATTTGTTCTAGTGGATGATTTTTCTACACTCGTCGGCTAGGTTTCTTGGGAGGTATCTACTGCTCATCTTCCTCTTAGTTTGCTTTTGGTTTCTCTTCTTCTTCCTCCTCTTCTTCTTCTACTTCTTCTTTTAGATATTCTTTGTCATTATGTTCTTATGAACCTTTGCTTCCTTCTTTGACCTTCCGTACATCTTTCTCATCAATTGTTACATTGGTGCTTTTTAGTATTCTCTTGAGTCTCAGATTAAAGAATTTATATGCCATGCTATTTCTTGAGTACTCGACAAATATTCCTTTTTCAAATCAGGAGTCAAATTTTCCAATCCTTCCATCTTCTCTTTTGATGTATCACTTGCTTTCAAATGCTCATAAATGCTTCACATTTGTTGGTATTCCTTTCCATAACTCGTAGGGATTTGTATCATCGTTTCTTTTGAGCATTCCTTTATTCTAAATATGAACTGATTTGTGAACTTCCTGAACCCAAAATAAATCGCCCAACTTGGAATCTTTCAACATGGTTATTAACATTTCCTATACGGTTGTGTTCTTTATTTCCACGACTCCATTTTGTTGAGGTGTCCTCATTGTTGAGAATTTCCTTTTTATTCCATGTTCACCACAGAAGTTTGTAAATTATTTTAATGTAAAATATCCACCATTATCTAATCTCAAACATTTGATTTTCATTCTGCCTTGGTTTCAACCATTTATTTATATATCTTGAAGTTTTCAAATGCCTATGACTTCTTCTTGAGAAAGCTAAGTACATTTATTCTTGAGTATTCATGAACCAGTACCATAAAGTATTGTTCACCATTTAATCCATTTGTTCTCATTGGTCCACATAGGTCATTATGAACAATTTCCAATGGTCTTGTCCTAGAGTACTCTTTTGACTTGAAATTGGTCTTGGTTTGTTTTCCCTGTAGCCAATGCTTGCATAAAGTGTTTGCTAGCTTTGAAATCTCAGGAATTTCTCTTAATTCTTCCTTTCCTCTATCTTTGAAAATAGTACCAAATTTCATGTGACCCATTCTTTTGTGCCAGAGCCAAATTTCATTTTCCTTTCCTAATAAACATTTTTCTTTTCCAATTTCATTCAAGGAATATATGTTGTTTGGGGTTCTTATAGTTGTACCCACTAACCTGCCCGATCCTTCTTTCCTTGTCTCAAATTTTTCTCTGTCAAACAAAATTTTATTTTCTTGATCACACATTTGACTTACACTAAGTAGATTGTGTTTTATAACTTCAACCAGTAGAACATATTCTTCGTTGGCATCTTTTCTTCCAAGCTTGAATGTGCCTCTTCCTATAATTCTGGTTGAGTTATCATTGCTAAATGAAACTAATCCATCTCATTCCTTTTTCAGGTTAAGGAATATGTTCTTGTCACCTGTCATATGCTTTGAGCAACCACTGTCAACATACCACCTACTTTTCTTATTTTGAGATTTTAGAGCGAGCGAACATTCTTCAAAGTTGAATTGATTCTGATTTCTAATCCATATACTTTGTGGTTCTTGTTTATGACTATTTGTATTCTATCTTGATTCTTTTGGGGGAACATTCAGTCTATGATCTTTTTCCATGTGTCCAAATTTGTTGCATTTATAAAATTCCACTTCATTACTCAATGATCCAAAACTATTGTAGTTTGTGTTATGTGTTTCATAAGGCCTTATTGGATAACTAATATTTGAGTAGCTTTGAAATTTTCTTCTATTCTGTTCATAATCTATGCAGTTCACAACTTTGTGTCCAAAATTATTACATGAATAACATAAGCCAAGAAAAATAGTTTGATACCTGGAGGTGGAAGATATTTTGAATGGTGTTTCTCTTATGAAGTCTTCTTCTTCTTGATGTCTGGTTGGCTGCTACTAATTGTGAGTTATGAATATTCTAGATGGTGATGTTTCTCTGTGACCTTCTTCTTGAGTATTTTTTCATTCTTCCTTCTTAGGAGAACCTCTGATGACTTATGCATAGCTTATTTATTTTTCTTATTGTCCTATTGTCTTGGAGCTTGAACCTTTCTCGGTTTGCATCTGGTTATATCCTAGCTTGATATTTTCATAGTATGGACTTTGACTCATCCAATATTTTAGTGCTATTCTGCTACATATCTTTCTTCTAGAGATCGTTTCCAAGAGTGACTATTTATGCTTCCAAAATTTCAATCATTTTTTCTTTTTCTTCCAACTGATTTCTGAGTGCTTCTTTAATTCTTTTGTATTCTTCTACCTGGATATTTAACTTCGTGATACTTTCCTTGAATTATTTTGAGTTGGAATTGTAAGATCCTTCTTTCATATTTATTTATTCCTTGAGTGACTTGTTTCTCTTTCTTT
>JZKD02S0540552.1:85554-97723 GCA_000966675.3 Picea glauca
GAAACTAACTTAATCAACCTGAAGAGGACAAATTCGACGAAGGCATAGGGAAAGGAGAGAGGAAAGGTAGGGGTGCAGACCTAGCTTACAACATTGGCTCCAAATGGGGATAGCTCGTCCATGTGAGGTGCTAAGAACTATAGATCGGTGCCTTGATATTAAATAACTTCTCTTACCTTCCATTCCTTACCTTTGTTTCCATATTCCATACCTGTGTATCTGCTATTGTCCCTCAACCATGCATTTTATTGAACTGAAAAACTAAAACTACACCCCAGTTCCTTGTTGGGCTATGGAGTATTTATTCACACACAACTAACTAATCAAAATAAGCAATAAAGGAAAGCAGCTATGGTACACGAGGGACCCTCCCTTGTTCTCAAAAAAAATAGTTTTTAGGAAGCGCCCATTTACTCGGCCTCCAAATATCTTTGTATCGTCTAGATTGTGCAAGATAAATGTGTTGATGTTCAGAGCTTCAACCACCTTAAAAGGGCCAAACCAGAGGTTGTCAAATTTACCATGCTTGGACTTTTCATCCCTTCTGGAATCCCACCTCAAAACCAGGTCACCTTTCTAGAAAATCCCCTTCTTGGTTTTCTTATCAAAGTCTGATTTGATCATGCTATGGTATGCTTCTGTCCTCTGATCTAGTGCTTCTCTCTTTTGTTGAACTTCTATAATCTGGAATATTCTCCTTTGGATGTCATTTGGATATTCAATATCTTCCTATAATAATTTTAAGACTGGTATACCAAGATGAGTGGGAAAAACAACATCTATGCCATAAACAAGCTAAAAGGGCGAGGTTCCCTTAGACTTCTTGGTGCTGATTTTGTAAGCCCATAAAGCATACTTGAGTTTAGAGTCCCAGGATTTCTTGTTTTCAGTGAACAACTTCTTAATAATCCTGATGAGATTCTTGTTTGATGATTCTTCCAGGCCATTTCCCTAGGGGTAATAGGATGTGGAATGTGTCAAGGAGATGTTATGACTTCCAGAGAAGCCAATCATGGCTTTGGAATTGAATTCTTGGGCATTGTTTGTTACAAGCTTACTGGGGAAACCAAATATGACAAATATATTAGTTTCCATGAAATTCATGATTACCTTGTCAGTGGAATTCTTGGTGGGCATATCCTCAATCCATTTGGTGAAGTAGTCAGTGGTAGTGAGGATACACTTGTGTTGTCCACTGGAGGGTGGATTTATCTCTCCTATGAAGTCTAACCCCCATTGTTGAAACAAACTACTGGAATTGATAGGTTTTAGGGGCAGTGATAGTAACTTGTGTTTCCCTGCAAACATTTGACATTCATTGCAGGCTCTAACAGTGGCAAACACAACAGAGAAAAGGGTGGGCTAGTAATATCCTGCCCTCAGGATCTTGAGAGTTGTAGCCTTCCAGTGCTAGTGCCCTCCACATACTCCTCTGTGAATTTATGTTGTGACTTGTTTCGCTTCATTTTTATCAAGGAATTTTAACAGTGTGCCAGCAGGATCTCTCCAATACAAGCTCTGGTCTGAAATGAAAAGTTTGATAGATTTCAACTTCAGAGACCTTGCCTTTGTCTTCTTCACATATGGTGGACATTCAAAATTTTCTAGAAAATAGATGATGTTTTTATACCAAGGTGAAGAGGAGTAGTTTTCAAATACCTGTAAACTATCTTTTCCAAGCTGTATGATGGGTGCATCTGATTGGGTGAAGATCTGATGCAATTCTAGTACCTTACAATTTGACTATGATAAAAATTTGGTCAGTCCTTTCCCCTTGATCAACGTGGTGGGATTTATGTGCATGTCATACTCCAACAGTTTGACAACCCATTTTACTCTTTTCCCCTCACTGTCTAGCTGGAACATAATTTGTTTGACACTGCTACTAGGAACAAAGGTTGTTATGCTAGATTGTAGAAAAAAAACCCTAAAGGCCTTGAGTTCTTTGACCAGTGCATAAGCTTGCTTCTCTAATATATCATACTTCAGCTCAGCATCTCGAAGGGATCTGCTGAAAAATACTATTGGCTGCTCATGTCCTTCTTCATTTTTCTACAACAGCATATCAACAATGGTTTCCTCTTAAGCAAAGGAGAAGATGAAGAAATCTTTGGTATAGTCATGGTTGGCCAATACAGGGGCTTCGAATAAAGCTTGCTTGATTGTTTGGAAAGCTGATTTTGCCTCCAAGGACCATTTTATCACAACATCTTTCTTCAACATGTTAGTAATAGGCTTCAGAATTTCAACAAAATTTGGCACAAAACGTCTGAGGAAGTTTATCTTACCAATAAAATATTGGACAACCTTTTCATTTCTGGGGATCTCAATCTCTTGAATAGAAAAAACCCTCTTTGGATTGATTTTTATTCCTCCTGTTGATATGATGTGGCCCAGGATTTTCCCTTCTGGCATGGCAAACTAAGACTTACTAGGATTGAGAGATATTCCATACCTCTTGCATTTCTTGAAGACCTGCTCCAAATGTTGCAAATGTTCCTCATTAGACTTGGAGAAAATGGTGATTTCATCCAAGTATATAACCATAAATTTGTATTTTTCCCCCACAAAAGAAATGTCCATGGCCCTCTGAAAAGTGGCCCCTACGTTCATCAGCCGAAAGGGCATCTTGTCATACATGAATGTCCCCCATGGGGTAGTGAAAGCTTTTTTTTCTTTATCCTCTTCAAACACTGCTATTTGGTTATAACCAGAGTATCCATCCAACAAGGAAATCTTTTGTGAACCTACCACCCTCTGTAAAATATGATCCATCTTGGGGAGGGGGTAATTGTCCTTCAGAGAACATTTGTTGAGATTTATGAAATCAACACATAAGTGTATCTCCCCACTTTTCTTCCTTACAGGTACTAAGTTGGCCACCCAATTTGAATACCTCAATGGTACAATAATATTTTCATCCATATTATTTTCATCTCTTTCTCAATTATGGACATTAGCATGAGATTAAATTGCTTAATCTTTTGTCTGAATGGCTTGGAGCCAGTTTTTAGAGGGATATTGTGTTGGATGATGTCAATGTCAAATGTCTTCAAATATTCATAGGACCATGCAAAAATATCAGCGAACCTTTTCATGAGACTAACATACCTATCCTTTTGTTCTGCAGCTATTTCTTTGGACAGGTTGATGATCTTGGGATTCTCAATGGTCCCAATATTGCAATCCGTTATCTCTTCTTCTTGATTCCTCATGGAAGCTCCTTTCTAAACATCATTATTTTCAAGAAACCTTTCCAATGGCATTATTCCTCTTGGGATGTGATTAGTTTTCATCTCCACGATATCATGACCAGTCACTATCTTCAGNATGCAATTCTAGTACCTTACAATTTGACTATGATAAAAATTTGGTCAGTCCTTTCCCCTTGATCAACGTGGTGGGATTTATGTGCATGTCATACTCCAACAGTTTGACAACCCATATTACTCTTTTCCCCTCACTGTCTAGCTGGAACATAATTTGTTTGACATTGCTACTAGGAACAAAGGTTGTTATGCTAGATTGTAGAAAAAAAACCCTAAAGGCCTTGAGTTCTTTTACCAGTGCATAATATTGCTTCTCTAATATATCATACTTCAGCTCAGCATCTCGAAGGGATCTGCTGAAAAGTACTATTGGTTGCTCATGTCCTTCTTCATTTTTCTACAGCAGCATATCAACAATGGTTTCCTCTTAAGCAAAGGAGAAGATGAAGAAATATTTGGTATAGTCATGGTTGGCCAATACAGGGGCTTCGAATAAAGCTTGCTTGATTGTTTGGAAAGCTGATTTTGCCTCCAAGGACCATTTTATCACAACATATTTCTTCAACATGTTAGTAATAGGCTTCAGAATTTCAACAAAATTTGGCACAAAACGTCTGAGGAATTTTATCTTACTAATAAAATATTGGACAACCTTTTCATTTCTGGGGATCTCAATCTCTTGAATAGAACAAACCCTCTTTGGATTGATTTTTATTCCTCCTGTTGATATTATGTGGCCCAGGAGTTTCCCTTCTGGCATGGCAAACTAAGACTTACTAGGATTGAGAGATATTCCATACCTCTTGCATTTCTTGAAGACCTGCTCCAAATGCTGCAAATGTTCCTCATTAGACTTGGAGAAAATGGTGATTTCATCCAAGTATATAACCATAAATTTGTATTTTTCCCCCACAAAAGAAATGTCCATGGCCCTCTGAAAAGTGGCCCCTACGTTCATCAGCCGAAAGGGCATCTTGTCATACATGAATGTCCCCCATGGGGTAGTGAAAGCTTTTTTTTCTTTATCCTCTTCAAACACTGCTATTTGGTTATAACCAGAGTATCCATCCAACAAGGAAATCTTTTGTGAACCTACCACCCTCTGTAAAATATGATCCATCTTGGGGAGGGGGTAATTGTCCTTCAGAGAACATTTGTTGAGATTTATGAAATCAACACATAAGTGTATCTCCCCACTTTTCTTCCTTACAGGTACTAAGTTGGCCACCCAATTTGAATACCTCAATGGTACAATAATATTTTCATCCATATTATTTTCATCTCTTTCTCAATTATGGACATTAGCATGAGATTAAATTGCTTAATCTTTTGTCTGAATGGCTTGGAGCCAGTTTTTAGAGGGATATTGTGTTGGATGATGTCAATGTCAAATGTCTTCAAATATTCATAGGACCATGCAAAAATATCAGCGAACCTTTTCATGAGACTAACATACCTATCCTTTTGTTCTGCAGCTATTTCTTTGGACAGGTTGATGATCTTGGGATTCTCAATGGTCCCAATATTGCAATCCGTTATCTCTTCTTCTTGATTCCTCATGGAAGCTCCTTTCTAAACATCATTATTTTCAAGAAACCTTTCCAATGGCATTATTCCTCTTGGGATGTGATTAGTTTTCATCTCCACGATATCATGACCAGTCACTATCTTCAGTAGATGAGATCCTTGTTGATCTTCTAATTTCTCATTTTCACCTTCTTGACTTTCTTGATCAATTGAGATATTGGAGAATTCATCAATGGTGTGTAGATTTTTCCCTGCAACTCTAAATCATCACTAAAGACTTGCTAGTGCTTTATGTTGTCTGGTATGGTTGTTCTATGTTTGATTTCCACCTGATATTTAATATTTGGGATAATGCAAGACTTGAAAGTGCTGGAAGCTAAGGCCAGAAAATCCTCCTTTTGATTTTGTTCTCTAGTAATGAAAGAAATGTTAAATGCTAGAAATAAATTATCGAACAGATCCCATACATAATTTTTGTATTGCTTGAGCCTCGGTTTCTTATCCTGATAGATGTTCCTTACTTGATTGATGATTAACTCAGAATCACCAAAAACTGCTATACAATCAATGGCCATGTCTTTGGCAACCCTCAGTCCCAACACCAAAGCTTCATATTCAGTTATATTATTAGTAGTCTCAAACTCCAGCTTATAAGAGACGGTTATCACTTCTTCTGAAGGGGAGATAAGGAGTATACCTGCACCTGATCCTTCCTTAGATGAAGATCCATCAAAATAATTTTTCCATACCTTGTTTTTATGACTTGTTAGTGATTGATCTCTGTGGTGGCTAACTGATATTTCATGTTCATCATCATTTAAATGAAAAATACATGAACCAATCTCATCCTCAACAACATAAATTGTTACAAGGGAAAATCTCTCTATGGCTAAGGGTAAACCACAACAGACAGGTATGACTGCAAAAATCAACTCAATTCCAACATGTGCTATATAAACTAATGTGCAATACAAGGAATAATCCTACCTCGATTCAATCATTGGATGTCGTTCCACCGTTGAGCACTTTGACCCAAAGCTTTACACCTGCAAGAAGTTCTCAACAAACAAGTGATGCAAGTATATAGTGACGGTATATAAAATGAGTTAGCACATCAGATAACACAATCCATTAATAAACATTACAAACATGCCCATGGATAATAATCATATATTTGCAAGATATCGATAGGACGRGAAAGGAGTATTTCTATTAATAATTGATCAACATAAGTATCAACATTACAGACTTCTGTGTCGACACAGTTCGAAACCAAGAAACCAAGTTCCTTCCAACTGGGTCTCCACCACTTCAATCCTCCACCAAAGGCAAGCTCATAGCAAAGAGATAATGAGATCGTCTTGACAATAAGGGAAGATCTTGGGGGTTGAACACTGTGTTCAGACTTGAGGGACAAAGGGATGCAGACTCAATATGAAGTAATTTCTCCAAAGTGACTTTTCTCTGAAAGTTGAATGCTTTCTCTCTCTTTTTCCATAGCTCAAAATTGTGCTCTTATAGCCTCTAGAATGCAACTGAAGGGCCAAGTCGGAACATTTCCAGTATATGGAAGGCCAAAGATCAGAGATCATTTGTCATGACATGGAAACCTGACCTCATTTTGTGTTTTCTAGAACAAATCCTGATATACGTGAGTTGTAATGGAGTAGCAAGCGTATACGCATCTTGCAAAGCAGTTAGGTAGCATATATGTGGAAAAATATATAATTTTGGCTCTAGATTTATCAAAAAGGGGGTTGATAAGTCTGCATAAGGAAATGGAAAAAGGCCCTCTGTGAAATATAGCAATGGTGAGGCAAATATTTCTATAACATATGCCCTCTAATGTGTGAGATCATAGGAGTATCTGTGATGGTTGAAATACATTATAAATAACCCAGAAGTTGAGTGGTAGAGAACTAGTTGGACGAACTCAATTTCTCATTACATTATGTACTGACTTTGCATACATGGTTGTCAAAAATACAATGCAGATCCATGTGGAAAATATACCAACAAGTATTCATGGCCATGAGTAGGAAAATATAAATGTGGTTACATGCCAATAGTTGTCATAGTCATGAACAAGACCCAGTGAAACCAGTCTCAAAATCAATCTGAAGATATATGTATACCATGGAGTATAATCTAATCTCCCATGATCGTTGAATTCAAATAGGTACTGGTCTGATGAAATGGAAGTAACATCTCAGGAAAGTTGTGTCTACAAAGTGATGTCTTCAAGTCTTCAATAACAATCCACCAATGGTGCAAGTCTACATCATGTGAATAAATGAGTTGAGGTCGAACACAATGAGACATCATTTGATTACCAGTCATTGAGGTATACCATTAACAAACGTGAGACACCCTACCAATGATGAAAGTAGGTATCAAGGCACCAAGTACATCTCTACAAATGTGAATAAAGGAACTAGTGTCAAACATTTGAGAGATCCATTAATCAGGAGACATTGATGTATTCCCATCTGTCAATGACGAGAGAGCCTGCCACTAATGATTGAAAAACTCAAGGTACTCATAAAACTCTAAGTCTCGTATCCAGAATACATGAGTTGAAGTCGATGGAAAGAGACCCGTTGAAAGGAGAGCATTAAGGAATCTCTCATCAGTCAGCACGAGGAACAGAGCAGGAGCTTCATGATTTGGTGGAGATCGGATGAAGAACATGTTCACAAACCAATGACCCTGTGCGTCTTTTGCATGTGCCAAATGCAAGTGGTACACGAAAAAGACCCTCTGAATAGCATCCAGTGATGAAAATTGATGACAAAGGTGAGGAAACCACCAATAAGGATAATGGCATCCAAGACACTACACGAATCCCGAAGTGTGAATAGATGTCTTTCCGTCGAACACAAGGGAAACCACCCAGTCAACAACCCATGATGAAATGTCGATTGTTGGGTTTAAGGTGACCTACCAATGATGAAAGTAGGGCCAGGGTGCATCATAAGACCAAAGTATCTCAGGGTATGGCCGACATGTGAAGTCAAGATTTTTGAGGAGTGGCTGACATAGGTTGATAGAATTCCTTTGAACAAGAGCATGAGACATACGATGGACTCTAGCAGCATAGACTTAATGATTTGACAATTAGATGCAGGAGGCATTCATAATGTTCTCTATAGTGGCTGGAATATTAACCAGTCGGTAGAGAAAATTTTGTAACGATATCAGCTTCCTAAGGCAATGCTAAACCCAAAATTATGATGACGCAAGGACTCAATAACTTTTTTCTCTAGTCAAAGGAAACACGACTGCTGCCAATTACAATATAGTACTCCCTTCCCGCACGTCTTTTTTCTGTTTTTTCATAACAAGTGAATGCTATGATAAAGAGGAGGGAACAAGTGTCGCAAGTAAAAAAAACTAGTTCCAGCAATGGAACGTACCTATGCTCAATGCAAGGAAATGCATGCGAGAGATGGACANAGGAGTATCTGTGATGGTTGAAATACATTATAAATAACCCAGAAGTTGAGTGGTAGAGAACTAGTTGGACGAACTCAATTTCTCATTACATTATGTACTGACTTTGCATACATGGCTGTCAAAAATACAATGCAGATCCATGTGGAAAATATACCAACAAGTATTCATGGCCATGAGTAGGAAAATATAAATGTGGTTACATGCCAATAGTTGTCATAGTCACGAACAAGACCCAGTGAAACCAGTCTCAAAATCAATCTGAAGATATATGTATACCATGGAGTATAATCTAATCTCCCATGATCGTTGAAGTCAAATAGGTACTGGTCTGATGAAATGGAAGTAACATCTCAGGAAAGTTGTGTCTACAAAGTGATGTCTTCAAGTCTTCAATACAATCCACCAATGGTGCAAGTCTACATCATGTGAATAAATGAGTTGAGGTCGAACACGATGAGACATCATTTGATTACCAGTCATTGAGGTATACCATTAACAAACGCGAGACATCCTACCAATGATGAAAGTAGGTATCAAGGCACCAAGTACATCTCTACAAATGTGAATAAATGAACTAGTGTCAAACATTTAAGAGATCCATTAATCAGGAGACATTGATGTATTCCCATCTGTCAATGACGAGAGAGCCTGCCACTAATGATTGAAAAACTCAAGGTACTCATAAAACTCTAAGTCTCATATCCAGAATACATGAGCTGAAATCGATGGAAAGAGACCCATTGAAAGGAGAGCATTAAGGCATCTCTCATCAGTCAGCACGAGGAACAGAGCAGGAGCTTCATGATTTGGTGGAGATCGGATGAAGAACATGTTCACAAACCAATGACCCTGTGCGTCTTTTGCGTGTGCCAAATGAAAGTGGTACACAAAAAAGACCCTCTGAATAGCATCCAGTGATGAAAATTGATGACAAAGGTGAGGAAACCACCAATAAGGATAATGGCATCCAAGACACTGCACGAATCCCGAAGTGTGAATAGATGTCTTTCCATCGAACACAAGGGAAACCACCCAGTCAACAACCCATGATGAAATGTCGATTGTTGGGTTTAAGGTGACCTACCAATGATGAAAGTAGGGCCAGGGTGCATCATAAGACCAAAGTATCTCAGGGTATGGCCGACATGTGAAGTCAAGATTTTTGAGGAGTGGCTGACATAGGTTGATAGAATTCCTTTGAACAAGAGCATGAGACATACGATGGACTCTAGCAGCATAGACTTAATGATTTGACAATTAGATGCAGGAGGCATTCATAATGTTCTCTATAGTGGCTGGAATATTAACCAGTCGGTAGAGAAAATTTTGTAACGATATCAGCTTCCTAAGGCAATGCTAAACCCAAAATTATGATGACGCAAGGACTCAATAACTTTTTTCTCTAGTCAAAGGAAACACGACTGCTGCCAATTACAATATAGTACTCCCTTCCCGCACGTCTTTTTTCTGTTTTTTCATAACAAGTGAATGCTATGATAAAGAGGAGGGAACAAGTGTCGCAAGTAAAAAAAACTAGTTCCAGCAATGGAACGTACCTATGCTCAATGCAAGGAAATGCATGCGAGAGATGGACAGTTGGGGTGATGTTCCCTCTAGGGTATAGGGTGTCAAATTGTGAAGAATATAGACAAGGCTATGCTTGGTTGAGGATGCAAATTTCTTGGGCCATGGTTTATAACGCAAAGCGAGAACCGGCTAAAGGCTCAATACTGCAAGCAAGGGAATGAGATGCAATCACAATTTAACGCCAAAAAATGTCCTTTTTATATCTTTTAGTCTACTTGGTGTGAAAAAGGGGTAAACTTGTGCCAAATAGACATCTTTTCAAATCCAATTTACGAGTCTGAAGAAGACAAGTTCACTCGACGATCTTTTCCATTTTTTATAGTGAGTCGGAAAATAGCTTAACTAAGACTCATTATCTTTCAAATCTAATTTTAACGAGTGTGAAAGGGACAAATCACTCGTTGATCTTTTCAATTTTTAGTAACGAGTCGGAAAAGAGATTAACTAAGACTCATGTTTTTTGGGAGTCTGTGGGTAATAAGGCCACATGTGCATGAATGAGAAATGAGGCTTATTGTAAAGTCATGTATTGAATTCTAATAGACTCCCAGTCTTAAGGAAAAAATCTCGGCATGGGCCCCAAATGACAAAGAGGTTCTAACTAGGGTACCCATGTTTGGTAAGTCTCTACCATTTATTAACGATGCTATGATAGCAGATGGAGGTTAATGCATCACAATAAATGGGTTCGTACCTAAGGCTTAAAAAGTGGTAATTGGAGGATAATGCAAAACTGCATGATGCAGTGAATACCTATCCTATATGCTATGTTATGAATATACCTTCCTAAGGATACGAACGGCCAACCATGACATTGAAATATGTAATAAAATTGAGTCGAAACTACAAAAACCAGCTTAAAACCACTTTTGAATTAGTCCATTAGACAAAATAATGGCATAAAACTATATCAAATGGGTAAAAACGTTTTATAAACAGTAATAAAATCACAATTTACTATGTCATTTTCATTTTCACCCAAAATAGTGCAATTTAGACTAACATACCTCTGAAATTCAAACGACGATCACGGGAGCAATAGGCAACAGAATCGCAAGCCGTCTGGTCCAGGTAAATCTTCATCCCATCCTCTTCAAATTCAATGGTTTACAATTTTGAATTGGGCTCCAGTTTTTTAGTTTTTAAGGGCGCAAATTGTGTTTTTCGATATACGTGGGTTTCTACTAATATGTTGTGTATACGACCATATATATTCCCCTGTGTGAACTATAGGGGGCGTATATCAGGCCCTACCCACAACTTTTCTTGGATAAACCGTGTATACGTGCGCAAAATGGCAAAAAATAAGTTTTTAACTCAAAAATTGATTTGGTTTTTGCAGGATGGTGTTGGAGTGGAGGGAGAGAGAGCATGAGGAGGTAGATGCAGCAGTGGAAAGGGATCTGGTGGTTCAAGAAGCATTAAAAATATGTGGCCTATACAAGTTTTGGGCTCTCAAAGGAATGAGGGCCCAAGTGAGGTTATTGGAAATGTTGGTGGGCTATTGGGTTCCAGATAGCGAGAGATTTATCCTTGATGGGCAACCATTAAGGATCGAAGTAGAGGACATCTACTTCTTGACAAGACTTTCACGCTGAGGAGAGGTCAGGGGCCTTAAGTCATGAAGGGCCGAAAGTTGGATGAAGGTCAAAGAATACATCGAGGCCCACTATGTTGTAGGGATTCCCATGGTGGGAAGTCAAATCATTATCTGGGCTATAGGTAACATCAGCCTAAATATTATTGTGCTCGTGCTTACCAGGATCATAGGGTCGGCCTCGCTGCATCAAGCATCGAGACCGCTTATGTTTTACGCACTGGAGTGTGCGAGACCTACTGTGTACGATTGGTGTACTTCACTGCTGACCAACATGAAAGGTCATCTAATAGAGTGCAAGCAGGGGGCAAAGAGAAACTTCAGGTTTGCCTCTATCCTTTGTAGCTTTTTTTTCGAGCAGATCCCAAGCCTGGGACCTAGAGTGAAGATCATTCCTAGAGGGCCACATGATCCAACTTTGGCGTGATGGGTCAATGTCATGAGATGACACAGGGGAGGTAGGGTGGTGACACCCTATAAAAATGATTTTTTCTTCTGGTGGGGGAGACAAATCATAGCTATGAATGACTATCCCTATGCGGGAATTGATTTCAGAGGTGATCCTGATATGCTTCTTCCACCAGGAACCGCCTATGACGCCATAGGTAAACAATTTTTTTTATATATTTCATTTTTTGTATTTTTGTATTTTAAAAGAACAAAAATATTTTTTGGATGGTGTTTTTAAATATTAAATCGATACTTGTGTGGTTGCATACATGGGTCTGCAATG
>JZKD02S0540552.1:107027-129374 GCA_000966675.3 Picea glauca
ATTGACATGAATAACATCTTAGTCTAATCATGGGAAATCAGATCTTAACTCTGCAAAAACTAGTGATTTCTTGGACTTGGCCAAAGCAAAGTCGAGATCAAATTATTTTAGGATGACAATCCATTTATTATATTTTCCACCTATGATATGTCTAGTGAGGACATATTGAAATGGATTAACATCGGCAACCACAATAGTTTTTCAAAGCAATATATAGTGTCATAAACGTTGGACTGTGTGGACGACAACCAAAGCTATCTTTTCAACGTGTGAGTAATTTTTCTCAGGACCGACTAAATTTTGACTAAAATAGTAGATGACATGCTCACGGAGCTCATCATCCTCTTGAACTAGAACCATGCCAATGGTCTCTTCAGACGCAGCGATATACAACAAGTTATCTCTACTCTAATCATGTGATTTCAGCAGAGGGGCTGATACCAAGGCATTCTTTAAAGCGTCAAAAGACTGTTGGGATTGTTCATCCCAGATAAACGGGATGTCTTTCCTCAATAGGCACATGAAACCCTTAGTGATATTGCCATAATTCACAATAAACCGAAGCAAAAAGTTAGCTTTCCCCTGTAAACCTTGAAGTTGTCTAACCGTGCGCAGGGGAGGCAACTGAAGAATTGCCTCAACCTTAAGTGGATCTACCATGATCCCTGTCTTGAACACTAAGAATCCTAAGAGACGGCCAGATCTAACGCAAAATATGCATTTATGAGGGTTGAGTCGGATTATATAGTAGCGGAATCTTTCAAAAACCAGTCGAAGGTGCGTAGCATGATCCATTCTCTTGTGAGAGTGAGCAACAAGGTCATCGAGGTAAGCTTCGACTATGTGTTTGAGATCAAGAAAAGAGAAATTCATGGCTCGTTGGAAGGTTTCTCCGGCATTTTTCAGGCCAAAAGGCATTTTCTGGTATGCAAACGTGCCCCAAGGACATATGAATGTCGTCTTATGTTGGTCTTTGGGTTTGATCTGGATTTGGTTATAGCCTGAAAATCCGTCCATAAAGGAAAATATTTCGCTTCCCGCACACTCATCGAGAATCTGATCAATGAAAGGCGTGGGGAAGTTATCTTTAGGACATTCCTTGTTCAGGTCGTGAAAGTCTATACACATGTGGATGGTTCCTTTCTTTTTATTCTCGGGAATGGGGTTGGATACCACAAGGGAACCAGGTACATAAAGACGGCATTAAGTAGCTTCTCTACCTTTTCCTTAATAGCGGGGGCCTTCCTAGGATTAACATCTCTAAGACGTTTTTGAACGGGTTTAGCATCTGGGTAAGTCCTAATCTCATGTTCAACAATATGGGGGTCGACCCCTATCATCTCTTCATATGACCAAGCGAATACGTCTCGAAATACTTTGAAGAGGTTGGTGTAGATCAGAATCTCTTCTGGCGAACAATCTGCACCTATATTTACATTTTCAATCTTGCCAGGGGTATGAGAGATATCAATCTAGATAGTGGGAGAAATACTCGCCATATTCCCTTTGATGTAAATGCCAAGTGTATCAAGTGGAGCTACAACGTGACCGACTATCTCACTCAGGGTAGATATAAAATCATCCTGCTCAATTTTTTCAAGACTTGGGAGAAAATAAGATTGATGATGCATATCATCCCAAGGTCTCTCGAAAACATTCATGGCTTCAAGGATGGCTTCGTCCGAAGGCAAAGTCTCATCCAATAAATCATGTGAACAAGATAATGAAGTGGCCCACACAGGCCTGAGAACTGGATCCTCCTCGATCATCTGTGAGGGAACAAGATCGGGATCAACAGAAGAGTCAAGGATATCTTGATATGCAATCTCTGTTCCCGATAGTGGCATAGCCATGCCAGCATTTGACTGACCTTCAATCGATGAAGTCGGAGAAGGTAGGGTCCAAGGGTCACTGAAATAAGAAGTGCAGAAAGGGATGGACCTCTCAAGTGAAGCGGGCATACTGGAAATGGCATAAATGTGGTGAATGGGTGTCGAGAAGTCGAAAGTACCCATGAGGGAAGAATACATTCCGACACCGATATTCTCAGTTGCCAGCTGAGAATTTTTTACCACAAGGATTGACGGTCCAACAGATGCGTTCAGGCTAGAGTACGCAAAGGATAATTGGTCGATCGTCACAATCTCCCCTTGATGAGGAAAACAAAGTGTGCATAAAATGGACGATACGATGACGACTATAGAATAAGTCCAATTGCGACCTAGTAACAG
Organism: Picea glauca; assembly: GCA_000966675.3. NCBI lineage: Eukaryota > Viridiplantae > Streptophyta > Pinopsida > Pinales > Pinaceae > Picea > Picea glauca. The sequence continues at coordinate 109,259 of JZKD02S0540552.1, forward strand.
GTTATAATCGAGAGGTGCATTAACTACCTCTACTTCCACTTCTATCGTCTTCCCACCTAACTGGACCGGAAAGGTGGGGAGAATACCATGAGGGAAGAAGGAATGACCATTGAATGTGGTCAACATGGTCAACGACTTTGAAAGGGTTGGAGAACCAATATCTTTCCAATAGGCTAAGGACATCACGCAAGTGGCAACACCTGCATCAATGACTGCTCGTTTGATGGTATATTTAGAATACTCCACGTGGATTTGGAAACCGACATGGAAGGGTAGGCAAGGCTTCACGTCCATGACATAAAACTTGATGATCTTTGAGCCACTAGGTTCTAGAGCTCCTAAGGAAGAGAGTAAGGCATTCCTCTATGATGGACACGTCTGGAGTACCTCCAAAGTGGACATCGTGCAAGGTGTTTGGCCCAAATCCTCAACAATAGAGTATTTTTGGGCAGCTTTAGCATTAGGGTTATGGGTAGAGCACTTGAATACTCCTTTCAGAATACGAGGTGGTGGCTCTAGTTTCTCGATCTGTAAATTCGTCTATGAGGGTGGAGGAGGAGCTTCTAGGCTAGTACTATCTTTTGAAGAGTCGTAATCTCGAGAGCGAGTGGCTATATCGATTTTTGCGTCGACCATATTGATACAAACATGGTCGTCATCTTGCGATGGTGGGTTTTGACTCCCACCAGACGCATTTCTGGCGTTCGAAGAAATCGAAGCTAAGTGTTGGTTGTGAGGAAAAGGATTCGTTAGCACAGCGGGAGGAAGATTTAAAATCCTCGCAGCTTCTGCAAGTTTGGGGCATAAGTGTGTAAGGTGATCATTTGTACAAAGCTTACAAGGAAACTTAACCTTACGCTTTTCTTTCATGCCCTCTCCAGCATTATCGTTCTATTTTCCATTTTTATTCTTGTCCTTGGGTTTATTCTTCCCACCTCTACGATTATTTCGACCTTTCCGTTTATTCCCATCTAGTTGTTGGTCACCATTTGGGTTTTTCAACGACTGCACGGAATGTACATCCACCGATTGGGTGGGTTTGGAGGATCCAGATGAAGCTGGTCCTCTAGCAAACTTTGTTGTCGAGTCTGCAGACTTTACATTGGTGGACCCAAAAATGCGATCAGCATGGGGCCTAGGACCCTGTCTAGGATCATGAGTCGACTGTGGTGCATCGAGAAAAAGTTGGTATAACATCCCAAACTAAGAATAGATCAAATCGAATTGTTGGGCTCTAAAAATGGCCTCTTCCTCGCTAAAGACCCCGGAAGTAGCAACGTCCTTTGAAATAGGAGTGTGCAACAATTTTAAAAACCATTCTAAAAGAAATGTCAGGGGTATGGGAGTCTTAACTAACCGTCTTTGCCTACGCCATTCCTAGATATGGTCTGAAATATGAGTGTTGAAACCCTGGCGTAAAGTTGACAAAAGATCAAGGCCAGCATTGTAATGAACGGGTAGTTGAAAATGGTTAAGAAAGGCTAGCACTAACTGTTGAAAAGACCCATATGTTCCCCTAGGTAGCTCAATATACCATTGTGATGCAATCCCGATAAGAGTGCGTTGAAACAATCGTAATCTAATAGAATCGTGATTCAAAGAATTCGATGAGCACCAGAGGTGAAAAGTAGTGAGGTGATCACTAGGGTCCTCGCCATTCTTACCTTCAAACTTTGGAATGTTTGATGGAAGCTTGGTGGGGACAGGGGGTCATGTGGGATCATGACTCACCGGGTCGTTCATTAGTTTAGACAAATCTAGCAGAGTAAGCGTGGTCAGAAAGGGAATACAGGGTTGTGACACCTGACCCCATCCTCCTGCAAAAGACTGAGTATTAGGAGCTACGTTCCATCCAGGGTTCTGGTAAGGACCAAAACCTTGTCTGGAATTAAAAGACCCTCCTATGGGCGGATTCGTGAAATATGGATTGGGCATCATTCCAGCAGGAATGTTATGATAAGGGTTATCAAAATTGCCTCTAGTTGTATTAGCTCCAAACTGAGGGTTGTTAAAACTGCCCCCAACTAGATTAGATCTAGGTTGGGGGGTGCCCAAGACATAAGACGGAATTCCTCCGGGTGGGAATCTGGAGGATTGAAGTGGATTTTTTATGAAAAAATTATTGGTCGAATTCGGCACTAAAGGGATAGGGATATAGGGCAGAACTTGTCCGCCAGCTTGGTTTTTCCATCCAACCATAGAAGGATTAGACCCAGGGTTAGGAAAGGGGACACTTCCTACATTAGGATTCACTTGGGGAACATGAGAGCTACCAAACGGAAAGGGAGTGTAAGGAGGTGTGGTGCCCCCAAGTCCAAGGCTAGCGTTATGGCCAGCAGCTGGGATGGCAGTCAAAAACTGTGAAGTGAAACTTGGCATACCATAAGAAAATAGACTAGTATCCATGGGGATGGTCTGAACCTTGTAACTCGACGAGTGGCCAAAACCCCCAAAAGGGTTAGAGGCAATAGACGAAGCATTGACTACAATCCAAGCCATAGTACTGGTGTAGGCCTCTGGCACTACAACTGTAGTAGTTGCAGGTGTCGAAGGAGTGAAATTAACTATAGTGGGATTGGGAGTCGATGAAATCCCAGTGTTCTGAAGACTAGACTCAGTAATCATCCTTGTGGGATCACAAGTCTGAAAAGTGGATGTGTGTGTACCACTCCTGATAACTCTATGCCTTTTAGAAGGCAATAGCTTGAAAACTGGTGGTAACTGTAACAACCGACGGGACCTGCTAGTGAGCTGGTCCGACTCCATGATGACTTATGAATCTCAACAAATAAAAAGATATCCTAAGTCCAACTAGTAATCAAAGAGCATACCAAAAAGTCAAACGGCCAATATGCATGCAAACGGGCTAAAGTGGTTGAGTGGCCTCCCTTGCTAAGGAAGGTGTGTCTCGTCCAAGAGGGACCTAAGAGTCCCTGCTAAAGTTTGGAGGTAACATAATCAGTTATAAGGGCCCTCGTAGGCTTAAAAACCAGTTGGTCAGACCCCCCCCGGAGAGGTAATCTTCCATAAAGGTTGTGTGTTGTCCGACCCCTATCTAACTCAGGATCACCGTATGGGCAGGGTAGTGAAACCCAAAACCTTGAAAGCATTGCCTCTCACAGAGGTATGGACACTTGCAAGATCCCCAAATACAAATAAATCCACAGAAATATCTTTGACGCTAGGTGAGTATCTAGGGGTTATCCCTTCAACTAACTTCATGTGACCTCGTGATTAACTCCGGTGTGAGAAGAGCCTCCTGATATTACCAATTATACAATGGATTTCTCAACTCCCTGTCTCAGACACATAAGTTTATTTAATTGCCTTGGAGAAGTTTACTCACAAAATCCTATTCCAAGGCACTANGATTTGGTTATAGCCTGAAAATCCGTCCATAAAGGAAAATATTTCGCTTCCCGCACACTCATCGAGAATCTGATCAATGAAAGGCGTGGGGAAGTTATCTTTAGGACATTCCTTGTTCAGGTCGTGAAAGTCTATACACATGTGGATGGTTCCTTTCTTTTTATTCTCGGGAATGGGGTTGGATACCACAAGGGAACCAGGTACATAAAGACGGCATTAAGTAGCTTCTCTACCTTTTCCTTAATAGCGGGGGCCTTCCTAGGATTAACATCTCTAAGACGTTTTTGAACGGGTTTAGCATCTGGGTAAGTCCTAATCTCATGTTCAACAATATGGGGGTCGACCCCTATCATCTCTTCATATGACCAAGCGAATACGTCTCGAAATACTTTGAAGAGGTTGGTGTAGATCAGAATCTCTTCTGGCGAACAATCTGCACCTATATTTACATTTTCAATCTTGCCAGGGGTATGAGAGATATCAATCTAGATAGTGGGAGAAATACTCGCCATATTCCCTTTGATGTAAATGCCAAGTGTATCAAGTGGAGCTACAACGTGACCGACTATCTCACTCAGGGTAGATATAAAATCATCCTGCTCAATTTTTTCAAGACTTGGGAGAAAATAAGATTGATGATGCATATCATCCCAAGGTCTCTCGAAAACATTCATGGCTTCAAGGATGGCTTCGTCCGAAGGCAAAGTCTCATCCAATAAATCATGTGAACAAGATAATGAAGTGGCCCACACAGGCCTGAGAACTGGATCCTCCTCGATCATCTGTGAGGGAACAAGATCGGGATCAACAGAAGAGTCAAGGATATCTTGATATGCAATCTCTGTTCCCGATAGTGGCATAGCCATGCCAGCATTTGACTGACCTTCAATCGATGAAGTCGGAGAAGGTAGGGTCCAAGGGTCACTGAAATAAGAAGTGCAGAAAGGGATGGACCTCTCAAGTGAAGCGGGCATACTGGAAATGGCATAAATGTGGTGAATGGGTGTCGAGAAGTCGAAAGTACCCATGAGGGAAGAATACATTCCGACACCGATATTCTCAGTTGCCAGCTGAGAATTTTTTACCACAAGGATTGACGGTCCAACAGATGCGTTCAGGCTAGAGTACGCAAAGGATAATTGGTCGATCGTCACAATCTCCCCTTGATGAGGAAAACAAAGTGTGCATAAAATGGACGATACGATGACGACTATAGAATAAGTCCAATTGCGACCTAGTAACAGGTTATAATCGAGAGGTGCATTAACTACCTCTACTTCCACTTCTATCGTCTTCCCACCTAACTGGACCGGAAAGGTGGGGAGAATACCATGAGGGAAGAAGGAATGACCATTGAATGTGGTCAACATGGTCAACGACTTTGAAAGGGTTGGAGAACCAATATCTTTCCAATAGGCTAAGGACATCACGCAAGTGGCAACACCTGCATCAATGACTGCTCGTTTGATGGTATATTTAGAATACTCCACGTGGATTTGGAAACCGACATGGAAGGGTAGGCAAGGCTTCACGTCCATGACATAAAACTTGATGATCTTTGAGCCACTAGGTTCTAGAGCTCCTAAGGAAGAGAGTAAGGCATTCCTCTATGATGGACACGTCTGGAGTACCTCCAAAGTGGACATCGTGCAAGGTGTTTGGCCCAAATCCTCAACAATAGAGTATTTTTGGGCAGCTTTAGCATTAGGGTTATGGGTAGAGCACTTGAATACTCCTTTCAGAATACGAGGTGGTGGCTCTAGTTTCTCGATCTGTAAATTCGTCTATGAGGGTGGAGGAGGAGCTTCTAGGCTAGTACTATCTTTTGAAGAGTCGTAATCTCGAGAGCGAGTGGCTATATCGATTTTTGCGTCGACCATATTGATACAAACATGGTCGTCATCTTGCGATGGTGGGTTTTGACTCCCACCAGACGCATTTCTGGCGTTCGAAGAAATCGAAGCTAAGTGTTGGTTGTGAGGAAAAGGATTCGTTAGCACAGCGGGAGGAAGATTTAAAATCCTCGCAGCTTCTGCAAGTTTGGGGCATAAGTGTGTAAGGTGATCATTTGTACAAAGCTTACAAGGAAACTTAACCTTACGCTTTTCTTTCATGCCCTCTCCAGCATTATCGTTCTATTTTCCATTTTTATTCTTGTCCTTGGGTTTATTCTTCCCACCTCTACGATTATTTCGACCTTTCCGTTTATTCCCATCTAGTTGTTGGTCACCATTTGGGTTTTTCAACGACTGCACGGAATGTACATCCACCGATTGGGTGGGTTTGGAGGATCCAGATGAAGCTGGTCCTCTAGCAAACTTTGTTGTCGAGTCTGCAGACTTTACATTGGTGGACCCAAAAATGCGATCAGCATGGGGCCTAGGACCCTGTCTAGGATCATGATTCGACTGTGGTGCATCGAGAAAAAGTTGGTATAACATCCCAAACTGAGCATAGATCAAATTGAATTGTTGGGCTCTAAAAATGGCCTCTTCCTCGCTAAATACCCCGGAAGTGGCAACATCCTTTGAAATAGGAGTGTGCAACAATTTTAAAAACCATTCTAAAAGAAATGTCGGGGGTATGGGAGTCTTAACTAACCGTCTTTGCCTACGCCATTCTTGGATATGGTCTAAAATATGAGTGTTGAAACCCTGGCGTAAAGTTGACAAAAGATCAAGGCCAACATTGTAATGAACGGGTAGTTGAAAATGGTTAAGAAAGGCTAGCACTAACTGTTGAAAAGACCCATATGTTCCCCTAGGTAGCTCAATATACCATTGTGATTCAATCCCGATAAGAGTGCATTGAAACAATCGTAATCTAATAGAATCATGATTCAAAGAATTCGATGAGCACCAGAGGTGAAAAGTAGTGAGGTGATCACTAGGGTCCTCGCCATTCTTACCTTCAAACTTTGGAATGTTTGATGGAAGCTTGGTGGGGACAGGGGGTCATGTGGGATCATGACTCACCGGGTCGTTCATTAGTTTAGACAAATCTAGCAGAGTAAGCGTGGTCAGAAAGGGAATACAGGGTTGTGACACCTGACCCCATCCTCCTGCAAAAGACTGAGTATTAGGAGCTACGTTCCATCCAGGGTTCTGGTAAGGACCAAAACCTTGTCTGGAATTAAAAGACCCTCCTATGGGCGGATTCGTGAAATATGGATTGGGCATCATTCCAGCAGGAATGTTATGATAAGGGTTATCAAAATTGCCTCTAGTTGTATTAGCTCCAAACTGAGGGTTGTTAAAACTGCCCCCAACTAGATTAGATCTAGGTTGGGGGGTGCCCAAGACATAAGACGGAATTCCTCCGGGTGGGAATCTGGAGGATTGAAGTGGATTTTTTATGAAAAAATTATTGGTCGAATTCGGCACTAAAGGGATAGGGATATAGGGCAGAACTTGTCCGCCAGCTTGGTTTTTCCATCCAACCATAGAAGGATTAGACCCAGGGTTAGGAAAGGGGACACTTCCTACATTAGGATTCACTTGGGGAACATGAGAGCTACCAAACGGAAAGGGAGTGTAAGGAGGTGTGGTGCCCCCAAGTCCAAGGCTAGCGTTATGGCCAGCAGCTGGGATGGCAGTCAAAAACTGTGAAGTGAAACTTGGCATACCATAAGAAAATAGACTAGTATCCATGGGGATGGTCTGAACCTTGTAACTCGACGAGTGGCCAAAACCCCCAAAAGGGTTAGAGGCAATAGACGAAGCATTGACTACAATCCAAGCCATAGTACTGGTGTAGGCCTCTGGCACTACAACTGTAGTAGTTGCAGGTGTCGAAGGAGTGAAATTAACTATAGTGGGATTGGGAGTCGATGAAATCCCAGTGTTCTGAAGACTAGACTCAGTAATCATCCTTGTGGGATCACAAGTCTGAAAAGTGGATGTGTGTGTACCACTCCTGATAACTCTATGCCTTTTAGAAGGCAATAGCTTGAAAACTGGTGGTAACTGTAACAACCGACGGGACCTGCTAGTGAGCTGGTCCGACTCCATGATGACTTATGAATCTCAACAAATAAAAAGATATCCTAAGTCCAACTAGTAATCAAAGAGCATACCAAAAAGTCAAACGGCCAATATGCATGCAAACGGGCTAAAGTGGTTGAGTGGCCTCCCTTGCTAAGGAAGGTGTGTCTCGTCCAAGAGGGACCTAAGAGTCCCTGCTAAAGTTTGGAGGTAACATAATCAGTTATAAGGGCCCTCGTAGGCTTAAAAACCAGTTGGTCAGACCCCCCCCGGAGAGGTAATCTTCCATAAAGGTTGTGTGTTGTCCGACCCCTATCTAACTCAGGATCACCGTATGGGCAGGGTAGTGAAACCCAAAACCTTGAAAGCATTGCCTCTCACAGAGGTATGGACACTTGCAAGATCCCCAAATACAAATAAATCCACAGAAATATCTTTGACGCTAGGTGAGTATCTAGGGGTTATCCCTTCAACTAACTTCATGTGACCTCGTGATTAACTCCGGTGTGAGAAGAGCCTCCTGATATTACCAATTATACAATGGATTTCTCAACTCCCTGTCTCAGACACATAAGTTTATTTAATTGCCTTGGAGAAGTTTACTCACAAAATCCTATTCCAAGGCACTAAATCCTAGGCTAGTTTGTGCACCCTAGAAATAAAATCGTGACTAATCAATTTTAGTTTAAATAATAAATTTTATTGGACGTGATTACTCAAAGAGGTATGGAAATGAAACTCATGGTGTTATGACTCTACATGAAAATAAAAATAGATATGATGCAAAGCCTAACCTTAACTTTTCAGTGAAAGATATGCTAAATAAAACCAATGCAATTTTCAATTTTAACTCAGCAACTCAGAAGTAAAATGAAATCTTTCGCTAAATATGCTAAGCAAATGATAAAGGTTTCAAGACAAAAAATACCAACCAATGCAAAATGCCTATTTTTTGTATTTTCAATGTATTAAAAAAGAAAATGCATGGACTGATAAGTGACTTGATATATAACTTCTACTGTGTATAAAAGCAATCACTTGAGCAGAATACCAAGCAGCTAAGCAGACAACCCAACTACCAAGGACAAATCGAAAACGAAAACAAAGAGAAAGACATCGCCCAAAAATTCAACTCCAAAAAGGTTTCATGTCATCCCAGATAATCTCAACAGGTACCAAAGAGACCTAAGAAGGCTCAGTGATCCTCAAAACCTACCCAACAGACACTAAACCAAGAAAACAAGCAAGGGGGGAAGTGGTATATGCTCTTGTTCAAGAGAAAAGGGTGTATATATGCCTCTTGTAGTGGGACAACAAGCGTATACAAGCGGTTGTTAGGGGAAAAAGGGTGTATATCTTTTAAAACAAGGCTAGGCAAGGTTAAAAGGTTGAAAACTCAGACACAGAGTGAAGAGACTCTGTCCAACTTTGATACGACAAGAAATACAAAGGCAAAAGAGAAATGTAAGAAGGAAAACTACTTCAACTCTTAGAAGGAAGATCTCTCCCCAGTGGAGTCGCCAATTCTATTACAAGGGAAAAACTCTCTATGGCCAAGGGTAAACCACAACAGACAGGTATGATTGCAGAAATAAACTCAATTCCAACATGTGCTATATAAACTAATNAAACCCAAAACCTTGAAAGCATTGCCTCTCACAGAGGTATGGACACTTGCAAGATCCCCAAATACAAATAAATCCACAGAAATATCTCTGACGCTAGGTGAGTATCTAGGGGTTATCCCTTCAACTAACTTCATGCGACCTCGTGATTAACTCCGGTGTGAGCGGAGCCTCCTGATATTACCAATTATACAATGGATTTCTCAACTCCCTGTCTCAGACACATAAGTTGATTTAATTGCCTTGGAGAAGTTTACTCACAAAATCCTATTCCAAGGCACTAAATCCTAGGCTAGTTTGTGCACCCTAAAAATAAAATCGTGACTAATCAATTTTAGTTTAAAGCATAAATTTTATTGGATGTGATTACTCAAAGAGGTATGGAAATGAAACTCATGGTGTTATGACTCTACATGAAAATAAAAATAGATATGATGCAAAGCCTAATCTTAACTTTTCAGTGAAAGATATGCTAAATAAAACCAATGCAATTTTCAATTTTAACTCTGCAACTCAGAAGTAAAATGCAATCTTTCGCTAAATATGCTAAGCAAATGATAAAGGTTTCAAGACAAAAAATATCAACCAATGCAAAATGCCTATTTTTTGTATTTTCAATGTATTAAAAAAGAAAATGCATGGACTGATAAGTGACTTGATATATAACTTCTACTGTGTATAAAAGAAATCACTTGAGCAGAATACCAAGCAGCTAAGCAGACAACCCAACTACCAAGGACAAATCGAAAACGAAAACAAAGAGAAAGACATCGCCCAACAATTCAACTCCAAAAAGGTTCATGTCATCCCAGATAATCTCAACAGGTACCAAAGAGACCTAAGAAGGCTCAATGATCCTCAAAACCTACCCAGCAGACACTAAACCAAGAAAACAAGCAAGGGGGGAAGTGGTATATGCTCTTGTTCAAGAGAAAAGGGTGTATATATGCCTCTTGTAGTGGGACAACAAGCGTATACAAGCGGTTGTCAGGGGAAAAAGGGTGTATATCTTTTAAAACAAGGCTAGGCAAGGTTAAAAGGTTGAAAACTCAGACACGAAGTGAAGAGACTTTGTCCAACTTTGATACGACAAGAAATACAAAGGCAAAAGAGAAATGTAAGAAGGAAAACTACTTCAACTCTTAGAAGGAAGATCTCTCCCCAATGGAGTCGCCAATTCTATTACAAGGGAAAAACTCTCTATGGCCAAGGGTAAACCACAACAGACAGGTATGATTGCAGAAATAAACTCAATTCCAACATGTGCTATATAAACTAATGTGCAATATGAGGAAGAAGCCTACCTCGATCCAATCGTTTGATGTCACTTCACTATTGAGCACTTTGACCCAAATCTTTACACCTATAAGAAGTTCTCAACAAACAAGTGATGCCAGTATATAGTGACGGTATATCAAATGTGTTAGCACATCAGATAGCACAATCCATTAATAAACATTACAAACATGCCCATGGATAATAATCATACATTTGCAAGATATCGATAGGACGGGAAAGGAGTATTTCTATTAATAATTGATCAACAGAAGTATCAACACTACAAACTTTTGTGTCGACATGGTTCGAAACCAAGAAACCGAGTTCCTTCCAACTGGGTCTCCACCACTTCAATCCTCCACCAAAGGCAAGCTCATAGAAAAGAGATAATGAGATTCTCTTGACAATAAGGGAAGAGCTTGGGGACTGAACATTGTGTTCAGACTTGAGGGACAAAGGGATGCAAACTCAATATGAATTAATTTCTCCAGAGTAACTTTTCTCTCAATGTTGAATGATTTCCCTCTCTTTTTCCATAGCTCGAAATTGTGCTCTTATAGCCTCCAGAATGAAACTGAAGGGATGATTTGGAACATTTCTAGTATATGGAAGGCCAAATATCAGAGATCATTTGTCGTGACATGGAAACCCAACCTCATTTTGTATTTTCTGGCAGAAATCCTGATATACGCAAGCTTTAGTGGAGAAGCAAGCATATATGCATCTTGCAAAGCAGTTAGGTAGCGTATATGTGGAAAAATATATAATTTTGGCTCTGGATTTATCAAAAATGGGGTTGATAAGTCTGCATAGGGAAATGGAAAAAGGCCCTCTATGCAAGATAGCAATGGTGAGGCAAATCTTGCTATAACATAAATGGGGTGATTTCTTGGGTTCTGATGATCATTGACTATGTAGTCTAACCTTACATCTTTGTATATCCTCCTATGTTCACCTCCAAACACAAGAATGGTGGCATAAGTTAGGTCCATTTGTAATGATCCTCCAACATTTTTAGCCCAAGTTATGGATAAGAGAATGCCAAACTTTAGGGGAATGTTGGCCACCACAATATCCATCACTACACTCTTCATTGGTAACTGTGCAAAATAAATTACCATATATTTAATCAGTCCCAGACGTTTCTCAGAATCAAAGGAGTACATGTCTTGGTAAGGTTTGGTGATATCCAGACCTAGTTCTTCCATAACAACTTTGGGCATAACATTGTGTGAGGCTCCAGAGTCAATAAGACATTTATGCAAGATCTTATCATAGACATTCAAAGATATGTAGAATGGTGGAGAATCATCAGAGCCATCCTCAATGTGAGGGCCCATAGTAATGGCTGGGTTTTCATCCTGCAGACTAATTACATAAGAAGATACACCAAGAGCAGTTGGCTGCAGAACTTTCATGATAGATTTTTTGAAAGGTTCATTCTTCATCAATTTTTTCAAAGGCACAGGAATCTTGATCTTGCTCAACTCATGTTCTAGGCTAAAAGAGGCTGGTGACCTATCAGCTTCCTTTTTTTCCAAGACTGTAGGTTTATATGGGGAAATTTGTTGAGCTTTAGATGACATATCTTTCTTTGGATTTGTCTTGGGAAGGACTCCAGCCTTTTTGTTTTGATTAGAGGTAGTGGCTTTGGGATCCCCTACTCTTGTCCTCAAATCATATTTATTTTGGGGTTGGCCTTGTATATCTCCCTCCTCCCCTATCTGATCATCAAACTGATTTGACAATTGTGCTACCTCATATTCTTGTTGTGTTAAGTGGCTGGTATAATAATACGTTTCATTGAAAAGAACAACAATATCATCCACAACATCAATGTCTACATATATCTCCTCAATCTGATTGTTTTGGAAAGGGGGCACTACCCTTTGATCATCATCATTTATCCTTTCTCTCTGCATTACTTGGGGGGCATCATTAGGCCTTCTAAATTGGTTTGGATTTATATTTTCATCCCATTGAAAAGATTTGTTTGGTTGTTTGGATTCCCATTTTAGCTTAGCGATTATAGAAGTCAAATCCTTCAAAGTTTTGGTTATTTCATCAAGATTTGGATTAGATGTGGCCGAGTTAGAGGAGGTAGGGACATCCTCTCTCTATTTTTTCTTCTCTTTATCAGATCTATTCTTTAGTCTATATGATGCCAAAATATTAGATTCGACTTCAATGGTTGCTTCCCGCATGGACAATAGTGTGGTTAATATTCTATCTCTCAAGAGGAGGGAGAACTCTACATCAAATGCATTTGCATAAGTGATCTTGGTAGAGGATTCAGTTGGTTTGATTTCATCTGGGATTCTACCATACATCTTATTAAACCTCTTGGTGAAATGTGAAATGGATTCACCACTCTTTCTCTTTAGGGCCCCAAACTCAGTGATGTGGTAGAGGTAATCTCTCCTATCTCCCCATTGATTTATGAAAGTTTCATCTAATGCCTCAATATCTACAATGGAAGCTTGAAGGAGACCCCTAAACCATTTTCTGACTTCCCCATCCAAACTCTGTATAAACAACCTCATCCACAAATCTGTATAATCAATGTTAAAGTTGTTTGCAAAGGTGTAAAAGTCTACCAGATGTTCCTCAATAGTTACTTCACCTTCCCCATTATATCTTGGTAAATATTTCATGTAATTTGTGGTTGGGAAGGCATGCAAGCCTACAAGCAGAACTAGGGGTGCATATCTGGAAGCAATTATGGAATCCATCCTGTTAATGGCCATGGATTGAATAATAGGAATCTGGAGATTTATGGGAGATACAGGGGTAGATGCAGGACTAGACATTGAAGTGGAATCGGGAGTTGAATATGTCTGAGCTCCTTTATAATTATGCTTCTCAAGGCTATCAAATTCAATCTACTTGTGATTGTGATTAGGTGTAGGCTCTTTGTGTGTAGCTTTACCCTTGAGGGGGGGAGTATACCTATTAGCTACAATGGATTTCCTTAGTTTCCTATCTGGCTCAGAGACTACTGTGTTATTCTCATGGTTAGAATGAGCCTTGGAGGCTTTACCATGCTTAGTTTTGGATCTGTTGAATCCTTTTCTGGGTGCCAGTATTTCTTGTTTAGATTTTACTCAGTGAAGTAGTCAGGTGAAAGATGGAAGTCTATCTGTGTCTGATATTTTTTCACCATCAAAGGTCAGAGCTGATAAATTTTCATTCTCTTGGGGAAAGATGTTTCGTTACTCTGTTCCCTGGCAACAGCGCCAGAAGATGTTGGTCCTGAGGTCTACACCTGACTGCTAAAGGGAAAAGCTAGGCCACCTATCAGTTTAGAATGGTTGTTTCTTTTAATTTTTTGTTGGTTGGTCAGAGGGTTGTTCTACCAAAAAAAAAGAAAGTTTTTCGTGGAAAAATGATATGGATGAGTGTCCTCCTTGGCTGGTGGAACAATAATGGCAGACCAGTGAAATAATAGAAAACAAAGGGAAGCAACAGACTACTCAATGAATAATCTGCTGCAAGAAGTTCAATACTTAAAATATCATTTCAAGACATTAAAAATGTATTAAAAACACAATTTCTCCCATAGGTTGCAATAAAAACAAATCTTCACCAAAGCATTAGTTGTTTGACAGGTTGCATATCAGTAAAAATAAGTTATACAATAGCTAAAAGGAAATGAAATGTACTTTGCACAAATCAAAAACTATATTCAAGATAAGAATAAAAACAAATGAAGATTTGAATGAAACACTGTCATCAAGAGTATGTTCACTAGGTAGAGAAATTTAATCCATCCAAAGAATATGTCCAACCAGTCTGATGTAGTGTTATCCTTTCCCCAAAAAATCTGACCCTCAAAACATTCAAATACCCCATATTTAACAGAGTTGCAGAGGTTCTCATCCTTAAGGGACTGAGACCTAATTTTAGGTGACTAACTGTAGAAAAAATTATTAACTTCACTAAGACACTAGACTTAATCAGCAAGAGTGGTTCTTATCACACAAAAAATACCACGCTTGTATCTAATCTAAGAAAATGTTGGAATTAATCAATTAAAAACTACTATTGTCTCTGAGACAGAATTGATGTGTGCACTAGAAGAACTGAATTGGCAGAAAATAGGCCTTGGAGTGACAGAAAAAAGATCTGTGTTGAGTAATGGCATGCATGTGAGTTGTTGGAGGCCACTGGAGATAACTTTTTGCATGAGTAGATCTTTGCTTGAGGAAGGGGGAGTCTTCTAAAGTGTTCTGGAACTAATTTGCATTGACCTGTGACTGAGACTTAACTCTTTGTCTGTGTCTGAGATTTCAGAAGTGAAGCGCACTCTGTCTCGACTGTAATTGACCCTTCTCATCACTTTCACTGTGATGAACTAGTTATGAATGGGAAGACGTGGAGGTGGGTGTCCAATAGGAAGACAAGATGTGTGTAGGTGGACGACATGGATGTAGATGAAGTGGAGGGGAGTGGAGGTGGCAGGCATGAGTGGAGGTGAGATGGAGGTGAGGTGGAGACATGATGTCATATAATCATGTGTTTATGGAATTTTTCGAAGGTGGTTTGGGTCCACATTGCTCCTACCCCTGCAATCCCTCACAATCTTCCACGTACCCTTCCAGCAATACCATGGTTCCAATTGCGGGACCGCTTTGGAAAATTAACGTTTGAGCATTTTAGGTCTCCACAATGAAGCATGGTCGTTGATCTGATTGGAATCTGTGATCCGGGTGATACTTACCTACTGCAAGGGTCAACGGTTCTTGTTGATTTGAGATCAACGGTCCATGATCACTTTAGGAGTTCTGGCTTCGGGCCTTTTTAATGCATATTTCTTACCATCCTCCGGAGTGTCGTACTCTCGAAGTGAGAGATATGCATCCATGTGGCCTCTGGGTTTGGATAGTCCAGATTTTCTTTGGGACTTCAAGACTTCAACTCTTCAGGATTTTATGAATGTTGTGCTCGAAAATCTCTCGGAGTGGTATGGGCTGCGAAGTGACGTGGTGGCCTGATGTCATATGATGCCACGGCTATTGATGTGTCATGGAATGAAAGGTGACACATGTCACGTGGAAATGGGTGAATGACATAATCAAATGGCCTCGAATGAGTGCCATGTGTCATGACTGATGAGTGCCACGTGCTTCGGCACTTTGGGCTTCAGGATTTTATGAATTTTGTGCTTGGAAATCTCCCGGAGTGGTACGATCCCAAAGTGACACGGAAGGCTCTCGGGACTTCAGCTATTCATCTCTTCGGGACTTCAGGTAATTCTTGATGTTAAACCCTGCGTGATTTCGACACTCTGAATACACGAAAACCCTCGATCTGATTGGCCTGATGGATCACCACCATCGAAATTTAACATGTTTGTTCCCACAATCAGAGTCTGAAATTGACCGCTCTGGATTGATGTGTTTGTCCATAGGTGTTTCTTGTGCATACAGAAAAGGCTTGGTCGACTTGAGGTGAGCTCAATCAATGGAAAACATGATGACAAGCATTCTGAACCAAATACGACATGTAATTATCCTTCAAGAAACAATAGAAGAAGAAATGCACAAAGACTCAATAAAGAAAGAAACAAATAAGAACCAAGTCACTCAGTAATGGGAAACTAACTTAATCAACCTGAAGAGGACAAATTCAACGATGGCATAGGGAAAGGAGAGAGGAAAGTCAAGGGTGCAGACCTAGGTTACAACACGACCAACAATTTTGTAGAAATTATGGCTCTCCAAAAAGAAATAGCCTTGGCCAGAGACCTAAATATCCAATTTTTAATAATGAAGGAAACTTGAATTATAATTAACAAGTTGAAACTTATCAAAACAATGAATGGTGAATTTAATTCAATATCAAACAATTAGCAATTGGCACATCCTCTTAGAGAGATATCTTGACCACTAAATTCATTCTCAGAGTTTCAGGTGCAACATATCCAAAAGGTAGGTAATCACTCAGTAGATGGTTAGGTTAATCTTGGAGCTAATCTAGACTGGGGAAAGAATTAATCTCCCAATGTTTCAGATTGATAGTTGCAATTTGATTACCACCATATCACCATTTTGTAAATAACATTTTACATTTAAACTCTTCAATTTCATAAGCAAATTGTACTTTTCATTTATCTACTCCAAACTCTTTGAATGTTCATGTTATTGATGTGTACATGATACAATACAATTGTCATGTCCTTCCACTGTTATCTTATTTTCTTTATATGTAATAATGTATGTTTTAATCATCCATCTCACATTCCAACAATCTAAGTCATTTCCCAGCCAGATAAATTGCTTCATGCCTTCAGTTTTGTCAGATTTCTTCTGGTTGTCTTCAATCTTTTCTCTTTGGCATTTTTCACTTGATAAAACATTTTGTTCTTCAGCAAACCAGAATTCATATCTTCTATCACCTTGAAGTAATCTTTTCCATTCAACTATCAATGTTTCAATATTGTGTTGTGTGAGATTTTCCAACATTCTCTCCCACTTCCCTTCATAAATCTATAAAGAATGTGATTTATTTAACCATTCTTCCTTCAACTTCTCTATGGATGGTTGACTACTTCCATTCTCTATAGCTTTACATTCAACAAACTTATTACAAAAAACAATTTCTTCATAACATTCCTTGAGTTCATTCTTAAATTGCAATACACATTGCTCTTCTTTTTGGCTATACATTTTTGTCACATGTACTTCCTCTTGTACTTGTTTTCCTTCACTTGCAATTCTCTTATCATAATCAGCAATCTGATTATTGTCCCAAATAATAATTCTTGGTTCTTCATAAGCCTTTGCATGACTTTCCAAAGCATAAATATGTTATGTCCTTCCTTGGCAATTGTCAACATAAATTTCTTCATGAATGTCTTCATCAGTCAACCTCCTTCTTTTCCTGGTTGTATGAGATAATAATATATCTTCTTTAATAGTTGTTTGTTTTTTTTCTAATCCTTGACTCCTCTCAGCTCCCTTTTCACTAGCTTAAATATTTTGAACTATTTTGTTTATTTGTTTTCTAATACATGAACTATGCTCCTTTGCCAATTGAACAAACATTTACAAAGAAAATAAACAACCAATTCATGATACCTCTAATGATATTCTTCCTTCCATAAACTTGTAGATTTTTCAGTTGAAATCCTTCATGATGTTCTAAAATGTTATCAACATGAGACAACGCTGAACTTTCTTCCTTTATGACAGTTCTTTGAGACTGTCTATCTTCAGAATATGTTGCTTCTTGTTGTCCTCCATGATCAGTATAACTCTGTCTCTCTTGAGTTTCTACTCCTTCCTCAATTCTCTGTATCTGTTCAACTCCTTTAACTTTACCTTTGGTACCTACAATTACACACTTACACAAACAATTTGTTTGGAAAACATTACATCGTCCTTCTCCTCTTGATGTCACTTACATCTCTTCATTTTGTTGTTCAAAGATGTCCAAATTCTTATTATCATCCTCTCCTAGGACTGAGCCTTCTTCAGGTTCACAATAGTAAAATTCTTCTTCAATCAATGGCTTAAATATGAACTCAGCTCCTCTGATTTTCTCTTTCTTCATTTCCCTTATGCTTTTCCTCGGTTTATTTACGAATAACTGTATCATTAGCCACCAAATTGGCTTCTTCATACTCCATCCTCCTCTCTGGTTATTTTGCATCTCTTCCTCTTGTAGCAGCTTCTTCATATAACTGAGTTCACTATTATCTAAGTCATCTCTCTGTCAAATTGCTCTTGACTCATCATCTATATGCCCTTTACCTTGGCATATTTCCTTATGTTGTGGCTTTCCTCTGAACCTCTACAATGACCTTCAGTGATCATTGTCTTCACCTCCTTTGTGAACTCCATCTTGTTCCCTTGTGGACTGCACCTAAGCCTCCCTTTATCAAGTCTCCATACATGCCTTTATACCAATCCAGGCTTTCATCTGAGCCTGACCTATTGGTACCTTTGGTTCTCTACCTTTGGAACCACCTTTTGAGAAACTCCTTTGCTCCTCTTGGCTCTGCAGCTTCCACTTTCCTCTGAGAACATTCAGCTTTGTCCTCCCTATCCAACCTTTGTTGGAATTCTTTAGGTTCTGCCATTGTTTAAGATCTCTTATGCTTTTTCAAGAACATAATTTCCCTTCTATTTTAGCTTCCTAGTTGTCTGTTGCTATCAATCTTCAGTTTGCTTTTAACCTGCAAACACAACTTAAAACCAGAGTTAGTAATAAAAAAATACCACATCAATATTCAAGATATCTGCATGATCTTGTTCCACCATTCATCTGCACTTTGAATGGACATTTGTTTGTTCATTTTCCTCTGCAAATTCTCCTTAAGAGTACCAATTGCCAACAAATTGATCTTTATGGTTTTTGAAAGGGAAATTGTAGTCAGTAATGGATATAGAAGCATTATAAGGTTGTAGTCAATAGATAGTATAAGACAACTATCCTAAAAATATAAAATGGTTACAAGTTGAAGATTAGCATGAGATAATTAATGTTGTTAATTGGTAGATGTTGAATCATAGAAACTATATACATTAAAGGACAAGTTAGAGAATTTGATTTTATAAAAAAAGATAGTAAATATAAATACATATAGATATTCTATACACGGTAGGAATTTTACTAATTTTATATTATTTCTCTTGCAGGTTTGACTTTTGGCTTCTAGATCAATTTGAAATTTCAATTGTGGAATATTTATTGATATGTCAAACATCGATCGTGGGAAGAAAAGATCAAGACAAAATGATATATCATCATACTTTCAAAGACCTCAATCCAAGGATCCACATTCTCTTCATGCTTCGAGCTCTTTTGAGCAACCTATCACTGAAAGAGATGTCAACTCTTGTGAGAATGCATCTAATATCCAAATAATAGATAAGGAAATATGTTCCTTTGGTGATCAAAGTGATATAAATGCATTTTCACCAGAAATTGGCAGTACAAATGTCGAAAATATTTCATTGGAAAAGAACACAACCAATTCACAAAAAAGACAAAAGGCCAATGGGACATAGGGAGAGGCTTCCAACCAGATTGGATCTCAAAATTTCCATTTATTGAACCATTACCTCTAAAAAATGAGAAAGAGAAACCAAAAGTTAGATGCAATATATGTAGTTGGAAACTTGGCACGCCAACGACATTTCAAATGAAGTTAGATACAATTGAGAAGCATGTATGAAAAGAAAATTGTAGATGGCGAAGAGAAATCTATTGTCAGATGGAAACCTTCTGAGGAATGTCGACATGTCAAATATGTTGGTGAATATAATGAATATTTAATAAGTAAGAAAAAACTTGAGGCAGGTGGAGGAAGCATCATATCTCTATTTGAAAAGACAATGGAAATAAATAAAGTATCCAAGACAATTCAATTAAGCATTGTATTTCACATCGTATCTAAAGGGCGTCCTATGACACATTATCTGAATTACATGAAATATTTATCTTTTGTTCAAATGATGAACTTTCCATCTTCTCATTGGTCTTTAATGAGTGGTTTGGAATGGGAAAAATATCTAGCTCAAGTAGAAAAGGATGATATGAAAGAGAAGATTGCAAGTGCTAGGTTTTTTTCATTGTTTTTGGATGAGGTTACAACTATGGATAATACTTCATGGATTTGTATGAGTATTTATATGGTTAATGACCATATTAGGCATTCTTATCTACTTGGGGTTCATAAAATGAAGGATAATCCTACAGCTGGAAATATTTATGAACTTGTGAATAATAGTTTGAAGTAAATTGGTGGTATGGATCATTTAATGATTGCAAAAAAGTTGCTATGTGTTGGAGTGGATGGAGCATCAGTAATGCAAGGACAAAGGAATGGCCTTTGTGTTAGACTACAAATATCAA
>JZKD02S0540552.1:146204-173150 GCA_000966675.3 Picea glauca
GTCTCCACTGGATCTGACATGCATGTAGTTAACCATGGTGAATCTTCAGTTGCATGTGAATTCATTGATTTGAATTAATTAATAATTAATTCACTGAACTCTCACTAGTGTAAGTTTAGTTACAACTAGCACAACTGGGCTTAACTCACTTAACTAAGTTAAACTACTTCACAACTCTCATAACTACACTTATAACTTGGTTACAACTTCAAGTCACCTCCATGTCTTACCAGTCAACCTTTGAACTTGAATTTCCTATAGTTAACTGATTTTCCATTTCAGTTAATTATTTCAAGTAATTATGAGATAATAGATTAATACTTATTGTCCAAATTATTTAAGGGAAAAGTAAATTAGACACATGTTTCTTGTTGACTTTTCAACAACAAGTACATAGTTATGATTATTGCAAGTTAGGGTTGTTGACTAATCCAAAATTAGTCATGTGAGACTAAAGTAAAGTTTGATGAAAATGCTAGTCTCTTGTTGTTAAAGTTAAGGAAGGTTTGCAGGTATGTGATCATATACAACAGGTATGTTACAGGGTTACAAATCAGATTTGAACGATGAAATTGATGAGGGATTTTGGTTGAGGTACATGTTGAGTACATGGTTGAGACAAGTAGTTGATGAGTTGGCACATACTTGAGGTGTATATTTGATGATGTTGGTACATCTTGATGAGTCATAGTTTATGTGTATTTGATGCATGACTAGTACATATTTGGTGCATGGTTGATGCACTCATTGATGGTACAGGTTGAGTTACAGGTTGGTGCATGGTTGATGCACTTGTTTATGGTACAGGATGATTACAGGTTGTTTGGTACATGTTAGTGCATGGTTGATGCACTTGTTTATGGTACAGGTTAATTACAGGTTGATTGGTACAGGTTTACAACAGTATATCTCACAGTGATAGTGTGACAATGGTTCCATCATTCTACTTATATTTCAGGGTGGTTGGGTGGGGCAAGGACAAGTGGTTGTAGCCATCTTTCGGTTGTAGTCGGAGAACATAGGGGGTTGTAGCCTCCTTCTGGTTGTATCTAGAAAATTGGGGAGTTGGAGCTTCCCTCAGGTTGTAACCTGATAAACTAGGGGATTGGAGCCTCCTTCCAGTTGTAGTTGGAAAACAAAGGAAGTTGGTGCTTCCAATGAATGTAATTCTTAAAGAAATATAAGAAAAAACATTATATGGTTTTCTCCTGCTTTGGGTTTCCACGTAAAAACATTGGTGTACTGTGTATGTGCATGATTTATCATTTGTTCATTGTTTATTTACTCTACAACTATTGGATGATAATGCTACATCGATATAACACTTGCATTTTGTAAAAAGGATTAGATTTCTCTATTACTGATTCACCCCCCCCCCCCTCTCAATAATCCAACAAATGTATCACGGAGGTATTGTCCAACAAGCTTGGTCTTTATGAATCACCTCCTTTGTATCCATTTTATAACCAAGTGGTTAGAGAGGGAGTTATGGTCTCAGAAGGCGGGAAATGGGCATAACAAAGAAGAATCAACACCCCAATTTTTCATCTGGATCTTTTGAATGTAAAAACATTGAATTTCTCTACATAACTGGTCACCATTAGCTACTTTCACACCTTGTTTTCTATATCATTAAAATATAAGTAGAGTTGAATCCATGCATATTCTTAATTCATAGAGTTGGTTGCATGGACTACTCTATTTATTTAGAATTATATAACAAGAAATTATTAGTAAAAATTGCATTCTTGTGAACATTAATAAGATATTAGCTCATAAAAGGCCATGGTTCCAACATTTGTGGAACAAATTGGTGTTGATTGGTGAAGATTAGGTTGATGTGTTCAAGGATTTTTGTAAACTTATAGTAGAATTTATTGCTTGCATAGAACTTGGAAGAAATTACAAAGAGGGAAGTCACATCATTGATATTCAAATCCAACAAATGGCTCTCACAGAAGACTTACTTTCTAGCATTTATATTCTAGGTTTCAAGTGGGAAGTTTGATGTGTAATGGTAGCTCAATTTTTCAATCTCAATCGAGTAAAATTTATTTAGATATAATAATTTTGGATATACACATGTGTTCTCACAAATATCTATTTGGCATTGGCTTCCTCAATATATTTCTCCCTACAAGGAATAACATGCAACTTTGGAAGTTGGAGAAAGAATTCAAAAGAAGTGTGTTGCAGGTCATTGAAAGCGAGGAAACAAGTGGTGTCTAATAAGAGCTAGGGAACTATTGTAATGATTTTCTATGGAAAAAGAAGTGTGGTATAGGTCATTGAAGGCAAGTAAAGGAGTGGTGTCTTAGAAAAGTCAGAAAACTATCATAATGATATGCTAGGTCTAATGATGTCTCCCAAGAATCAAGATATAATCTTAACTAAAGAGCAAATGGTTGATGAATGCAAGAATATCTACCTTGCGGGACATGAATCTGCATCAAACCTACTGACATGGACCATAATATTACTGGGAATTAATTAAGAATGGCAATATCAAGGAGGAAAATAGGTGTTGGAAGTATTTGGAAAAGATGTTTATCCAAATGCATATAGCGTAAATCGCCTGAAGATCGTAATGGCTTCTTTTGAAAAACCTTTATCTCTAAGAAAATTCCAATAGTATATTTTTATTTTCATATGGGTTAAATTTGAATATTAAAATGTAGAATCTAGATATTTTAGTTTAATATTTTAATAGAATTGCTTCATAGAGTAGTAGGTAAATCATATAATATCAATGTTAACTAAACAAGTTGGTGTACATGGTCTTAAGCATACATTTTACAAATATTATTCATTCTCCTGCAAAGTAGAATTTTTGTCCTAAAAATATCATATGGACATTTGTAGGTGGAAATGATAAATGAAACCCTGAGACTTTATCCACTAGTAGTGGTTATGTTATGTCAATGAGTAAATCCAATGAATATTGAAAGGATTTTAGTTCGGTTTTTCCAATTTTTCATTGTTTATAGACAATATATAAAACATTTCCATATGTCCTTGTGTTTATTGGTCAAGTCGGTCGTCGGTATTAAGTTCAGGTGTGTTCATTATCCATGACAAATGGCCGCGTAACAAAGGTTGGACATCTTTTTTATTTGAAATGTTCCCAAACATGTGAACATGTTGTTACAAATTCTAGGTAGACGTGACTGTCTATGTGTTGGAATCTCACCATTAAAAAGTTGTTTTGAATTGATTCTCCATGTACGTATTGATCTCCCACACTTACCTTCTTAAACCTTCTTAAACGAAAAATCACTCAAAGGCAAAGGAAAAGGAATTCATTTACACAATCGATCAAACTACGAAGAAGATCTCGATCTGCAACTCGTGAGAGCTCGACTCTTGTATATTCCAATGGTTGATCCAAAAGCTCTGCTAGATCTTCTTCCATTGGCCTATTAGAGGGGTTGTGGAGCAAGATCATCCCCTAGCATACCTATGTTTGAAACTTAAACCACTAAAAAAACCCTAAGTCTCCCCTAACCGCTCACCTCTTCTAACCTATCATCATCCTTTGATCCATATATAATATTAGTACTAAATACATTACTTGTATATAAAGTAATGTATCTAAAGTTGATATAAAACTATTTTACTTAAAGTGGTTATTGAAATACTTTATTTATGGCAGACATTAAAATATTTTTTTCTTATTAATGTTTTTAAATGAGATGTGTTAATTCCATGTTAAGCACTGAAGGAATTATACATCTCCTTTGTACTAGGTTGTAGAAAGTTTATGTGAGCTTAATCATAATATATTGAAAAAAACAACCTTTTCCATAATAATTAAAATCATGAATGATTAAAATTAATAAATTAAGTTTAATTTTTTTAATTAAATTAAGCACGGCCCAAAGATATGAAGAAAGAAAGAAGTGAATATCTCGAGTTAAGTTTAAAACAATTAATTAAGTTAAACATGACACATGGGAACCACAAGGCAAGAACTTCAAGCGGACAACCTCTTCTAATACCACAACATACAGGATACTCTATGGAAATTATTCTCATGATGTCAGTTAGATGCTTAGTGAGGTGAAGTCCACACCCATGCATGCATGGTAACATGGCGTATTCCCTTGAGTTTATCCTCATTATTATTATTGGACTAAAATCTATGGTACTTTCTTATCCTTGTGTTGTTGCATAATTTCAAAGCATTAACTAAGCTTCTTCTTCTAAATTTAAGTCTAGATATTGGTTTGGTGTAATTACATAGTTTGGATGTAGAACACCGACTAATGCATTAATTAATATCTCAAACTCTGTAATCAATCATGGTTATCCTTCTTCTCTAATTAGTTATCTTGTTTAGTATATGATATAGGCTAGGATTTTATTTCTTGGGTTGGTCCCCACCCCAGGTTGTTTTTTCCCCACCTTGAACTTATTAGTGAGGTATTGTCCAACAAGATTAGGCATTATGAATCACCTCACTTGTATTCATTTTCTAACCAGGTGGTTAAAGAATGGGCTTGGAAGGCTGGGAATGGGCATAACACTAGAATCGTCACCCCAATTTTTCATCTAGATCTTTTGAACGTAAAAACATTGAATTTCTCTACATAATTGTTCATTAGCTATTTTCACACTTAGTTTTCTTTCTCATTACAATACAAGTAGAGTTGAGTCCATGGGTATTTCTGAATTCATAGAGTTGGTTGCATGGGCTACTCTACTTATTTAGAATTATATATTTATTCAGAATTATATAACAAGAAATGGTCTATAAAAAATCCATTCTTGTGAACATTAATAAGATATTAGGTCATAACAGGCCATAGTTCCAACATTTGTGGAACAAATTGGTGTTGTTTGGTAAAGATGGAGTTGATGTGCTCAAGTATTTCCACAAACTTATAGAAGATGTTATTTCTCACATAGCATTTGACAACAATTACAAAGAGGGAATTCACATCATTGATATGCAGTTCCAATAAATGGCTCTTACAAACAACTTACTTTCTAGCATTTGCATTCCAAGTTTTAGGTGAGAAGTTTGAGTTGTAATGACAACTCAATTTTTCAATCTCAATTGAGTAAAATTTATTTAGATATGATTATTTTAGATATACACATGTGTTCTCACTAATATCTATTTGGCATTGGCTTCCTCAATAGATTTCTCCCTACAAGAAAGAACATGAAACTTTGGAAGTTGGAGAAAGAATTCAAAAGAAGTGTGGTGCAGATCATTGAAGGCGGGGAAAGGAGTGGTGTCTTAGAAAATCTAGGGAACTATCGTAATGATTTGTTAGGGAAAAAGAAGTGTGGTACAGGTCATTGAAGGCATGGAAAGGAGTGGTGTCTTATAAAAGTCAGGAAACTATCATAATGATATGCTAGGTCTATTAATGTCTCCCAGAAACTATCATTAGTATGGTGTCTTAGTATCAATGCAAATACTAATGCCTCTTCAATTCTTGATTTCAGAGAGGAGGAGAGATTATTTTTTGGATTCACGACGGAGGATTTAATTGATTCATTGTTTAGTCTTAATTTGATCTCTTGCCGACCCTTGGTCATCGCCACAAGAAAGTATAAGCCTTATCAATTGCATATATTTCACGTGGCTCATGCTCATTTTTGTGTGAGCAAGACCGTTGGAATGGTTTCTTGGGAGTTAGGTAGAATCAGGGAGCTCCGCCCAGGGATCAAAATTGAGGTCTTCATTGCCCGTCAAGAGCCCTTTAGCCCTTCATAGAAGGGATTAAAATTATTTTCAATGCAAATGAAAATTAAAATTAAATTAAAAAGAATGTTAACAATTTTTTCCCTATATTTTAGCAATAACAAAAAGAATGTTAACAATTTTTTATATGTCAACTTTTAAAGAAAGAATTGTTATGTTTTTTCTATAATACAATCCTATTTTTATGAAGCTCGTGCATGCATGCATATTTTATTTATTGAATCCATGCATACATATTTTATTTATTGAATCCATAGAGATGGAAAATCAAATCATAAATTCTCTAAATACCAGCAACAAGGATTTTGACTTAAATTGGGAGATATATTACTACATATTATAAGTCAATTTCTTTTGTCAATGCAACCCTTAGTTCTCGATCTCTGTTGTACTATAAGTTTGGTATTATTGAATGTGTTTGTTCTGTTGTAGGGTTAGTATTATTGTATTATTGAATGTGGTCTTTGTTTTGTTGTTTCGTATTGTTGAATAAATTGACCTAGCCCCGCTCATTTCTTCTCCACAATATTGATCCTCCATTAGTGTATTGGTCAGTATGGTGAATGTTTTATTAATTAATATATTTTAATTAATTGCTAATGTTTATAGTTTGTATATTGATATATTTATTTTAGTTTTAATTGATTATTAATTATGTTTTTAGTTTAGTTATTTGTTAATTTATATTTATTTTAGTTTTAGTTAATTAATTAATATCATTATAAGATTTATTTTAAATTACAAAAAAAATTAGTCATTGCTTGTCCATTTCATTTCAATTTAGATGTGTAAAAAGTTATTATCAAATTATGTTGTTTTTTTAATGTGAAAATTCATTAGAAACTTTGCTTTGCCATGACCCCGCTCATTTTTTCTCCATAATATTGATCGGCCAAGGTTTCTTCTCATCAAGCACAAGTGAGTGTTTTATTAATTTAATATATTCTAACTAATTGCTATTGTTTGTAGTTTGGATATTAATATATATATTTTAGTTTTTGTTGAGTATTAATTGTGTTTTTTAATTAAATAGTTGATTATTAATTAATATTTCTTTAATTTTAAATGATTATTAGTTTTAATTGTTTTACATTTTCATATGAAAAGAATAATTTATTTTAACATATCAATTTAGAAGGACTAGAATAAAATTAGTCCTTCAGTTTGAAATATAACCCTTCCCTTCAAATTTGATCCCTGAAATTTGATCCCTGGCTTCGTCTGAAAGGCATTGTTAATTACATTGTGGAAGGGTACACAATGTTGTTTGTGGCTCCAATCTTAACCACTTATCTCGGCATATCTATTCAATGTATTTTCTTCCTCCCGGATAGGTAAGCATTAGTATCCAAGACATTAGCCTTCCGTATGAAAAAAAATTTGGCTACAAGTATTTCCCAAGAACAGTTTGGATTTCTTAAAGATATATTGATTTTTGATGTTGTGGGAATAGCCTAGGATTGTTTGCACACCACAAATTCTAAGAAGTTAAATTTATTTATTCTTAAGTTAGACTTAGAGAAGTCATACGACAAAGTGAGTTGGCAATTTTTGCAGTTGTTACTCATCCAAATCATTCTAAAATGGGCACAATGGATTATGGCATGTGTAACTAATGTCAGTATGGCAATATTGATTAATGGTTCCCCTAAAAAAAAATTCAAGAGATATCGAGGTTTGAGGCCAGGGTATCCTCTTTCCCCCCTGTTGTTCCTTCTGGTGGTTGAATGCCTCAATAGACAAATGAAAAAGGATGTGGAAGCAGGTTCATTCAAAGACATTAAAGTTGTTGTTGAGACTTTCATTTCTCATTTGTTTTTTGTCGACGATGTGCTCTTTTTAGGAGACGTAAGTTTCGAGGAATGGATGGCATTTCAATCTATTTTAAAAAAATTCTGTCGAGCTTCAGGTATGGAGGTTAATTGTCAAAAATCGTGCTTCCTAGCTCAGAATATTGATCCAAGCCTAGAGGTAAAACTGTGGTCTACTTTTAATATCCATTTTATGAGTATAGATGATAGTATGAAGTACCTTGGCTTCTTTCTTAAGCCCAATAATTACAGAGTGGCT
This sequence comes from Picea glauca, assembly GCA_000966675.3. Lineage (NCBI taxonomy): Eukaryota > Viridiplantae > Streptophyta > Pinopsida > Pinales > Pinaceae > Picea > Picea glauca. The sequence goes on from JZKD02S0540552.1 coordinate 153,991, forward strand.
GATTGGAATTAGATGATTCAAAAAATTGAAAAGAGAATAGAGAATCGGTCCTTTTGTTGGCTCTCCTTAGGCGGCAGGCTCGTTTTAGCAAAATCAGTATTGCAAAGCCTCCCTATGTATTGGATCAGTCTTGTTAAAATTCCATCCTCCATCCTGCATAGGATTCAACAGCTCATCGCAAACTTCATTTGGAGAGGTGCTAGAAAATCAACCAGCTTCCACTTAGCCAAAAGGCAAAAGATTGCTATGCGAAAGGAAAATGGCAGATGGGGTATTCGTAATCTTAATTGGTTTTCTTTGACTTTAGCTGCCAAGTCTTGTTGGAGGGGTATTTTCGGAGAAGGAATGTGGACTTCGTTGTTAAAAAATAAATACCTCAAAGGAATCATCTTAATTGGTTTTCTTTGACTTTAGCTGCCAAGTCTTGTTGGAGGGGTATTTTCGGAGAAGGAATGTGGACTTCATTGTTAAAAAATAAATACCTCAAAGGAATCAACTTGACTTCTTGGATCTGGAAAAATGAAAGTAAATTCTCGGTTGCCTCTATCATTTGGAATAATTTCATGAATTCTCTGCCTCTTATTAAAAGATGGTTGGCCTCATCTGTAGGTAGTGGTAAGCAGGTCAATCTTGGCATGGATCCTTTCATTGGAGGTAATGCATTGTGTACTCTATTTGGCCCGTTAATCAAACATCTTAACAATGTGCATATTTTCACTTTAGCACAAGCTACTCATCCTTATGCATCAAGAAATAATCCTTGTTGGATTGATACCAATCGACTTAGGCTGTCGGGTGAGATGGCTACAGAATGGGGTAATTTCCTTATTATGCTACAGAGCAGTGGTATCTCTTTTAATAATTCCAGTGATAAACTTGTTTGGTCTTGGAATAGAGAAAAGGGCTCTCTCACTGCTAAATTAGCTTATCGGTCCATAATTTTTTCTAATATTCTGGAAGATAATAGATGGTGGTATAAGGTTATTTGGAAATTTAATGTCCCGCGCAAAATTACGCGTTTCATTTGGCTATGTTTGATGGATTGTATTCTCACAGGTGCTAACTATAGAAGAAGGGGAGGGATCGGACCTTCAACATGCAATCTATGCCTCAATGTTGAAGAGACGACCTCTCATCTATTCGTGCATTGTGTTGTTTCAAAATCTATTTGGAAATATATTATTTTGTTCCTGAAGATTTTGGATGCTTGGGGAGATCATGATATAGAAGAAAATCTTTTAGATTGGTTCATTAATTATCCTAAGTTGAGACACATTCCATTTCTAGTGATATAGGGAATTTCGAAATATAAGAATAAAATTTTATTTGAGAATTGGAATACACACGATTCAAAAATTGCCACAAAAATCCTATTTTCAATTCAAGAATTCCAAGGAGATTGTGAAATAGATAAGCTAGACTTCATACTTAGTCCAGACTATTTTGATGATTCTCCTATTAGGTTCTTTGATGGTGTTGTTGATGGAGGTATCTGTGGTATTGGTTTATTTCTTAAACTTAGCAATGATCATTTCTACAAAGCTCACTTTGTCGGTGGCGAAGGAATCAATATGAAAGAAGAAATATTGGGCCTATGGGGCCTTTTACACTTTGCAACTAGGTTATCTATAAACGGGATGATGGTCCTTGGAGATTCGAAGGTGGCGATAGATTGGATAAAAGGGAAGGAAAACCTGAATCTACTTTATCTCAATCCATGGAAAGATAAAATCTGGAGGTTAAAAGACACTTTCGAAGGGCTCAAATTTATGCATGTTCAGAGAATCTTTAACTCTGTTGCTGGGAACATTTTCAAGGAGCAGTCATTCATGCAAATAGATATTTTTGTTCAATTGACAAATTCACACCTTGGTCTTATAGAACTAGTTGTTAACTATATAGTAATGATATGAACTTTTACATTTTGTATATTGAAGCAATTCTCTTTTGAAGGCAATAGTAACATATAGTGATGTCCATTATTAATCTGTCAAGACATATATGGATCCATATGTACAATGTAAGCATCATATGTATTTTAAAAGTTTCATTTGATTCTAAATAGAATAGCAGTGAAACTGCTTTTTTCTACCTAAAAAAAGCATTAGTAATTTTGAATCAATTTTTTTGTCTCTTTGAAAATGTTTGCTGAGTTTGTCTGCTGATTTTCTGTAACAACAGGTGACTTGTTTGTACGTAATTAGTATTTTTGAATCAATTTTTTATCTCTTTGAAAATGTTTGCTGAGTTTGAGTACGGATTTTCTGTAACAACAGGTGAGTTGTTTGTACGTGATTAGTATTTTTGAATCCATTTTTTGTTTCTTTGAAAATGTTTGCTGAGTTTGAGTGCGGATTTTCTGTAACAACAGGTGAATTGTTTGTACGTGAAGATGACGGCCATCTCTCCTCATAAGAAACTGGAAAGAGTTAGTCATTTGCGAAGATGGAAGCACCGCTATCGGACGGTTCAATAGACGTGGGGCGCTGCAATTCGGTCTCGACAGACAACGAAGGGACGGTTCAATAGACGTGGTGCACTGCAATTCGGTCTCGAGAGAGTCTGCTGCATTGACATACGACCCTGTTAAGTCCGCAGGAGCCCGGAAAGAACAGAAACCACATGATTGGATAAAGACAGTCAGTTGGACGACAACCACATGTCTGCACATGATTGGATAAAGATAAACCGTGGATGACAACCACATGTCCGTGTTTTAATTGGATGTGGATAGAGGAAGAAAAAGTTGAAAAGAACCTTCCGTTAAAAGAAGCGTTAAAATAGTAAAGATGCAACCTACAATTGAAAAGGGGTTATGCTTTCAATATATCCACCTTCTTCAGCGTTCCCTCCGTATCCCAATGTAAACAAATGACTTGCAAAAGGAGATGCAGATTCCATGCTCTTGACCACACAATCTGAACGCAACTCAAATCTTGTTACCCTCTTCTATAAATAGATACCTACTGTGTTCAGCATACCACTGCCGTGTTGATTTTGCCGCTCTACCACTCTGCTCTCTGCTCTGCTTTAACATGTCGTGCGTTAAGAGACGACCTCATGCTCTTATGTTTCCCTTCCCTGCTCAAAGACATATTCAGGCGATGATGCAGCTCGCCAAAGTCTTGTACGCTCGAGGCTTCTACATTACCTTCGTTAATACAGAATACATACAACAGCGCCTCCTCAGATCCGGATCGGTGGACTCCCTTAAACCTCAACCCGACTTTAGATTCGAGACGATTCCAGATGGCCTGCCTCCCGAGCATGGTCGGACCTCTAATCTAGTCGAGTTATGTCGGTCCTTGACTGATAACGTCCCTCTGTATTTCAACAAGCTGATTGACAAGATGAAGCATTTACAAACGGAGGGTGCTGCTCCTCCCGTCACATGTATTATTTCCGACGGGGCACTTTCTTTTACACATAAGACCGCCAGGAAGCTAGGAGTTCCCAGAGTATCCTTCTGGACGCATAGCGCTTGCGGTTTCTCCGCTTTCTTCTTCATCCCTCTTCTCGTTGACAATGGCTATCTTCCTCTGAAAGGTATATCTATAATCGACTACTGTTTTTGCACTGCACTGATTTCGGGTTCTAACCCGCTATGGATTACGAAGAGCTTGCTTACTCTGTACCGTATTACTTGCTGCTGCAGATGAGGGATGCTTCACAAATGGGTACATGGAACAAATAATCCCCTGCATTCCTGGAATGCCCTCATTACGTGTCAAAGATCTGCCCAAATCATTTCATGTCACAGACCATTCGAATTACATGTTTCAGCTTCTCAGAAGTGAAGCGCAGGCCGCTCTGGAAGCCGATTTGGTAATACTTAATACATTTTATGAGCTTGATCATCCTGTAGTCGATGCACTCCGGAACAGACTTCCTGCCTTGTTTACGATAGGCCCTCTTGTTTTACAGAAAGAATCTGGAAATGACAGAATATCCGATATCTCTGCAAGCATGTGGACCGAAGAAACAGGGTGTGTTAAATGGTTGGACGGTCAGGAGCCCTGCTCAGTTATTTATGTCTGCTTTGGAAGCATAACTGTTATGTCTGACGAGGAACTCTTAGAATTCGCGTGGGGTTTAGAAACAAGCAGACAGCCCTTCCTGTGGGCTATTCGTCCAGATCTCCTCCATGGTCAATCTGCTGTGCTGCCTTGCGAGTTCTTGGAGAAGGTGGAGGGCAGAAGTTTCTTCGTGAGCTGGGCGCCTCAGATGAGGGTGCTCTCACATCGTTCAGTGGGAGGCTTTCTGACTCATAGCGGATGGAACTCTACACTGGAGAGCATATGTGCTGGTGTGCCTATGATATCGTGGCCTTCCTTTTCAGAGCAACTAACTAACAGCAGATTTGTTGCCGAAGTGTGGAAGATTGGACTGGCAATAAATGAAATTGTGAAGAGAGAACATGTGGAAGACATGGTGGAGAGATTGATGCGAGGGGAGGAGGGGAGGCAAATGAGGAAGCGAGTTGGCGAGTTGAGAGACGCGTCGATGAGAGCAGTGGGAAAAGGAGGATCTTCTTACAATAACATGGAGAAGTTTGTTCAGGAACTACAGGGGGGATTGGCATCTCTTGAGTGATATATTCTATATGGATTGATGGTGAATATTTTTTTTTTCACATTTCAAGTCATCTGAAATACAATTCAAGGGAAGATCAGATTAGCTGGTAAGCCAGATATGTATGGATGTGCAAGAAAAGGTAATCTGTAACTAGGGGAAAATGTTGAATAAGAGATTCATGTGATGTTGTAAGGTTGTAACTTCGAAAAAGAGGCACCGCCAAACTAGTTAGCTTTCCTTTTATTATTAATGTTTCTTAATGCTTCAGAATGGAAGTAACGATTGTACATTCTGGTAGACTGTTCCTACATTGTTCAGCTTTGCCTCAGCAATGTTGGAGTTGGGCATGGCTTAACATCGGTAAGTCTTCTGCTGATCAGTGTACCTTCGTCGCCGAGGACACAGGTATACTCTTTGGATAAGTGCGTGGAGAATTAATTATGTCCCAGAGACGTGGTATTACTTTAGGAAGATATCATATGTTTCGTAACAGCATATGTAACCTAATAGTAAAGGAAGACCTAAAGGCAAGTTGTTGTTTTTCAAATGTGCAAGTTTTTCAAATGTGTAACCAGTACACTCAATGTGAAGATTGTTTTGAAAAAAAAAAAAACGTATTTGTGTGTATTTAATTTATTTTAGTTTAAATGTTCTTTTTTGGTAATATTTTTTAGAAATATTTATTTGAAATCTGATGAAAAATTGTTAATTTTATAGATTTAAATATGAAAAATTATTAGTTTTGTAGATTTAAGTGATTAGTTTCTTATGCTTATGCTGAATCTATTTTTTAATTTTAATTTTCTTTAAAAACGTGTTAAAATGATTGAGAGATATGAAAGAATCTTTTTAGGATTCCTAAAAGTTACAGCCGTCCACACATTTTAGATGCTTTAAGTGTGTGGAGGACGTTTGAGTGGGGATGGCCAGCCTTATATTGCCTTCTCATTTTTCAAAGGTGGAGAAGACGTGGATAAGGACCACACACATTTTTCAAAGAGATATGGTATTTGTCATGACAATGACATTTTTAATTGATTTATATTAATAACATTTAAATTGTTGATGTTTGGATAATATTGGGAAGACTTTCTCTTAGAATAATAATTAATAATATAATTATTGATTATTAAATATCATATATAAAAAGTAAATGATAATAATATATAGTTATTGATTATTCAAGGGACCCATCCTTTTATGGATGGTCACCATATGTTTCCTATATATGAAACACTCATCATTGTAATATCATATTGATCATATCTCATATGAAGAAAAACCAACAAAGTATGAGAGCAAGACTGAGCTAACTCCCTCACGGGAGGGCCCAAGTAAATATGAAGAAAAACCAACAGGTTGTTTCTTAGTGGGAGAAGAGACAAAATTAGCGATTAGAATCTTGAAAGGTTTATATGGCATCAATATTGTGCACTCCCTTGAAAGGCTCCATCAAAAATTCCTTGTGGACTTTCGTTATGATGTGCAGTAAGATTGTGAAATTGAATGCAGTAAACGGGAGGATCCAATCACTGGGTACAATAATCTCTCCAAGTATCGAGGTTATAAGCTTGCAATGCACGGTCAACTTACGGAATTGGCAAGACATATTGACCGACAAGATTTTTTGGGTGTTTGGGTGATGCCAACACGTAACCCACTGCGGGTTAGCTCCTCCATGGATATATTTGAATTGTGAAATTTCCACGATGCATCACATTTACCAGTACGGGGAATTCAGACCTCGAAAGATGAGACTCCACCATATTTCTCCTTTTCTAGAGGTGAATGTGTCCATCTATTTGTGCTAGAAGTTCCCATAGATTTGTCGTATGTGTTGGGATCATGGGATCTCTCGAAGGATTTGGTATGGCTTTCCTTTCACAATTTCCGGTTCGGGCCCACAAGTTCTTCGTCTTACATTTGTCTACGAAAGTTAAGAGTTTTGGAACTTCAGGGTCATAGGGACTATATCGAAGATTTTTTCAAAATATTTGATTTAGCTAATATGGATCGGTTCTCCACTAAGCCATGTTCGTGCTTAAGTGAGTTGAATATCAGTAGCGTATTAGATGACGAAGTTCCTACTACCTCGAGCAGTAGCTCGACTCTTGATGTTAGGCATACGACGAAATTCTCAAAAAATTATAACTCATCTGTCATCCAGCAAGAAGGTGTCATGCCACATCTATTTAGTTTCCTAAGATGGTTGGATTGGAAAACTTGAGTAAGATGGTGTTAACGAATCTAACATCTCTACAATCACTCCCAAGTGGTAAATTGTTTCATTATCGAGGAGAATGGCCACATCAGTGTGTTTGAGGAGAGAGTGGAGGATCCATATCCCTAGAGAGCAGTCCCAGAGGAGGGCAGTTGCTGACAAAGTAGAGAAGCTACTCTCAGTCTTAGTTCTTAGCAGTTACTGAGTCTCAAAGGGAGTAGTTGCAGAATCCCAGAGGGAGTAGCTGCAGAGAGAGTGGAGGACGTACTCTCAAAGCAAAGAGCCAGATAGTGCTTTGTAGTAAGTACCCTAATCTAGGTTTTGATTTGAGAAGATTAAATTGTAGTAGAGAAAGTGTACTAGTGTGGTACAGTTGAATATGTCTCAGGAGATGAAGAAGCACTACGGAGATATACAGTTCTGACTAGGCAGAGAGTGCAGTTGACAGAAAGCACACTAGAGGGTGTTGCCTCAGCTTGAGATCAATCAGGATTCGTGGAAGTGGGCTTCTATAACAATCAATATTACAGAGGTAGAATATATTGTAGCCAATTACGCAAGTCATGGAAGTAGTGAGGCTTCAAAAGCTTCTCACAAGATTTCATTGGAGACATTGTGCAGATGAAGCAGCCAGGCTTCAACACACAAACGAGTAAGATGGTGTAGACTTCATCTTGGCGTGCCTTATATGGTCAGATGAATGAACCAAGACATTGGTTTCACAAGGAAACCTCGATATGTCTTATGAGACATTGACTCCATGAGAGAACATTGATATGTATTAGACATTGGTTTCATGAGGAAACCTTTATATGTCAAATAAGGTCCAAGATGGCAATCCCTTTCAGAGGGAGACAGTTGAGCCAATTGATCCCGTTGATCGTGTAGCTCCAGTTAATGTTTCCAGAGATATTGTAGTAAGTCGGAAGATAATTGCATGGGCTCGTCAGACTCTGCAGGAGGCAGAAGGACATGTAACTCCTCATGGTACCTTCCGAGAGAGAAAGAGGCCTCAGAGATATCCGTGCTATGCTGCAGCTATGAGCCACATCATTGATTTTGAGCCTTCTTGTTATGAGGAGGCATCTAGTCAGCCAGTCTGGAGAGATGCCATGATGGAGGAGTATCAATCCATCATGAAGAATGATGTGTGGGATAGTGTTCTGATACTTGAGGGGAAGTTTGCAGCGACTTCCAAATGGATCTACAAGATCAAACACATAGTTGACGGGAGCATCGAGAGGCACAAAATGAGATTTATTGCTATAGGATTCTCTTAGGTGGAGGGAATAGATTATGAGGAGACATTTTCTCCTGTTGCTCGATACACTTCTATCCGGATGATTATTTCCCCTGCAACATCCATGGGTTGGAAAGTACATCAAATGGATGTAAAGACAACCTTTCTCAATGGAGAAATTGAGGAAGAAGTATATATCGAGAAGCCATATGGTTTCATGATACATGAGACGAAGTCTCATGTGTGAAGGATGAAGAAGGCCTTGTATGGACTCAAGAAACCACCTTGAGCTTGGTATGCGAGGATTGATGGACAACTAATGATTTTTGGACTTCAACAAAAGTGTTATCGATCCCAGCTTGTACTACAATATTGTTAATGGTGAGTCCCTGATTTTGGTCCTCTACGTTGATGATTTATTCCTCACTGATACAGAGAGCCTTATTGTTGAATGCAAGTATGTGTTGGCCTCTAAGTTTGAGATGAAGGACCTTGGTATGATGCACTACTTCTTGGGACTAGAGGTGTGGTAGAGAACTGATGAGATCTTCCTGAGTCAGGGGAAGTACACAGTTGAGATATTGAAGAAGTTTGGGATGATGAACTTGAAGCCCATGGCTACACCAATGGTGATTTAATATCATGGCTTTGGAATTTTTTTACCTTAATGTTATGCAAGCATTCATGTGTCATTCCTATTGCATCCAAGATTTTTCTACGTTTGAGAAATCCCAATTGTTCCTCTGACAACAAACGAGAGAGAACATGCTTAATCCTATTTGCTATAACCTTTCAAATCAACTTGTAACATATATTACATAAGGCAATTGGTATGAAATCCCCAAATGACATGGGATTGTTTACTTTTGGAATAAGTGTCAGAAAAGTCGTATTTATAGACTTATTCATTGTGCCACGTATTATGGAGTCCTCCACCAATTCTAATAAATCATCTCCAATTAGGTCAAAGAAGTGGATAATAAACTCTATAGTCCACCCGTCGGGCCCCGGGTTCATGTCTTTTGCAAAGGACTTGAGTACCTCCCACATAGCCCTCACGGTGCACGGGGTTTCTAATATCGATGCATCCTCGGCCTTCACAATACATTCATAAAGGCCCGTCGTATCCACTTTATCACTGATCTCCACTAGATTAGATTCTTCATAATATATATATATATATATATATATATATATATATATATATTTGACCGCTTCTAATTTGATTTCTCCCTGACCAGCATGTAGGTCTCCATTCTCATCCATGATCTCCCAAATGTGGTTCTTATTCCTAAGGAAGCTTGCAAATTTATGAAATTTTTTTGTATTCTTGTCTCCACTCTTTAACCAGATGGTCTGACTTCTAAGTCTCCACTACTCTTCTTCTGCCTATAGAATTTTGTCATGCTCAACTTCCAAGAATTTTATTTGTAATTCCCTGTCATTGTTACTAATCTCCTGTGTCGCATCCATGAATAAACGTTTCAACTATCCCTCTAATCGGACAAGCTTTTCTTCCTGCTTTCTTTTATATTCTTTTTCCCATGCTTTTATATGTATCTTTAAAGACTTTAACTTATTTACAAATCTATGTTGTACATCCCTTTCAACAAGAAGAGCGTGGTCCTTCCATACTTCTTTCACTATATTTATTACTTCTTCTTCTAGTAACCAACTAGCATTGAACTTGAAAGGATACACAGTGGGGAGTGTAAGGCAATCAAGTCTTAAAAGAACTGGTGCATGGTCCAAAATATATGGAAAATCCACCCACGATTTGTATCCACAAACTCCTGCAAGGAGATCATCTGCAACATAAATGTGATCCAACCTTTTTTATATGCTCGCAGTACCCCTCTTGCCATTTCTCCACATCGACACCAAGACATCTGAAGCTATGTCTACCAAACTAGAACCATTAAAATTTTCTTTAAAAAAAGTTGACAGGGGATCCAAGTGTGTTGTATCTCCCCACATCTCCCCAACATCAATGATAAAGTTCAAGTCACCAACCAATATCAAGTTTCGGTGATCCAAAAGACCCCTGCTCGCCACCTTTTCCCAGAATTGTTTTATGTCCACACAGGGCCCATACACATTAAGCAGCGTAATTGACATGTTTATCTCCAGACAAGTACTTGTTAATAGGATACCACCACAACACAAAAAAGGGCAAATGTCAAACAAATTTTGATTCCAAGTTGCTAGTAAACCCCCCAAAGTTCCAACATCACTTACAACACAGGTGAGCCAGGTGGGGTGAAAAGAATTCATAAAGGCTCGTGCCTTAGTATACTCCACCATGGTTTCTTGCAGGAAAATAATGTCCGGTGTAGTCCTCCGAAGAAGTCTTCGAAGGGAGGTAGATTTCAGGATCCCCCCCACCCCTCTAACATTTAAGGAGAGAAAAATCATGGTTTTTCTATCGCCAGGGCTTTCATGCCTCTAAGCACCCCATATTCTCCAATGACAGGTAAGTGTGTTTCATCCGGTAGAAAATCCAATTTCTCTTTCCTTTTCCTCGCACTCCGAGTTTTGATAGGAGAAATCTCTGCTCCTAACCCCTTTGACCAAGTGTAATCCTTCCCAAGATTAACCCCCTTGGAACCGGACAGTTCGAAGCCCCCTTTTGAAGACGATCTATGGTAGACTGTCCTCCCCAAGGAAATAGGTAACTGAATTGGTGAAAGAGCCTCTTTGTAAGTAGGTACAAGGGTCTCGAGTACCTCCCCAATAGCACTATCCCCCAAATCTGAATCCCTATTACCCAAATTAATGCAAGTGTCAATAGAGCCAGTCGGGCAATCTGGATCCCCTCTCAGGTATTCCAGTCCACGCAACTTACTGTGGCCCGTGATGTTACCATCCTCCTCTGAGTCGAGGTGGTGGTCACTAACTCCCCGAGTATCAACCGAGACAACAATTCTAGGACTCCCCCCATCCCGAGCACTTGAGTGAGGGGCCTCTGTAATAAAATCGGTCGGATCCCGACAAGGGGTAGAGACATGCTTGTTTTCCCCTTGCAAACCAAGTGAGCTACAAGAGTCCAATTCATTTCTTTCCCAAGAGGTTAATGAATAATAAATCGTAGGACAAATGGATTTAAGCTTACCCGTTAGCCTGTCCATATGAGCTAGCTGGGAAGGTTCTGGGAACTCATCACCGCTCAGACTAAACCTGCACGATTCCACACCAGGCAACTCTACTCGAGTTGACGATTCCAGCATAGTACCTTCTGAAACTTCCTCTTCGGAGAAACCCTGACAGTCTCGCCTCATGTGATCGATCTTCCGACATTGAGAGCACCTAAACGAAATGTCCAAATATTCTAAGGGTTGGGGCCAATGGTGACCTCTCCACACTATCTCTAGAGACTCCAACAATCTTGCGTGAATATCAATTTCCACTAATACTCTTCACATCTTTTTGTCTACGGCCAAAAGCACCTCCTCATCAACTTTAATGACCTTACCCAAGGCATTTCCAATGGCTTCCAAAGCCTTCACATTCCACAAGTGAAGCGATAAACCAGGTAATAATACCCAGAGGTGTCTGTGACAAAAATAGTCCAGAGTCGGGTCGAAGCTTACGCACCAGAGTTTTAACATCAAGCTCCCTCCACCAAAACTCCAAAGTTTTTCAAGGATAAACGTTGAGTCTTTAGCCCTCTTAAAATGAAACCCAAACCAACCTTTGGTAAGAAAAACCACTTAAGGCATGTAACCCAACAACAAACACCGATGTTTACTAACCTAATCAACCAGAGGCATCGTGCACCTAGCTCGGTAAGAGAATCTCCCTACCAGAGCACAAAGTGCTAGACTGGTCGTATCCTCAAGACCAATGTCCTCCCATAACATCAGTTTTCTTTTAGAACGGTTCGGGATCCAGGGTTTAGACCTGCTTTCTCCAATGAAAAATGGCTACCTCTCGTGTGTGGTTCAAAAGGAACCCCCCGCCGCCCTCCCGTAACCTCCCGGCCTCACCTTTGGCCCCTCTTTAGAAAACAAAGGATAATCTTCCCCTTGTTGTCTAGCTGCATAATACCCCAGTTCTCGTAGCTTGTTTGGTAAGTGTAGTATGGAAGCTTCCCAAGGCAATACTGGTGGAGAAGAAGGTTTCTGATGTGAAATCGAAACCTGACGTGAGTTAAAACCCGCATTTAATTCGAGCACATCTGACGAGGTGAAGAGCCCTTCCCTCTTCTAGATGGCTTCATCTGCAGCTCCCATAAGGTCGTTAACTTCAACTTCCATTGGGATGTTAATCCAGTGCTTAATGAGTCATCCCTGATGGCCCAACTACCACTATACACCATCATGCGAAAAGTCAGTCCCCCTGAAAGAACACTTAAGAGTCTCTGAGAAATACGAAAACCAAGGGTCGGAGGACCCGCACTATCCTCGTCGGATACATAAAAAATGTCCCACTAAGTGTATCTTCAACAGTGCTTTCACGAGTGGAAGAGACAGGTTTAATGAAAACTATTAAGGCTTGGCCAAAATAGATGGCAGTGTAAACTCCACAGAACATGAGCTATGATCTGACAGAATAGTAAACCCAAAATAAACTCACGACATTAACGCTACAATTCTCCAAACTTAGTAGAAAATGTGGGATCAAATAGGAAACCCCGAGAGCACTGTAAAAACTACTGCCCAAGAATTTCCAGAAATCACTAACCAAAAAACTCTCCATTATAACACCTTGAACCTTACCAAAAATGTCCCTAATCCCCCTGGAATAGTTCCAGGAACCACCATTGTTGAAGTTCAGAGAATTCCCGCCCCATCAATATAGCATGTTAATTGTATCAAATGAGAGAGGATGTGATTAGTTCAACTATCATCATCATTTAATCCATATATAATATTAGTATTAAATATATTACTTGTATATAAAGTAATGTATCTAAAGTTGATATAAAATTATTTTATTTAATCCATATATAATACTAGTACTAAATATATTAATGGTATATAAAGTAATGTATCTAAAGTTGATATAAAATTATTTTATTGATATAAAATTATTTTATTTAAAGTAGACATTGAAATACTTTATTTATGAAAAACATTAAAATATTTTTTTGTTATTAATGTTTTTTTAAATGAAATGTGTAAACTCCATGTTGAACACACAAAAAAAGAAATATACATCTCCTTATTATACCTATCCATAGGCATGGTATATAGCTTTGAGTTAAGTTTGACTTTCTATTAGTTCATGGTTGACCAAAAAATATACATCTTTTTATCTAAAGTTTTGAAAAATAATAATTTATTTTAAATTTCAAATCTCGTTTATGATCTTATTGGCCAAAAACTTTGAAGTCTTATTGTTGCCTTCATTCCCCCAATGTTATTGTAATAAATATTTATTTTATCTAGTCATTTCATGCATGCTCCTTCTCTCCCTATCTCCTTAAACAATACTCTCAGGAAACACATACCCTACCCCCCTCTAGAATTAAACTTGTGATCTCTTAAGAGGAAACACATGTTATTAACCATTAATCATTGAAATTATCTTTATAATTAATCATAATAATATATTACTACTTTGTAAAAAATATCTTTAAAATTAATCTTATTATATTGAAAAAAACAAAAATTTCCATAATAATTACAATCATGTGATCAAAATTAATAAATTAAATTCAAAAAATTTAAGTAAATTAAACATGCCCCAAAGATATGAAGAAAGAAAGAAAGAAGTGAATGTCCCAAGTTAAGTTTAAAAATATTAATTAAGTTCAACATGACACATAGGAACCGCAAGACAAAAACTTCAAGGGGACAACCTCCTGGGATACCACGACATGCAAACGACAAAACCCTATTTATTTAAGATATCGTCTCATCCAAAGATGCTCAAATCAATCACACTTTCTATATCCGAGAGTTACTGTATCGTCGTAACAACTTGTTCGCCCATTTATTCCTTTGATTGTTAAGAAGTTAAGGGTTTTCTCCAACAATGGCTTCAATCGGGAGAAAAATTACAGGAGGCTCCTCTGTTCTGACAGCACCCTTCTTACAAACACTGCGTTCAATCATGAAATATCGTAGCCATGAGAATTCGGCACCCAGTTCTTGCAAAATATTTAACAAGCGGTTCCACAGCAAGAGCACCACAAATTCTTTTGATGCCAGCACCAAGAGCGGCTGTTGCTGCATTGATATACGACATATGATTAATAAAGACAAACTGTGGATCATGTCCGTGTTTGATTGGTTGTGGACAGACGAAGAAAAAGTTGAAAACGATGCAAACTAGTTTACAGTGAGATACAACCTCGTAATTAAAAAAACAAAACATATCCTAGTAACGAATGCAACCTAGTAATTAAAAAACATATCCTAGTAACTATGCAACCTACTATTAAAAAAAAATACCCTTTTTCTGCTTTCACTATATCTATCCACCCTCTTCCGCGCTCCTTCGGTATCTCACTGTAAACAATGACTTGCAAATAGAGATGTAGATTCCATGCTCTTGACCACACAATGTGAACGGAACTCAAATCTTGTTACCCTCTTCTATAAATACATATCCACTATGTTCAGCATACCACTGCCGTCTTGATTTTGCCGCTCTACCACTCTGCAGCTCTGCTCTGCGTTAACATGGCGTGCGTTAATAGGCGACCTCATGCTCTTATGTTTCCCTTCCCCGCTCAGGGACATATTCAGGCGTTGATGCAGCTCGCCAAAGTCTTGTACGCTCGAGGCTTCTACATTACCTTCGTTAATACAGAATACATACAACAGCGCCTCCTCAGATCCGGATCGGTGGACTCCCTTAAACCTCAGCCCGACTTTAGATTCGAGACGATTCCGGATGGCCTGCCTCCCGAGCATTGTCGGACCTCCAATCTAGCCGAGTTATGTCTGTCCTTGTCTGATAACGGCCCTCTGTATTTGGACAAGCTGATTGACAAGATGAAGCATTTACAAACAGAAGGTGCTGTTCCTCCCCTCACCTGTATTATTTACGACGGGGTACTTTCTTTTACACAGAAGACCGCCAGGAAGCTGGGAGTTCCCAGAGTATCCTTCTGGACGCATAGCGCTTGCGGTTTCTCCGCTTTCTTCTTCGTCCCTCTTCTCGTTGACAATGGTTATCTTCCTCTGAAAGGTATATCTATAATCGACTACTGTTTTTGCACTGCACTAATTTCGGGTCCTAACCCCCTATGGATTACGAAGAGCTTGCTTACTCGGTATCGTATTACTTGCTGCTGCAGATGAGAGGTGTTTCACAAATGGGTACATGGAACAAATTATCTCCTGCATTCCTGGAATGCCCTCATTACGTGTCAAAGATCTGCCCAAAACATTTCAAGTCACAGACTCTTCGAATTACATGTTTCAGTTTTTCAGAAGTGAAGCGCAGGCCGCTCTGGAAGCCGATTTGGTAATACTTAATACATTTTATGAGCTTGATCCTCCTGTAGTCGACGCACTCCGGAACAGACTTCCATCCTTGCTTACGATAGGCCCTCTTGTTTTACAGGTAGAATCTAGAAATGACAGAATGTCCGATATCTCTGCAAGCATCTGGACTGAAGAAACAGGGTGTGTGAAATGGTTGGACGGTCAGGAGCCCTGGTCAGTTATTTATGTCTGCTTTGGAAGCATAACTGTTATGTCTGACGAGGAACTCTTAGAAATCGCGTGGGGGTTAGAAGCAAGCAGGCAGCCCTTCCTGTGGGCTATTCGTCCGGATCTCCTCCATGGTCAATCTGCTGTGCTGCCTTGCGAGTTTTTGGAGAAGGTAGAGGGCAGAAGTTTCTTCGTGCGCTGGGCGCCTCAGATGAGGGTGCTCTCACATCCTTCAGTGGGAGGCTTTCTGACTCATAGCGGATGGAACTCTACACTGGAGAGCATATGTGCTGGTGTGCCTATGATATCGTGGCCTTCCTTTTCAGAGCAACTAACTAACAGCAGATTTGTCGCCGAAGTGTGGAAGATTGGACTGGCAATAAATGAAATTGTGAAGAGAGAACTTGTGGAAGAAATGGTGGGGAGATTGATGCGAGGAGAGGAAGGGAGGCAAATGAGGAAGCGAATTGGCGAGTTGAGAGACGCGTCGATGAGAGCAGTGGGAAAAGGAGGATCTTCTTACAATAGCATGGAGAAGTTTGTTCAGGAAATACAAGGGGGATTGGCATCTCTTGAGTGATATATTCTATATGGATGGATGGTGAATATATATTTTTTTCACATTTCAAGTCATCTGAAATACAATTCAAGGTAAGATCAGATCAGCTGGTAATCCAGATATGTATGGATGTGCAAGAAAATGTAATCTGTAACTCGGGGAAAATGTTGAATATGAGATTCATGTGATGTTCAGGAAGGTTGTAACTTGGAAAAGGAGGCACCGCCAAACTAGTTGGCTTTCTTTTTGTTATTGAAGTTTCAGAATGGAAGTAACGATTGTACATTCTGCTAGACTGTTCCTCCAAACCACTAAAGTCTTGTTTGATTCCTAGATTGTTCAGCTTTGCCTCAGCAATGTTGGAGTAGGGCACTGCTTTATACCAACATCAATGAAGTCTTCTGCTGATCGCAGGTATACTCTTCGGATAAGTGGGTGGAGATTTAATTAAGTCCAAGAGATATGCTATTACTTCAGGAAGATATTATATGTTTCGTAACCTAATAGTAAAGGAAGACCTAAAGGCAAGTTGTTTTTCAAGTGTGTAACCAGTGTTCTTCAATGTGAAGATTGTTTTGAAAAGAAAAATGGTTAAAAAAAGTATTTGTGTGTATTTAATTTTGTTTAAAAACGTGTTAAAAAGATTAAGAGATATGGAAGAATCTTTTTAGGATTCCTAGAAGTTACAGTCGTGCACACATGTTAATGCTTTAAGTGTGTGGAGGACGTTTCAGAGTGGGGAAGAATCTTCACCCTGAAAAGGTTATGGGACCTCTGCTCTCATGGAGAAAACGTGGGATATGAAAAGTAATCGGTGGCTCTCACATATCTACTTTGTTCCATTAGTGTAATACCATTGAACATACAATTTCGCTTATTTTATTCATTCATCTCTTTTTCCAAATTGAATATACAAATGTAAAAATTATAAGATAATGTCCTAGACACTTGTGATGTGGATTTCTCACACAATTTCGTTTAGTTTATTTTATTTATTCACTTCTTTTTCCATATTCTTTCCTTCTAATTGGTTGCAGGATTCCATCAATATTTGACCTCTTGTAGTCTAAGACTGCCATTTCTATTTTTTACTTTTAAAGATTTGCATTTTAGAAACCTTAGAATTCTCATACTTGTGAGGCTTTTGAACTTGGCCCTAAATGTCATTATGTGGCTTATGAACTTGCCTTAAATGGCTTTTGAACTTTGCCCTAAATGTCATTATGTGGCTTATGAACTTGCCTTAAATGTCACATATCATGAAAATTTCCAACATCAAATATTTGCAAGGAATAAACTTAAAAATTCCAAACACCAAATATTTACAAGAAAAAAATATAATAGTTTCGTGGGTCATAATGCGATTAACATACAATTCATATAAATTTTATTAAATTTGATTTTAAAATAAAATATTTGAAAATTATATTAATAATAGAATTAAAATTAAAAATAAATTAAAATTAAGAAAACTAAAAAATTGATAATAAAAACAAATAAAATATTTTGGAATATAAATGAATTGACATGGAATGTGAGGTTTTTTAAATAAAAAAATATCATTATTATCATGTATGTGGTGTGCTCTTTTTAATGTTTAGTATAAAATGCTATGCTCAAGATTTTATGAGTTTAAAGTGGTCTCTTTTAATTTTATAGTATTGTTGCACATTCATAGTATTAGACTTACTTGAAAGTTATCCTTGTTGAAGTGGAGAGGATAATTGGTATGTCTTACCTACGATCCTATCTAATATGTATAGAGATGTCATTTGCACATTTGCACATATGGATAGAGAAGTCATTTGCACATAATTGAAGAGGCAAGATAGACAATCCTTCATATGCAACTGTTTCATTTTCCAATGCTAAAGGGACTTATTAGATGAACAAGGTCCAATAATGGATTGGTAAGCTCCAAGATATTCAAATATTGTCTAGTAGTAAATAAAGTAATTTGGTGATTTGTATTAGCCAATTTCATTGTTCTGTTTTTTTAAGGAGAAAGAAGACATGAACATGTAATCTTTATCGTCCATGCAATATAATATTTTGGGTGTTTTACAACCCAAAAAATGCCCAAATTAAATATAGCTCTCATTGATGGTCAAACAAGTTGGTTGTTATTGCAACCATTGGTCACTTTTTAGATGTTATTGTGACCATATATATCACTAGGGAAACATCTTAGTTGGTGTCCATAAATTGGACATTATTACGACCAAGAAAGAATCTTTAGTGACCTCCTTAAAAGTGTTCATATTGAAAACCATACTATGGGATGTTATTAAGGACATTATTGCATCCACATTAGGGATCCAAGAAACATCAAAATTCTCACCCTTGTGGAAATGCTTTCCATTTACTTGCATAACTGTGACTCCATAGGTATGTCCAAACAAAGTTTTTTTCTAAAATATTTGATATAAGTTTTTGAGAAATATTAATTTTTGAAATGTCTTTATTATGTGTTATGCTATTATCTCAATTATTATTATGTGTTATGCTATTATCTCAGTTAATGTTTATGAATTGGGCATTATTATTGTAACACCCTGTTTCCCCCAGATTGTAAATATAACAAGACTGGCCAAGGACTATGGAAAAACTCTTAAGTATGAATATGTGATGTAAATGACAGTTTGAATTTATAGCAGAATTGTTGAGAGGGGATGTGCAGAAAAGAGACCACGATGGTGGTGGAGGGCACCTTGAAAAAGGGGCGTTAACTTCCACCAAGAATTAAAAACACCGTATTTGGACTCCACTGGCCCGGAGAACCAAAAGCTTCTCGCTAGCCCTGAATTTAATGCCTTGCAGGCCGGTAGGTTGATGGCTTGATGAGGGATGGGGAGGTGGACCGCCTATCCGTAGAGCCATCATGACTGACTAGCGCAAGGGTAATCGTGCCACACGCAACCTCGCGAGAGGATAAGGCGTATGGCTGGAACGATTGAC
>JZKD02S0540552.1:196371-227006 GCA_000966675.3 Picea glauca
TAGAAGGCCCTCTGCTTGGCTGGACTTTAGAAGGATGCTGAGTGCTTCAAGGGTGAAGATAAAAAGGAGAGGTGATAGAGGGCATCCTTGTCGAAGCCCCCTCCCACATCTAAAATATTTGGTAGGTTCCCCGTTGATCAGGACCGCCATAGTAGCCGAGGAAATACAGCCTAAAATCCAGTTTGTAGTTGCCACCCCGAAACCACTCTGCAGCAGAATAAGGTGCAAAAAATTACAGTTAACACAGTCAAACGCCCGCTTGAGGTCCAGCTTGAGAAGGATGGCTTGTTGCTTCTTCGAGTTTAAAGTGTGAATGCATTCCTGTGCGACACCAACAACATCTAAAATCTGCCTACCTTTCAGGAAGCTAAGCTGCTCCACTGAAAGTGCTTTGGAAAGTATGGGACGAATTTTGTTGGCAATAATTTTGGATATTAGTTTATAGCATAAGTTGCATAGTGAAATGGGACGAAAGTCCTTGAACTGTTTAGGATGATTTGATTTAGGAATCAAGACTAAAAAAGTGCTATTGAGTGGCCACATTTGATTCCTTCAATTTCCCAGCAAGCAAAGCCACAAGTTCCTTAGTTAAATTATCCTTTTAAAGTGTGTCTGGAAAGAGATTCTTGACCTCCCAGCAAGCAAAGCCACAACTCTCCTTAGTTAAATGTTTTATAATGGACATGGTCTAATAAATGTCAAAGGTTTGGCATTGGTCTACAATTTTTCCTATAGGTTTACACATGTAAGCAAATAACAATGTATCAATACTACTACAATGTATTAGTACTAAAGGATTACAACTGAATGGATTACAACTGAATGGTGGTTTTTTTTTAATTGGAAATAATAGCAAAGGTTAAAGTAGTGTTAAATTACTATTTCATTTTAATTATTTTAGGTTGGTCATGATAGAAAAGCTAGGGGTGGTAGGCATAGGGACAATCATCCTTGCTCAAGGGGGAAACAAGAATTGAATTATGAATTGGATTTAGGGACAACGACGTACAACCTAGCAAAGGTTTATGTTCTCTTTCAAGGATTAACATCTATAAATGCATCCAATGTTAATACTATGATAGCCATTCAACACTCATCCATAATTATCAATCTAATGAAAAATATGAAAACCTCTTCAAATAGCCAGTTGGCACATCTCATAGCTAGAACAAAAAAGGAGGTTCTACAGTTTGAGGATTTCAATTTTTTCCATTTTATGAGGGACCTAAATCAACAAGTGGACACCCTCTCAAATAAATCCTCAACATTGAACAAAGGAATTCTAAGAAAAAGAGGGGAAATTTTCTTCCAAGCTATCCCCTAGAATCGTGATTTATATCATAATTTCATGTTTCCACAATCACAGCAGATTAAGACACATGTGTCATTTCACCAAAGCAGTTGTATACTATTTAGTCGAAGGTGAGATGTAATTTGCATCACCCTTACATCATCCCCACACATGCTACCTTTAATGCATTGTCTATATTTTGAAGCATTGGGAGCTCTATGCCCAATATATCAGGAGTATTTTTCTTGTTTCACAACACCGGTAGAAGGGTATTTGGGTATCTCAACCTTTTGATTTTATATTGTCTTCTTTTGTGGGCTCCTTTGATTTCTCAATTCCGGGTTTTGAATGAGTATTTTGGGCCATACTGGATATCCTAAGAGTGGACCTCAAACTGGCAGTTAGAGTCTGCTCTATGCTCATCTCTTCCTCAAGCCTAGAAAGGATTGGTTTGTCTTTTTACATTTGATATCTCCAAGGTTTCATTTGGGGTGTTTGTTGTGTATACTATGGTTGGGAAATTGTGGGAGCTTTGGGAAATGGATTACAGAGAAATTCAGGCAATGCACAGAGTTTTGCATGGGCATTAAGACTTCATCACTAGCAATAGGATGCCCATTTTCTCAGTAACAACTATGTTCCATGAAAATGAGCAGCAATGCATTTCCCAAAATGTAGTGATTATGGACACCCTCTTGCAACAAAAAGGCAAATTCAAGTCTTGGAAGGAGAATGTTCAATGTTGATAAAGTGGTTTGTAATCTTAATAAGGGCTCTCAATATATCGCTTCTAATTTTAGAGTGTCATTGAATTTTGTCCTAAGAAATCCGAGGAAGAGGAAACAATTGCGTTAAATTATGTAATAAAAATAGTGTTTGAAAACAATTTTATGAGAAAGATGGTAGTGTATGCACTTTCACTTTTGGAAGAAGAACTATGTTTTAGTTTTATTTATTGTGTTTGGTTACAATTAAACATATTTTAAATTTGAATTAAAAAATTATATGTTAAATTAATATTTGGTATAATGAGACATTGTTACACACAAAAACAAAACATTATTGAATTATTGAATTATTTACAATAGATTGTGACTCCATTATATAGAGTTCACAAGTAGTTATCACATCTAACTTATTCCCAATATACAAGAAGAGGTTGAGAGAACATCTCAACCACACACCAAACTAGGAGACTTAGTTGGAGAGAATCTCTCTCACAACCAACTAGCTAACAACCTCTTAAATAATAGACTCAAAAAACTCATGTAGAGAAGAATAATCTATATATTACAATAAACAATACATTAGCAAACCAAATTATGAAGAATCCCACATTAATAATAAGACAAGTAGGAGTTAATAACTCCAACACCCTCCCTTAACGAGTACTTGTCTTAATCCTTGTCATGTATGGTCTTCATCAACATCCCTTAACCATTTCAAAATATTCTAGGTTGCACCCTCGTAAAGGTGTATCTCCCGAGTTGAATTCTCGAGTTCCCTCCCTGAACTCTGAATCACGAATCTCCCGAAGTAAATTACTAGACACCAATTCACACACATATCGTGCAACCTCATTAGTAGACCATTCACATGTCCTCAACAACTAATAAGGGATTTTTCCCTAGATCTAAAACTCCCAAAGTAACTAGACAAACATCCATGTTGAACTTTTACATGCACTTGATCCCTTCTATCTTTGGAAATATAATTGCTTCAAACCAAGAAATCAATTCAAATTTGATTGCAAATACTAAACAATTGGCCATCTTATGGTCATACTTCCATCTACCAAGACACTTAGGTACCCAACCATGGTGCTCGTTATTTCTCTACAAAAGTAGTCTAAATACAGAGTGTATCCGAGTCAATCTTACATCATGACCTATGATGGCAAGCAAATATGTTGGTAGATTTCTCACGATATCACATAGAAATATTCACACTAAACACAGACTCCATCAATCACTCACAAAACAAATAATCTACTCCCACCTACACTAACACTAATCCTACATATTTACACGGGATTAGAACTCACATCTTTCTCATTTTCTTGGGCCCTCTTGTGAGGGAGTCAAGCACATTCCTGCTCTGATGCCAAGATAAAATATTAGAGATGAGACATTGATACACACACAAACAAAACTCTATTGAATAATCGAATTCTTTACAATAGATTTTGACTCCATTATATAGAGTTCACAAGTTGTTATCACATCTAACTTATTCCCAATATAGAAGGAGAGGTTGAAAGAATATCTCAGCCACACACCAAACTAGGAGACTTAGTTGGAGAGAATATCTCTCACAACCAACTAGCTAACAACCTCCTAAATAATAAACTCGAACAATTCACGTAGAGAAGAATAATCTCTACATTACAATAAACAATACATTAGCAAACCACATTATGAAGAATCCCACATTAACAATAAGATAAGTACAAGTTAATAACTCCAACACCCTCTCTTAACTAGTACTTTTCTTGATCTTTGTCAGGAATGGTCTTCATCAACATCCCTTAACCATTTCAAAATATTCTAGGCTACTAACTCCATCAAGTTGTCTCTTAACCCTCATAAAGGTGTAGCTCCCGAGTTGAATTCTCGAGTTCCCTCCCAAAACTCCTGAATCATGGATCTCCGAAAGTCAATTACTAGACAACAACACATACACCTATCATGTAACCTCATTAACAGACCACTCACATGTCTTCTACAACTAATGAGGGATTTTTCCCTGGATTCACAACTCCCAAAGTAACTGGACAACCATCCATATTGAGATTTTACCTGCACTTGATCCCTTCTAGCTTTGGAAATACAATTTCTTTAGACCAAGAAATCAATTCAAATTTGACTGTAAAGACTAAACAATTGATCATCCTATGTACATACTTCCATCTACCGAGACACCTAGGTACCCAACCATGGTGTTCACTAGTTCTCTAGCAAGGTAGTCTAAATGCATAATGTATCTGAGTCAATATTACATCATGACCTCTGATGGAAAGCAAATATGTTGGTAGATCTCTCAGATAGACACATAGAAATCTTCACACAAAACACACACTCCATCAATCACTCATAAAACAAATAATCTACTCTCACCTACAATAACACAAATCCTACATATTTATGCTAGATTAGAACTCACATCTCTCTCATTTTCTTGGGCCCTCTCCTGAAGGAGTCAAGCCCAGTCTTGCTCTGATACAAAGATAAAATATGAGAGATGAGACATTGTTACACACAAAAAAAAAACTCTATTGAATAATTGAATTCTTTACAATATATTGTGACTCCATTATATAGAGTTCACAAGTTGTTATCACATCTAACTTATTCCCAATATACAAGGAGAGGTTGAGAGAATATCTCAACCACACACCAAACTAGGAGACTTAGTTGGAGAGAATATCTACCAAATAGGTGACAACCTCCTAAATAATAGACTCAAACAACTGAGATAGAAAACAATAATCTCTACATTACAATAAACAATACATTAACAAACCACATTATGAATAATCCCACATTAGCAATAAGACAAGTAGGAGTTAATAATTCCAATACTCTCCCTTAATGAGTACTTATCTTGATCTCTGTCAAGTATGGTCTTCGTCAACATCCCTTAACATTTCAAAATATTCTAGGCTACTAACTCCATCAAGTTGTCTCTTAACCCTCTTAAAGATGTAGCTCCCAAGTTGATTTTATGAGTTCCCTCCCTGAAAGATCTACCGAAGTCAATCAACTAGACAACAACTCACACATCTATTATATAATCTAATTTGCAAACCACTCACATATCTTCAATAACTAATTTAGGAAGTGAAAACTATATTATACAAAGATTAATGATAACTTGTTATCTTTGCACTAATCAAAATTGACACATTATCCATACTATCAACGATACAATGTACAATGTGATTGCAACAAGATGAAAGATATTATTTTGCTTATGAATAGACACAACAATGTTCTTAATATCAGTGGTTACAAATGTCAACTTTCCTTGAAATATCGCAATAATATGATTTTTTTTAATCATCATTAAATTTTATATTGTTTTTTCTTTTGCCTCATCCAAAAAATACTATTTTAAAATAATTTTATGTTAATTATGTAATAAAAATAGTGTTCGAAAATTATTCTATGTTAAATTGTGAGAAAAATTGTAGTCTATACACTTTCACTTTTAGAAGAAC
Source organism: Picea glauca (assembly GCA_000966675.3). Lineage (NCBI taxonomy): Eukaryota > Viridiplantae > Streptophyta > Pinopsida > Pinales > Pinaceae > Picea > Picea glauca. The sequence goes on from JZKD02S0540552.1 coordinate 201,882, forward strand.
AATTGTATTTTAGTTTTATTTATTGTGTTTGGTTAACGTTAAATTTGAAAATGATTTTGTGTTAAATTATGTAATAAAAATAGTGTTTGGAAACAATTTTATGTTAAATTATGAGAAAGATGGTAGTGTGTACACTTTCATTTTTGGAACGAGAATCGCATTTTAGTTTTATTTATTATGTTTAGTTAACATTAAATATATTTTAAATTTGAATTAGAAAATTGTATGTTAAATTAATATTTTAATTAGAAATTTATTTGAAATTTGGGTTAGAAAGTGATAAGAGATACTAAGCTTTGGATTAAAAAGTGTATATAGTTTTTCTATGAGAGATGAGACATTGTTACACACAAACAAAATATTATTGAATAGTTAAATTCTTTACAATAGACTGTGACTCTATTATGTAAAGTTTGCAAGTTGTTATGGCATCTAACTTATTCCCAATATACAAGGAGAGGTTGAGAGAATATCTCAACCACACACCAAACTAGGAGACTTAGTTGGAGAGAATTTCTCTCACAACCAACTAGCTAACAACCTCCTAAATAATAGACTCAAACAACTCACGTGGAGAAGAATAATCTCAACATTACAATAAACAATACATTAGCAAACCACATTATGAAAAATCTCACATTAATAATAAGACAAGTAGGAGTTAATAACTCCAACACCCTCCCTTAACGAGTATTTGTCTTGATCTCTGCCAGGTATGGTCTTCATCAGCATCCCTTAACCATTTCAAAATATACTAGGCTACTAACTCAAGTTGTCTTTTAACCATCATAAAGGTGTAGCTCTTGAGTTGAATTCTCGAGTTCCCTCCATGAACTCCTGAATCATGGATCTCCCGAACTCAATTACTAGACAACAACTCACACACCTATCGCGTAACCTCATTAGCATACCACTCACATGTCTTAAACAACTAATGAGGTATTTTTCCCTAGATCCACTAGTCCTGAAGTAACTAGACAACCATCCATGATGAAATTTTACCTGCACTTGATCCCTTCTAGCTTTGGATACACAATTGATTCAGACCAAGAAATCAATTCAAATTTGACTACAAAGACAAAACAATTGGCCATCCTATGGGTATACTTCCATCTACCGAGACACCTAGGTACCCAACCATAGTGTTCACTAGTTTTCTAGAAAATTAATCTAAATACAAAATGTGTGTGAGTCAATCTTGCATCATGACCTCTGATGGAAAGCAAATATGTTGGTATTCTCTCACACAGACACATAGAAATATTCACATGAAACACACACTCCATCAATTACTCACAAAACAAATAATTTATTCTCACCCACACTAACACTAATCCTACATATTTACACAATATTAGAACTCACATCTCTCTCATTTTCTTGGGCCCTCTCCCAAGGGAGTCAAGCCAAGTCCCACTCTGATACCAAGATAAAATATGAGAGATGAGACATTGTTACACACTCAAAAAAACTATATTTAATAATTGAATTATTTACAATAGATTGTGACTCCATTATATAGAATTCACAAGTTCTTATCACATCTAACTTATTCCCAATATAGAAGGAGAGGTTGAGGGAATATCTCAACCACGCACCAAACTAGGAGACTTACTTGAAGAGAATCTTTCTCACAACCAACTAGCTAACAACCTCCTAAATAATAGACTCAAACAACTCACATAGAGAAGAATAAAGTATATATTACAATAAAAAATATATTAACAAACCACATTATGAAGAATCCCATATTAACAATAAGACAAGTGAAAGTTAATAACTCCAACACCCTCCCTTAACGAGTACTTCTCTTGATCAATTTCAGGTATGATCTTCATGAGCATCCTTTAACCATTTAAAAATATTCTAGGCTACTAACTCCATCAAGTTGTCTATTAACCCTCATAAAGGTGTAGCTATCGAGTTGAATTCTCGAGTTCCCTCCCTGAACTCACGAATCATGGATCTTAGAAAGTCAATTAGTAGACAACAACTCACACACCTATCATGTAACTTAATTAGCAGACCACTCAGATGTCTTCAACAACTAATGAGGGATTTTTCCCTCAATCCACAACTCCCAAATTAACTGCACAACCATCCATACTGAGCTGCACTTTATCCCTTCTATCTTTGGCAATACAATTGCTTCAAACCAAGAAATCAATTCAAATTTGAATGTAAAGACTAAACAACTGGCCATCATATGGACATACTTCCATCTACTGAGACACCTAGGTACCCAACCATGGTTCTCACCAGTTCTCTAGAAAAGTAGTCTAAATACAGAATGTATCTGAGTCAATCTTACATCATGACCTCTGATGGAAAGAAAATATGTTGGTAGATCTCTCACACATGCACATAGAAATATTCACACGAAACATACACTCCATCAATCACTCACAAAATAAATAATCTACTCTCACCTACAGTAACATTAATCCTACATATTTACACATGATTAGAACTCACATCTCTCTCATTTTCTTTGGCCCTCTCGTGAGGGATTCAAGCCCAGTCCTACTCTGATACCAAGATAAAATATGAGAAATTAGACATTGGTACACATGCAAACAAAAATCTATTGAATAATTGAATTCTTTACAATAGATTATGACTCCATTATATAGAGTTCACAAGTTATTATCACATCTAACTTATTCCCAATATAGAAGGAGAGGTTGAGAGAATATCTCAACCACACACCAAACTAGGAGACTTGGTTGGAGAGAATGTCTCTTGCAACCAACTAGCTAACAACCTCCTAAATAATAGACTCAAACAACTCACGTAGAGAAGAATAATATTTACATTACAATAAATAATACATTAGCAAACCACATTATGAAGAATCCCACATTAATAATAAGACAAGTAGGAGTTAATAACTCCAACACCCTCCCTTAATGAGTACTTTTCTTGATCTCTATCAAGTATCGTCTTAATCAACATCGCTTAACCTTTTCAAAATATTTTAGGCTACTAACTCCATCAAGTTGTCTCTTAACCCTATTAAAGGTGTAGCTCCCAAATTGAATTCTTGAGTTCCCTCCCTAAACTCTTGAATCACGGATCTCTCGAAGTCAACTACTGGAGAGAAACTCACACACCTATCGTGTAACCTCATTAGCATACCACTCACCTGTATTCAACAACTAATGAGAGATTTTTCCCTAAATCCACAACTCTCGAAGTAACTGGACAACCATCCATACTAAAAATTTTACCTACACTTGATCCCTTCTAGCTTTGGAAATACAATTTCTTTAGACCAAGAAATCAATTCAAATTTGACTGCAAAGACTAAACAATTGGCCATCCTATGGACATACTTCCATCTACCGAGACACCTAGGTACCCAACCATGGTGCTCAACAATTCTCTAGAAAAGTATTCTAAATACAAAATGTATCTAAGTCAATCTTAACATCGTGACCTATGATGGAAAGCAAATATGTTGGTAGATCTCTCAGATGAGCACATAAAAATCTTCACACGAAATGCACACTCCATCAATCACTCACAAAATAAATAATCTACTATCGCCTATAGTAACACTAATCCTACATATTTACATAGGATTAGAACTCACATCTCTCTCATTTTATTGGGCCCTCTCGTGAGGGATTCAAGCCCACTCCTGCTCTGATTCTAAGATAAAATATGAGAGATGAGACATTGTTACAAAAACAAACAAAACTTTATTGAATAATTGAATTATTTACAATAGATTGTGACTCCATTATATAGATTTCACAAGTTGTTATCACATCTAACTTATTCCCAATATGGAAGGAGAGGTTGAGAGAATATCTCAACCACACACCATACTAGGAGACTTAGTTGGGGAGAATCTCTCTCACAACCAACTAGCTAACAACCTTCTAAATAATAGACTCAAACAACTCACATAGAGAAGAATAATCTCTACATTACAATAAACAATACATTAGAAAACCAAATTACGAAGAATCCCACATTAATAATAAGACAAGTAGGAGTTAATAACTCCAACACCCTCCCTTAAAAAGTACTTGTCGTGATCTCTGTCAGGTATGGTCTTCATCAACATCCCTTAACCATTTCAAAATATTCTAGGCTACTAACTCCGTCAAGTTGTCTCTTAACCCTCGTAAAGGTGTAGCTCCCAAGTTGAATTCTTGAGTTCCCTCCCTGAACTCCTGAACCACAGATCTCCCATAGTCAATTACTGGACAACAACTCACACACCTATTACATAACCTCATTAGCAGACCACTCACATGTTTTCAACAACTAATGAGGGATTTTTCCCTAGATCCACAACTCCCAAAGTAACTGGAAAACCATCCATACACAGTGTTTCCCTACACTCCATCCCTTCTAGCTTTGGAAATGCTACTGCTTACCAATAAATCAATTCAAATTTGACTACAAAGACTAAACAATTGGTCATCCTATGGACATACTTCCATTTACCGAGACACCTAGGTACCCAACCATGGTGCTCAACAGTTCTCTAGAAAAGTATTCTAAATACAGAATGTATATGAGTCAATCTTAACATCATGACCTATAATGGAAAGAAAATATGTTGGTAGATCTCTCAGATGGGCACATAAAAATCTTCACACGAAACGCACACTCCATTAATCACTCACAAAATAAATAATCTACTCTCACCTATAGTAACATTAATCCTACATATTTACATAGGATTAAAACTCACATCTCTCTCATTTTCTTGGGCCCTCTCGTGAGGGATTCAAGCCCACTCCTGCTCTGATTCTAAGATAAAATATGAGAGATGAGACATTGTTACAAAAACAAACAAAACTTTATTGAATAATTGAATTATTTACAATAGATTGTGACTCCATTATATAGATTTCACAAGTTGTTATCACATCTAACTTATTCCTAATATGGAAGGAGAGGTTGAGAGAATATCTCAACTACACACCATACTAGGAGACTCAGTTGGGGAGAATCTCTCTCACAACCAACTAGCTAACAACCTTCTAAATAATAGACTCAAACAACTCACATAGAGAAGAATAATCTCTACATTACAATAAACAATACATTAGCAAACCACATTATGAAGAATCCCACATTAATAATAAGACAAGTAGGAGTTAATAACTCCAACACCCTCCCTTAAAAAGTACTTGTCTTGATCTCTGTCAGGTATGGTCTTCATCAACATCCCTTAACCATTTCAGAATATTCTAGGCTACTAACTCCATCAAGTTGTCTCTTAACCCTCGTAAAGGTGTAGCTCCCGAGTTGAATTCTTGAGTTCCCTCCCTGAACTCTTGAACCACGGATCTCCTGTAGTCAATTACTGGACAACAACTCACACACCTATCACATAACCTCATTAGCAGACCACTCACATGTTTTCAACAACTAATGAGGGATTTTTCCCTAGATCCACAACTCCCAAAGTAACTGGAAAACCATCCATACACAACTTTTCCCTACACTCCATCCCTTCTAGCTTTGGAAATACTATTGCTTACCAATAAATCAATTCAAATTTGACTATAAAGACTAAAAAATTGGTCATCCTATGGACATACTTCCATCTACCGAGACACCTAGGTACCCAACCATGGTGCTCACCAGTTCTCTAGAAAAGTAGTCTAAATATAGAATGTATCTGAGTCAATCTTACATCATGACCTTTGATGGAAAGCAAGTATGTTGGTATATCTCTCACATGGAGACATAGAAATATTCACATGAAACACACACTCCATCAATCACTCTCAAAACAAATAATCTACTCTCACCTACAGTAACACTAATCCTACATATTTACAAAATAAATAATCTACTCTCACCTATAGTAACACTAATCCTACATATTTACAGAGGATTAGAACTCACATCTCTCTCATTTTCTTGGGCCCTCCGGTGAGGGAGTCAAGACCAATCTTATTCTGATACCAAGATAAAATATGAGAGATGAGACATTGTTACACACACAAACAAAACTCTATTGAATAATTGAATATATGAGAGATGAGACATTGTTACACACACAAACAAAACTCTATTGAATAATTGAATTATTTACAATAGATTGTGACTCCATTATATAGAGTTCACAAGTTGTTATCACTTCTAACTTATTCCCAATATAGAATGAGAGGTTGAGATAATATCTCATCTCAACCACACACCAAACTAGAAACTTAGTTGGAGAGAATATTTCTTACAATCAACTAGCTAACAAGCTCTTAAATAATAGACTCAAACAACTTACCTATTGAAGAATAATCTCTACATTGCAATAAACAATACATTAACAAACCACATTATGAAAAATCTCACATTAACAATAAGACAAATAGGAGTTAGTCCAACAATAAAATGATAATAAAACTTTAAAGCAATTATTGTTTCTATATATGATTTTCAGTTATTTCTTATTACATTATGCATTTTTTCTTAGGATTTTTATGGATCTTTCCTTCTGAAGCTTGAAGCTTCAGAACGAGGCTATGTTTGATTTGACACTGGAGAATGAGGGGTCGTTGATCCACTAACTTGCTCATGAATATCCATTGAAGAAGCGAAAGCAAAGCCAAAAATCCATCTGTTATTATTAGAAGTTTTCTCATGAATACCCGTTGAAGAAGCGAATGCACTTTGCCAAAAATTTGTGTTATTATTAGAAGTTTCAAGTACACTATTGTGTGAATCGGGGAAACTTATAGGAATTTGGTCATGGAGGACTATACGTATTCATACTTTTGTCACTTATGATCTTAATCGTATATGTTTTATTTAAAAAATAATCTATATGACAATCATCGTTAAGTGGCCCATTAAAATAAAAATAAGTGTAAATGCATTAAATTTTAAAGATTATAAGGATTTACAAAGAGTAATGATGTCAAATTAATATTGTTGAGTATTAAAATCTGAAATTTGAATATTGAATTATTATTTTTGTTTTTTTGAAAATGAGTTTATAAATCTAAATTTTAATGAGAAATATATTTTTTGAAAAAATGAATTTATAAATCCAAATAAAAACTTTTATAAGAGTAAAAATTTTCGTAAGAAATAAGAGTAATTATTTGACTTGTAATAATAATAACTCATTTCCCCTAACTTTCCCATAATGATAATGGATAATTGCTTTTCATGATGAGTTAATCATGTTATAAAATGTTCAAGACTTTTTATGAAAAATGAAAATTGATGTAAATATTATTCAAGTTAATTAAAAATCATCTTTATGAATGTTTATTTATTTTAAAATTAAATTTAAAAAATTTATTTAAAAAATCAAAGGTTAATTATAGGAAAATTATTAAGCATCAATTTATTTATAAATTATGATTTTTCTAGTTTATTTGTAATTTTTGAGTTTTTGAGAATTGATTATTAACATAATTTTATATATTAAAAAATTTAAAATTTAAAATAATTTTGTGTTTTAAGGAATAAAAAATGATACAAGTATAACTTCATAAAGTTTAAAAAATGTATGTAGAGTTTTCACAAATTTCGTAGTGTTTTGGATAAGGATGAAGAAGAATCTAAAAAATTACACTAAACATATAAACTTGAAATCACTAATTTATGAATTTAATACTTAGATATGTATGGTTTAATTTTTGAGACAAGTATATGACTACTTGAATGATTAACCATGTAATTATCAAAGAAACTATCACTAATTTAATGAGTGATTTATTGTTTCAGGGTATTTTAGTATAGGGTATGTATACCTTCATAGACTTTAAAAATAAATTATTATTATTTATTATTATTAATATGACATGGATAAATCAATTCTTGTTATCAAATTAATGATTAAAAAATAACGAAAAAACAAGATAACATAATACATTCAATATGGCATGGATAATAATAGGTCAAGGAAACATTCATGGTCAATGTATTGGTATTCTTATCGTTGAGAGAGGTATACAGTGGGCTTACAAACTTACTAAAGTTGCACTGTACTTTTTAAGGCAACTTACCATATATATACTTAAGCCTACATATATATCATCTTCTACATAATTGCAACCATTACATTAATCATTATGATTTAACAGTTTTGATTATTGTTAGAATTCCAACAATCTCCACCTTCACCTGACCTGACCGCCTTTAATTTCTCGGGTCCTGTACTCTGCAGCTATGCTCTTCGTTAACATGTCGTGCGTTAAGAGACGACCTCATGCTCTTATGTTTCCCTTCCCCGCTCAGGGACATATTCAGGCGATGATGCAGCTCGCCAAAGTCCTGTACGCTCGAGGCTTCTACATCACCTTCGTTAATACAGAATACATACAACAGCGCCTCCTCACATCGGGATCGGTGGATTCCCTTAATTCTCAGCCCAACTTTAGATTCGAGACTATTCCAGATGGCCTGCCTCAGGAGCATGGCCGGACCTCCAAAGTACCCGAGCTATGTCGGTCTATGACTGATAATGGCCCTCTGTATTTCGACAAGCTCATTGATAAGATGAAGCATTTACAAACAGAGGGTGATGTTCCTCCCCTCACGTGTATTATTTCAGACGGGGCACTTTCTTTTACACAGAAGACCGCCAGGAAGCTGAGAATTCCTAGAGTATCCTTCTGGACGCATAGCGCTTGCGGTTTCTCCGCTTTCTTCTTCATCCCTCTTCTCGTTGACCATGGTTATATTCCTCTCAAAGGTATATCTATTATCGACTACTGTTTTTGCACTGCACTGATTTCGGTTCCTAACCCTTTATAGATCACGAAGAGCTTACTTACTCTGTATCGTATTACTTGCTGTTGCAGATGAGAGGTATTTCACAAATGGGTACATGGAAAAAATAATTCCATGCATTCCTGGAATGCCCCCATTACGTATCAAAGACCTGCCCAAAACATTGCAAGTCACAGACTATTCGAATTACTTGTTTCAGCTTGCCAGAAGTGAAGCGCAGGCCGCTCTGGAAGCCGATTTGGTAATACTTAATACCTTTTATGAGCTGGATCGTCCTGTAGTCGACGCGCTCCGGAACAGACTTCCTGCCTTGTTTACGATAGGCCCTCTTGTTTTACAGGCAGAATCTGGAAATGATAGAATATCTGATATCTCTGCAAGCATGTGGACGGAAGAAACGGGATGTGTGAAATGGTTGGACGATCAGGAGCCCTGCTCAGTTATTTATGTCTGCTTTGGAAGCATAACTGTTATGTCTGACGAGGAACTCTTAGAAATCGCGTGGGGTTTAGAAGCAAGCAGGCAACCCTTCCTGTGGGCTATTCGTCCGGATCTCCTTCATGGTCAATCTGCTGTGCTACCTTGCGAGTTTTTGGAGAAGGTGGAGGGCAGAAGTTTCTGCGTGAGCTGGGCGCCTCAGATGAAAGTGCTCTCACATCCTTCGGTGGGAGGCTTTCTGACTCATAGCGGATGGAACTCTACACTGGAGAGCATATGTGCTGGTGTGCCCATGATATCGTGGCCTTTCTTTTCAGAGCAACTAACTAACAGGAGATTTGTTACCGAAGTGTGGAAGATTGGACTGGAAATAAATGAAATTGTGAAGAGAGAACATGTGGAAGACATGGTGGGGAGATTGATGCGAGGGGAGGAAGGGAGGCAAATGAGGAAGCGAATTCAGGAGTTGAGAGACGCGTCGATGGCAGCAGTGGGAAAAGGAGGATCTTCTTACAATAATATGGAAAAGTTTGTTCACGAAATACAGGGGGGTAGGAGGGTTTGGCAGTCTCTTGAGTGACATATTCTATATGGATCGATGGTGAACTTTTTTTATTTCAAGTCATTTGAAATACAATTTAAAATCAGATCAGCTGGTAGTCCAGATATGTATAGATGTTGAAGAAAATATATCGTAAATGTAATCGGTAACTAGGGAAAAAAAAGTTGAAGATGAGAGTCATGTGATGTCTTCAAAAAAGAGGCGCTGCCAAACTAGTCATCTATCTTTCTTTTTGTTATTGAAGTTTCAGAATAGAAGTAACGATTGTACATTCTGGTAGACTGTTCCTCCAAACCACCAAAGTCTTTTGTATGATTCCTAGATTGTTCAGCTTTGCTGGTGAGTACATCCTAAAAGTTACAGTCGTCCATACATAATAAATTTTGTAAGTTATTCTAAATGTTTTATCAAATGATTTTTTTTTTTTTAATTTTTTTTAAATTTTTAAGGGAAATTTGTTTGAGAAATTATTAAATTTTCAAATTCTGTGAAAAATTATTAAATTCTCAGATTTAATGATTATTTTTGTATAATTAAAATGATAATTATTTTTGTATAATTAAAATGTTTTAAAAAAATTATGTTGAATTTATTTCTACATTCAAAAACAAATTTTAAATAACAAAAAATTATGAATTCATATAGATTTATTCTAAAAGTCATTTTCTTTTCTTAAAACAGCTAGAAAACTCCCACAGTTAAACAACGGCCACAGATCAGTTTTCTAAAAGTTACAGTCGTCCAATATGTGGAGGACGTTTCATATGATGGATGGCCAGCCGTCTATGCACTGTTAAAGCTCAAAGCTCGAGAAGAAGTGGATAACGATGTGACACATCTGCAAAAGATATATAGTTTTGTCACAACATAGACACTCCAAAGTCGCTGAGACTGACTAGCATTATTGGATAGCTCAAATATAATATGGAGAGAATGTCAGAAACGGGTTCACTGAAAATACTCCTTTAAGTACTAGGAAGTGGACACGTTGTGTCCACAATTAATTAGTGTGCCACGTTAGAAGATATTATTTTGAACTTATCAACAATGGCCTCACCTTGTGGTACTAATGAACAGAGGTTTCAAAGCCTCGCGGTGCCAAAGCTAAATCAAGATTGGCCTTTTACCTTTGTGATTGCTAACTTGGTTCGTGTCTAGATAATATGGAAATTATTATTGTATCACAAAGCTTAAGTGGATTTTGGGCACAAAACATGTTTGTGGGAATAAAAAAAAATTAAAATGAAACTTATTTTGTTATTAAGAATTTTTATTTATTGTATTGACAGCAATGAAGTGTCTTGTGATGTAAAATTATCGTATATTAAATATTGCAAAAACAAAAAATTAAATAATTACTTAATTCAAATTAAATCCAAATTTATCAAGCATTTAAATGATAAATAATCAAATTTGTTAAGGAAAAAATTGATCTATTAGATAAAGAGTACCTATCAAGTAAGGTTGACAAAAGAGTAATGGATGGGTTTTATGGGGGAAAAGATATAGGTTTGTTGATTATTCTTTTGAAAAATGTAAAAGAAATTGAAAATGTGGATTTACATTGGTTTTGAAATGTAAAAGAAATTGAAAATGTTGATTTATGTTATGGGAAAAGGATATAGGTTTGTTGATTATTTTTTTGAAAAATGTAAAAGAAATCGAAAATGTGGATTTATATTGGTTTTGATTGTAAAATGTAAAAGAAATTGAAAATGTTGATTTATGTTGGTTTTATTGTTTGTTGGGGTTGATGACACATGTGATATTTTAAACCTACTTATTTTATGGGTGGGAAAATAAATAAATATGAAAGGAACCAATCATATACATGTAAGTTTATTTGTTTTAAGAGTGGTGGTTGAGGTGTTTAATTCACCTTTGCAACAGGCACCCTCCATTAAAGGATTTCATAGAGGTGTGTTTTCCACCCTCATCTTCTCCCACGTCAAGCATTGTGAGGCATATGGCTTAGTTGTGGCAAGCACTAGGGCTTATGATCCATGTCATATGTGCTTAGATTTTTGTGCTCGAACCATGATCAACATCTTCCACCTCTGTCGTCTATGATGTCTAACATTCGATTAGTTCATTTTTTTTTGTTTTAGTGAGATTTGGGGTTGTGGTTCTTGTTTTGTTGGTTAAGGTTGTTAAGAAATAGAGCACAAGAAAGATACAAGAATTTGGTGGAAAAGGCTTCAAGTCATTCTCAACACTTGTATTCATTTTATAATATCAATTTATAGTACATGGATCTAACCACATCTAGATATAGATCTTACTAGCAACTCATCGGTGGATAATGACAACACCTCATCACTAGATAAGGTTTACAACTCATAAGATTGTGGTCTCCGACTTTAGGGACTTGCAATATAAGATTCCCCCCCTCAATCACAAGTCTGAATAATTATACCAATAAAACAACAATGACTAGTGCATAAAATGGTATCATTTCAACAACCACAAAAACACAGACATTTCCCTTCTTGGTTGAATGATCCAGAATCGGATCGAGGAGCCTGATAGGGCTCAAAAAGGCTCAAAATGAAAGTTCTCATAATCAGACGAAACCAATTCCGTTGAGACCGTCTCGTCGCGCTGATTCTGGCCATATATTTACTTTCTCAAACGGACGTCGTAAGTGAGAGTTGTCATACTATGATCAGATTCCCAAGCAGCTAAAGAGTCAACAGGTCAACTGGCAAAAAGTCAATGCAGACATCAGCATAGTGACATGTGGCATCACGATAGCAGGGTGACTGGGCAGAGACAGGGATCAATGCAGTGTGGACAAGTGGCACATTGTGGACCAGTGAAACGTTGACATGTGGCATTTCATGGACCAATGAAAGGGTGCCATGTGGCCCATACATGGGTTGCCATGTGGCATCCCCTCATTGACTAACTGGGCAAAATTTTGTATCCCATGGGATTTGAACCCATGACCTCTTGGTAGGCGACAAAGCTTTGGGAAAGGTCCTTTGCCAATGCGCCATATGTGTTGCTTTTTTAAAAGTACCCACTATATTTTAATTAAAGTGTAAATATGTGTTAATGGATTTGGAAGGGGACTGGGGCTAAGCCTCAGCCCATAGTTTCTTTTACTGCATGTAACCTCCAACTCCAATTATAGTGCTGGCACGAATATCCATGCCTGAATCCAGTGGAATCCCATGTGACCAAGACTCAATTCAGATTTGTTAGCGCAGGTTTTGGGGGCACAATCCTATCATTTAACACCATGCGACCGGGTTTTATGGAGTAGGGGGTTGGTGCTTGGCCACATGAAAGCATATGCCCATGTTTTAAGTGTGCGCGCCAGGTCTATGGGGCTTAACCCATATATTTTTGGATAAGTGGATTTTATTATATGGTTTTTGGATTTTATTATGATTTTTGCTCTGTTAATGGAGGATTTTGCCCATTATTGGGAGATATTGGGCTCTTTTGAGCCCAAATTTTGGGAGGAAGTTGGGGATGGATAACCAACTTCAAATCTATAAAAACCAGGCTTGTTTGAGGCCATGGGGGGTAGTCAGAGCAGATTTATGCTGAAGGGAAGCCAAGCCAAAGCCATTTTTATGCAGGGAAGCTGTTGAGGAGCAGACACTTGCGGGCCATTTATGGGAGCTCCGGACATTCGTTTTGAGTGTCGTTTCTTCTGTTGGGTTCTAGAGATTTGGAAGAAAAAGACCAAATAAATCTTGTAGCCTTATGGAACTACTGCGATGTACTTATTGAGATTTGAACATAAATAAAGAAGCCTCCCCCACTGAGACAAAGGCCCGGAGACGTAGGCAATTTTGTGTCGAACTTCGTTATCACTTCTCTTGTTATGGTTTGTTGTTATTTGCTTTATTTCAGATCTGCACATGTGTATATGGTTGTCTTAACTTCTCATATATTCTTCCTCTTTCATTCAGCTTCCTAAATGGTTAATAAAACGCATGCATAATAACTCAACCACAGTCATTAAAAGATCTTTTTGGATCATTGAAGGAAGGCCTGACATGTAGTCCATCAAGATGGATTCCCAGGGCCTTTCGAGAGTAGGCAGAGGGGTGTACATGCCTTATTTCTTAATGGTCAGTTTGGAAATGGTGTAGGTTGTGCAGGACCTGATATACTTGTTGACATCTTGTCGAAGTTTAGACCAATAAAAATGTTGTTGCAACACTGCCATTATCTTTTCTATGGAGAAGTGTCATGCCACCCAGTTGTAGTGAGCTTCCCAAATCAGCTTCATTCACTTACTTAATGGGACACAAAGATGGCACAACAACCCATCCTGAAGATGGAAATCAGTGCTAGTTGTGTTTGTGACAAGCATATGGTAGGTAGTGGCGAAGTCAAGATCTCTCTCGTAGATTTGGGGCCATCTAGCGGTCTCATGGCCATAAGAGTGTAGCACCATGGTTAGTGTTGCAACTAGAGGTCAACTGAGGCAGTCAGCAATGTTGTTGGTGCTCCATGTCTTATACTCGATGTTGAGATGAAACTGTTGCAAGTATGTGGACCATTTCTGATGGTGGTCATTCTACAATTTCCTTTGTGTATGCATGAACTACAGAGGCTTATGATCAATGTGGATGATTGTCTCCTTCCCAAGAATGTAATTCCTCCACTAGCGATAGGCTTGTACAATGGAGTATATTTCTTTGTCATAAGTGGGGTACTTATGAACGGTATCTGATAGTGTCTCACTATGATAGGCCATGGAATGTTTGTGTTGAGTGAGTATTGTGCCCATAACATAGTCTGAAGCATTTGTATCAATCTCGAAAGGTTGTTGCAGGTTAGGTAATGATAGCACCAAGGTTGAGCATAAGTGTTGCTTCAAATCATCGAACACTTTCGGTTGCGAGCGGCCCCACACGAACTTTCCCTTTCCACCACCCCTGGTCACTTGGCTAAGGGTCAATGCAATATGGGAGAATCCCAACACGAACCTGTGATAGAAATTGGCAAGGCCTAAGAAGCTCTGATGCTCAGTGAGTGTGGTCGGGGCTATCCAGTCATGAATAACTTTGATCTTGATTGGATCGGCATGCACCCCATGTTCATCAACAATGTAGTTGAGGTATTGGACCCGCTTGTGTTGTTGCAAAGTGTGTAGAACATGTTGAATATGTTGCAAGTGTTCCTCCCAACTCTTGTTGAAGATGAGGATGTCATCCAATGAACCACCACAAAATAATTGGTGAAAGGCCACAATATATCATCCATCAGCCTCATGAAAGTTGTTGGGGAATTCGTCAAGCCAAAGGGCGACCAACCATTCAAAAATACCTTCTTTGGACTTGAAGGTTGTCTTCCATACATTGGTCTGCTCTATTGGGACCTGGTGGTATCTGGACTTCATATCAATCTTATTGAAGTATTTTTCCCCCTTGAGCTGGTCAAGGAGATCATCAATTTGTGGAATTGGGTATTGGTTCCTAACTATGATTTTATTTAGGTCCTAGTAATCAATGTAGATTCGTCAGGTCCTGTATTTCTTCTGCAAAAGCGTGATTGGGCTTCCACATGGTGATGACCTTGGTCAAATGTGCCCATTTTCGAGCAACTCTTGGATCTGGCGCTTGATTTCCTCATTTTTTGATAGAGACCAGTGATAGACTGGCCCATTGGGTAGCGGTGTGTCAAGGGTCAGATCGATTGAATGCTTGACCTGACAGTGCAGAGGTACCCTAGTGGGGTGAGGAGAAGATGCCTTTATATTCTTCCATGACCTTATCCACTTACTTCTATTGTAAGGAGAGACTTGTCGCAGAGGCCATGGATGTGGTTGCAACCTTTCACTCACTTTGAGCATGAATCACGAAGAAAAAAAACTTCCTGGTCTGAGAGATGACCTTCCTTCATTGCTTGGCAGAGATCAAGGAAATGGCAGTAGGTGGGACTACCTCGGGTATCATGTACAATTTCTTGTCCAAAGTAATAATAACACTACAAGGCCTAGACTCATATACAACATGGAATTTCCATAAATAAGGTTTTCCCAAAAGAACATCAAAAAATTCAAAGGGGCCGACATCACACAATACCTCATCTTTGAAGGGATTGATGTCGTAGGGTAGGCAACATTGTTGGTTGATGCGAAGATCGCTCCCTTGGCGGAGCCATCCGATGATGTACGGTTGTGGGTGTGGTGTTGTGGGCAGAGCTAACTGCTTGACGACCTTCGTTGAGATGAGTTTCTTCTAGCTACTGCTATCAACAATGAACTGCAACAGAGTACCCTTCACCCACATCTATGAATGAAAGAGGCGCTCACCTTCCATTGGGTTGTATCTTGGTGGTAGCAACAGTGGAACTGGATTTTGCATCAATGATATGTCTCCCTTTTTCTCATTTTGACTCAGAATCGAAACCCACATATGATCCATAGGTTGTCACCTTGACCACGAGTGATTGCTTTGAGCGACATTCAACGGTCTTATGCCAGGAGCTTTTATGGAGCTCGCACCACTTCCCAGTGAGTTTCTTTGTCTTCCCATTGTCCTTCTTTGTTTGCGTCTTAGACTGGTTGTCCAGAGGTTTTCCATCCTTGCTTTATCCTTTGTTTTTTCGATTGGATTTTCCTTTTCCCTTCTTCTTCTGTGAGGGGCTCACAGAGCCAAACTATCATGTATTTTGTTTAAGTTTTTGCTCAATTTTGGAAGCATATCGATAGGTCGTGCCCAAGGACGAGATGTCCAGAAACTCAATTTTCGTTTGGATGTATCTATGCAGACCGTCACAGTACTTGAGCACAATATGTCTCTCAGAGTCTTTGATAGCCATCTTGGTGCACAAGGTATGGAAGACATTGGTGAACTCTGGTACTTTTTGGTCCCTTTCATGTCGCAGTGTGATCCATATTGTATATAAGTTGTCATAACTTCCAACATGGTAGTATTGTTCCTAGGAGATGAAGTACCAAAAGTTCTTAACTTCTTCATTAACTTCTGAAGTATTTTTATCAAGAAATATTTCACTCACAAACTGAACCAGTTTGGAGTAATCTGAGATATGAAAGTTGTTTCCTTTGCCATATCATAAGCCACATCATTTTTTGTTGAATGATAATTCTTCCCAAGGTCTGACAATGATCTTGGAAATATTATTTTGTAATTCTTGAAGTTTTCCTTTTGTATCTTCAAATTCACATTTGTTGCTACTGTTATCACTTTGTGTTTCTGCCTATGACTCATTTTCAACAAGACTTTCCTTCATCAATTTCATCTCATAACCTAGAAAAACATCATCAATCATATCTTTTGTTGCATGTGTATCAACCATCGGGTCATGTGTGTCACAAGCAACATCAACCTTTTGTTATAGATCCTCTATGTCACAAGTTGCATCAACCTTTTGTATGAGGTCATATGTTGCATGAGTAACATCCATCATTTGTATTAGGTCATTTTTGGCATAGTTGGAATCAACCATGCTCTCATTGTTGTTGAAATATTGTAACTTCGAATAATATTCTACCTAAGAAGGAATGTTGAATAATATTATTAGATTATCTTTACTAATTAGGCTATATTATGCCTTTGTAAAAGTCTTCCCTTTTGTGCCTTGATAGTTAAAATGTACATTAAGAGGGTAAAGTGACAGGTTGGCCCAGAACTAATTATAGGTTGGTCAAACCACTATTTATAAGATAGGCCAGTGCCTCATTTACACACACACAACATACAACTCTGCAGTGCGCAAGTCTTGGAGGAGTAGCTGTTGCAACTGGGGTGACGTCAAGGAGGGATCTTGGTCTGTCTTGGTATTTCTTGGTTAAGTGGTGTGATACTCTTCCTAATGAAGGAGTAGAGGAGGATCTTATTTTCGGTCTTTGGTCTATCTATACTAAGGAAGTTTTTTGTTGGGCTTTCTCCCCCATGAGCGTTTCCTAGGATAATCTCTATTGTTTTTGTTATTGCCTCTCTTTCAGTGCTCTTATTTATGCAGCTAATGTGCTAAATGATTATAATAATAAAGAAGAACTGTAACTGCTAGCTATATAAGTAAAAACTTCAACATGGAATCAGAGCAAGCATTAAAGAGACCAACTCACAGTTTATAAGAAGTGACTAGCCTCATCGCACCCTCTCCAAAATCTAGTTTTCAGTATTGTACCTGTTGCAGAATTAGGGTTTCTGCATAAACCCTAAGTGTGACATTTTCCCTACTTAAAGAGAAAATTGGGGGAAGTAACCACATCTAGGAGCTCGCCCTAGGAGGGTGCACCTAGTCCCTCGATCAAAATTCTAAAATTTGAAGTTTGAAAAATTAGGGTTTCCTCACAAAACCCTAAGTCGCAGTTGCAGTTGCAATTGAAGTACCATTTGTAGTTGAAGTATCAGTTGCAGTTGTGGTATCATGTTATCTTTTATCTCTTGGGAGGTACTCCACATGTTTGTCTTGTATGTGAAACTAACCTTATATTTTCACTACTATACACTTTACTTTGTAATGGGTTTTTATAAAGTTGTGATAAAGTAGTTCTTTTATTAAAGTGACTTTTTAATGAAGTCTACCTTCTAATATTAAAGAGATTTTATTTCATAAAGTGCACTTATGTTATAAAGTGAAATTGTACTTTAATATTTTAAGTGATTTATTTTGAAGGGAATGAATCATGTCCCTTGATCATTTAAAGGAAAGATTAGATCTTAGCCTTTGGATTTCGGGATGGGGAAGGTGAAAAGACACTTGGAAGGTGAAAGGTCATTTTTGAATTATAAGAGAATGCATTGGGTAGTGTGCAAGCCATAACCATGAGAAGAGGAGATTGAGAGATTTCCAAGAGATCTTGAGAGAGGAAAGTGAGCAGTAAATTTTTGGCACGGATTCCAAGGGAGATTGGGCACATTTCCCAAGGGAGAAATTTTTGGGAAATTTTGGTTGGGCCAATCAGAGATTGCTCTCATTCTGTTTATCTGGAAGAATTGGTAGGCTAAAGCAGTTGTCCAACTTCTTGTGGAATAATCATACCAATGAGTATCTACTTCTCTTAATCTACTCAGATCTCCCATTTCAATGAGTCTTTCTCTAGAGGAGATAGTTATTGGCTGGTGTATTTGACCCAAAACATACTGTGGAGGGAGAACTGTGATATTTGTGTTGGTGGAGAATCCTGGTAAACCAACTTCAATTTTTTCTGGGGATCTTAAAAGCCAAGAGGGTTTCCAGTTTTCTTTGAATACTGACCAAGAAGTATTATCGTCATAATATTCTGTGACTGGAGCATTTCTCTCATGATCAAAGGCATCAACTATCACCATACACTTGTTATAATATGCAATTTGCATATGAGCATTTGAAATGAAGGGGAATTCAATTCTCCTTGTTGGAGTATCTTTGATTTTTGGCATAGTAATAAAGTATCCAGGCTGATTTTTAGAGCATGAGCAAGAACCATGGGGTTCTACAGCTGATAGGAAAGGTGAGCCTAAGATACAATCAATAGGTAAATCTGAAATATGAAATCTCATCCCTATGCCATAATCTTCTATTAGTAATGTTCCCCTGGGGACTTCATAATGAAAACTTGTTTCTTTGTTTCCTAGTCCTGTGGCAGAGCCAAAGCTAGGTTCCCAATATTTTGCTGATATCAAATCTTTATGTAGCAGATTAATATCAGATCCAGTATCTATTAATGCAGTTAAGGAAAATATTTCTTGACAGATTTTTAGTACTTCTGATATCTTACTGCTAAAACTTGCATACCTGGCACCCCTTGCATTTCTTCAGCATTCTGTTCTTGTATAAAAGACTCAAAAGGGGCATCTTCTAGAGGAGGTGGAATTGATTCTAACCTCTCTTTGATAGATTTAATCTCTTGTCTTGCCCATGAATCTACTGGATAACTGGATTCAACTTCTTCTTGCAGCTTTCTTGAAATTCTTTTTAATTCAGCAACTTCTGTTCTGAGAACAGCGACTTCCTTTGCCAGTTCAGTAACAGAGATATTTTGTAGCTTAGGTGCTCTGTTGAATTTTATATAAGTCTTATTATTTTTATCAAATGAAGCATCTAGGAATAGAGGCTATCTCCTAGCTACTTCACATCCTTTTCCCTTTTGTTCATATTTTACTGTCTTGATGAATGTCTCAAGCAGGGAAGTTTTCATATCTTCATCAGGGAGTGCTTTTATTTGAGAAAGCATCTGACCTTCCTGGTCTCCTGTATTTTTGAACATACAGACTTTTAATTTTTCTTGTAATATAGGTTCTGAATCAGAATCAGAACTCTCTGAGCTACTGGTACATGTGCAGTATGTTGGATTACTGCAATTGCAAGACTGAGTTATAAGAATTTCCTCATCTGAGCTTGATCCAAACTGTGAGGTTTCTGGAGATGAAGAACAACAACCTTCTTTAAGAATATGGACTTTTGGTTTCACCCTATGAGGATTATAGGGACAAGAATTTGTATCGTGGTTTTGTGCACCACATCTATTACAGTGTAGTTTTAAAACTAATTGTTTTTTATCTTGGGCCTCTTTTGCTTTTTGTTCAGAGAACTTTCCTTTAGTCCTCCTGGAGGTTTCATTGTCTGGACATTCATGTGCATAATGTCCATTCTTCCCACATATCCAGCACTTAATTTGTTGCTTAGCCTCATGTTTGTGGGTTTTGAGCTTGATATCACGAGGTTCATAGTAGTGAGTATTTGGAATGAACTTATATTTGGCTTTAAACTTTCTACCCTTTTCTCTCCTGACATCTTTTGGTCTCTTTTTCTTCTTGACAGTGGGGCTAGTCAGGTATAGGCCATATTGTTCACAAATAGACTTTTGGTCAGGGAGGTATGAGGACTTGGATACTGAACTCTGGATTTTCATACTAGTGCAAAGTCCTATCAATTCCTTAGTGATGGTAGAATAAATTTCTCCCCAAGTATATGTCTCATATGGGAGCTGGAAAGTATTTTCAGATTTTAGATATTCTACAAACTTGCTAGGAAGAGTTGTCATATATACTTGTTTCCATAACAAGTTTTTACTATCATTGACTTCAAATATTCTTTGAGTCCATTCTTTATGAAACTGTTCATATTCAGACATCTTTCGACATTTCATATTCATTAGAACAATTTCATGTTTGTCAACAATTTATGTTTCTGTCCCACAACAATGTTCTAGTATCAGGGTAGTGAGGGCTCCTATCATATTATTTACAGGGGCCTCCTCTGTAAGAGTATGAAGCTTGTTGATTGTTGTTGCCTATGCGCAATTTCCCTTCACCATTGATCTTCTGATTTCTGTGACTTCTGCCAGAACGAATACCGGCGGGTTAACCGCTTTACTTACTTTATCTTTTTGAAGTCCTCCACTCGAAGTCCATCGAGCATTTTCTTCACACCAGTTCTATTTGAAGCCTATACGCGATCTCCAATGAACCTTCACGGCTACAACTGCCCTAAGCGGCCTCTTGCCTAGCGGGACTTACTACCACTGATCCACCGACATCGATCTATCACGCACCAGTCAACCTTAATAACCGGGAGGAGTAACTAAGACTTAAGCATACCAACGAACAACAGATGCAAATACAGGCTAATGGAGTGAAGTCATAATGTGCGCATAAACCATAGGCAATAAGCAAACATTAGAGAAATATATGCAGAAGACTTTTGTATTAACAGAGCATGAATAACTCTCAGGTATTACACGATATTGTGCCTGAGGCACTAATAACAGACAGAGCAAGATGCTCTTCGCTCTTACAGACTCTTAGAATGACTCGAAGCTTCAGACAGGAGGGAAGCTTAGAAGACTCACAGACTGACTGACTTTTTCAACCAATGCCGAAATAAAACACTCATCCTCCTTTTTATAACAAATTCGGAGGGAAGAGTAATCATGAAGCATCCAACATGACTCGACTAGTGGTCCTTTATGTCAACCACTAAATCTACTTTTATGATTCGGCAGATTTATTCACGCAAGAATCTTTGTTCGATCAGACAACTTTATTTTAAATCACACCGAAAGAGGAGTACTATAAAAGATTTGTCAAGGTTGTCTCGTAGGATTCCCTGATCAAATCAACAACTGATGGGGTAGTCGTGCAAGATTCCCCAAAACAGTGTACCTAAACATGACATTACTAGGACAGTCACATGCCGATCCGTGAAGCATCATGGAAATGTGGGTCAATCCTCACCAAAAGTCGAAGAAGTGCTCCGAGTTTCCAAGATTCTTCCGGATGGAAATGACAACACTATCTATGACAGATTTATTTTTTTACAAAGTGGAGATTGTTACGGTAATCCACAAAACCCGGATGACACCATTGTCGGCCATCTAGACATGAATTATTTTGTTCAGTCATTTTCAATAAAACTGGAAAATCTTTCTGGGTATTGTAGAGTATCCCAAGATTTTGTGTAGACTTTACGGACAATGTACAATATACCATTTATTCTTTGCAAGACAGTTATGCATTTGATACCCCATTGATAATGATGTAAGAGGAAGATCCGTAGAAGTTCACCATCATTGGGTCCTTGGTGATTTAAATCTCGGACATGGTGGAGTGGCGTGAAAGAATATAGTATATCAGGATCTGTTTCTTCTTTGTTTAAGCCAAAATCTTTCCACCAGTCAGCTAACCAAATTGGTGGTCTTCCTGCAGTAGAAGTGTTTATACAACCAAATTTTACCAAAATTATAGTATCTTCATTTTGTGGAAATTGCCACCATAATTTTCTATAGTCATGATAATTGAAGCTTGTTTCAGGAAAAATAATCTCAGCATTTTCCTCAGGCCATTGAGCCAGAAGTCTTGGTCTATTTAGACAGTAATACTGCTGATGATTTCTTTCATAGTCTTTGATATCCCATATCAGGTCCATATCATGAAATGATTCTGTTAAAGCATTATGTGCTTCTATTGATTGTCGGTTTCCTTGATTTATTAATGGTAATAATACATTATTATTACTTCTGTATCTAATCTCTGGAACTAGGATGGAATAGAGAGTTTGAGTAGTAGGGGCTAGAATCTTAGTACTTCTCAGTCCCCATCTAGGAACCCAATTAGGATTATATTCTTCCCATCTCATAGAGTCCGGAATATTTTCCATATGCTCTGTATCTCCTCTGAGTTGAATGGAGATTACCAAACTCTGGTGTGCAGACTGCAAGTGTTCTCTCCTTAAAAAATCAGGCAAACAATTGGAACTTCCTTTGATGTGTTCTATAACAAAATCAAAGTTACTAAAAAGGGTTTGCCATCTAGCAAACTTATGGTCCCCTGAGTTCTTCAAATCTTTGTTGAGAACTTTTTTCATGGCTGCAGCATATGTTCTTAAAATAAACCTTTTATAGATTAAGTAAATCTCAAACTTATGTATTGCATTAAGGGCAGCCTTAATTTATTTATCAAGAGTAGAATAATTGTTCTCAGCATCTCTCCACAAACCATAAGAAAATTGTATTACTTCCTCTTTTCCTTTATCTCTAACCTGTTTAAGTACTGCTCCCCATCCTATATTGCTTGCATCCGTTTCAACAATCTTTAGTAGATTGTCATCAGACACATGTAATATAGGCAGATTTTTTACTTTTGCTTTTATATTCTTGACTTCTTATGTATGAGCTTCGGTCCAAGGGGCTGGTTCTTTCTTGAGCCTATTATTTAAAAGTTTTCTATCTTGGGCACATCTTTTATAAAAATGACTGATATAGTTTAGGCTCCCCATAAACCTTTGTAACTGAGTTTTGTCAAGAATTTTATCCGAAAACTTATTAGCAAACTCAACAGCATGAGTTTGTAAAGTAATCTGACCATTTTTTATAGTGTGGCCAAGGAATTTAACATGTGTCTGAAAAAGTTCAATCTTCTTTCTATACAGGACTAAGCCAGCCTGTTGAATAACTTGCAGAAAAATATTTAGATGTCTGAAGTGTTGATCTAGGGAGGATGAAAATACTAAGATATCATCAATGTATACAATAAGCCAATCAAAGTAGGGCTTTAATGTATCGTCCATAATCCTCTGAAATTTTGAAGGTGCATTCTTCAAGCCAAAAGGCATGACATTCCATTCATAGTGACCAGCAGGAACATTAAAAGCAATCTTGAATTTATCCTTTTCATTTATTGCAACTTGCCAAAATCCTGACTTTAGATCAAATTTAGAAAATATTTTGGCTCCTGCAATCCTAGTAACAAGATTGCTTTTATTGGGGATAGGATAAGTATCATCTGCTAGTACTTTATTGAGAGGCTTATAGTTTACTACCAGTCTGGGTACTCCTCTAATTTGCTCTGATTGTTTATTTACATAGAAACCATAACAGTTCCATGGACTGGTAGATTTTCTGATCAAATCTATGTTCAACAGACTCTCAATTTCTTTTGCGCATAACCTTTGATATTCAACATTCATAGGAATTGCTCGGCTTCTGCATGGTTTACCTTGGTAATCTTCTCTATATGGTAGATATACTTCATGTTTTTTCTGCTTCCAGAAAGCAGTGGGATTTTCAGAACAAACAGTCTTGACAAATTCTTCTCTAAGAGAAAATATATTTTCTAGAAGACTGGACTTCTGTAACTGTTCTTTTATTCTGATTTCAAACTGTAAACTTTGAATCTCTTTGATTTTCTCATATCTCATTAGATTAATTTGTACTGAATCTGAGCTTTTGGGGGATGAGATGAATGGAAGCTTAACCCTTTTCCCTTCTGGTAGTGTTATGAAGTATCTTGCTTGGTTAGGGGCTATCATAGTGGAACCATGAGGGGAGACTGCTGCAAGGAAAGGTGTACCAAGAATGCAGGCAACAGGAATTTCTGCTAATAGGAACTTGATCTTAAGACAAAACTCTTGGAAGCATAAAATTGCTTTAGGAATTTGAAAAGAGATGTTATTTATCACATTTCCCAAACCTGTAACAGAGGCTTGAGTCTTTTCCCAAAGTGATACAGGGATTACATGTTTATTAAGTAAATTCAAATCTGAACCTGTATCTATCAGTGTCTTCAATCTGAAGTTTATATCTTGTATCCTTAGTTCTATCAGAACATGATACTGTTGGTGTTGTACTTGAAGGTTTTCATTCTTCTCTTCTGGCTTTTGAGCCTGAGCTTTCTTTATTCTGTTGATCTCTCTCCCCAGATCAGATATTGAAAATGTATTCACAGGACAACTTACAAGACTAGCTTTTTGGGGAATAATGTCTTGATATTTGGCTGTAATCTTGGTCTTGTTCCACTCATGAAAAGAAATAAAAAGGTTTTCCTTTTCCATGAACCTTTTCCAATCATCTGCCAATTTGATTTTTTCTGGATTTGGAGTGGTTTTTGCAAATTCTTTTGCTCTAGGATGAGTATAAAGATCCCAGTTTATCATATTTTTCATCCATTCTTGATTTACACTCTCCTTGGTGCATCCTTTGTACAATCTTAAAA
>JZKD02S0540552.1:246390-271613 GCA_000966675.3 Picea glauca
GGATAAGGGCCTAATCGGGGCCCTGATCGGTTGATCTCCTTATAATGTTGAACATGGTCATTTTTTTCCATCAACATTTTTGGCGCTAGAAGGAGGGCCACCGATGAGTGTGCATGTCAAGTTAGTTTTTTTTGAGTTGTTTGTTTTTAATTATTTTACTTTTATTCAATGGCTCCTAAACTTCCTATTTGGACTTGTATATCTGGTCGAGCATTTTGCAGCACTCCAATAAAGGTAGTTAAGAACTTGTAAAAGGTAAAATTTAATGGTGATTTTAATTCTTTTGCATTTAACCATGTTCATCAGTTTGTTTTAAATTGTAAAAAAATTGATATTGATGATGGTGTTATTTGTAGAATTTTCACTCTCACTTTAACAGGCCAAGCCAAAGACTGGTATAGATCCTTGTTAGTTGCTTCTATTTGTGGTTGGGACGAGTTTACAATAAATTTCCTTCATACTTTTCAGGACTACGATTATGACAAGGTTTGTGATCAACTTGAAACTCTTCGCAAATTTGAAGGTGAGTCTTTTAATGATTTTCCTATTCATTTTAAATTGATTTGTTTTCAGTTTAAATCTAATGATTTTCCTTCACATATTGAATTGATAGGGTGGTTTAAACATGTTTCTTTTCTCCCTTGTATTTCTAATAATCACAATGAATCTGAAAATGTCGTTTTTCTAAGTTCTTTCACTATTATTGATTGTTCTCTCGAAGCAACTAATGACATGATTATACCTCTTTCATTTAATAATTCTAAGACTAAAAAATAACAATTCAAGGAAGATGTTAGTACATCTAATAAAATTTATTATTCTCTTGAAATTGTTTTAGATCCAAATGAAACGGTTAATTGTCATGAAAAGGATAAGTATAAATCAATTTCAAATCTACTGAATTCTAGTTTTCAGGAATATATAATTGATCAAAAATATCACAATGCTAAAAAAAAAATCCATTACTAGTAAATCTGATTTCATTACTAAAGAAAACAGTCAAGAGGTAGTATTAGGAAATCAAATGTCATCTTACATTTTAAGTGATCATCTTTTAAACAGAGAAACATCTAGATCTACATATTTGGAAAGTTATTTTTCATTATATCATGATATGTGTATCAGTAGTAATTTGTTTGATAATCATTTAGAGGTTCTTCCTTATAGTGATAGCATATTTTGAAATGGAGGAGCCAACATCAATCAAACAAGTTACAAACATTTTACTAATAACAATCCAAATAATGAATTATCATATGATCATTTTTCTAAGCCTTATGATATACTATTCTTTGATCATGTCTTTAGTTTCAATTCATCACCTTTGAAGGAAGAGAGTACTAATAAAAAATATGAAGTCATTTATGATGATAACTTGAGTATTGACAATGTTGAGACAGTTCACCCTTCAATGATGGTTATGTCAGGTTCTCAAATTCTCAATCCTTTAAGTCAATGTATATTTGAAGATGAGAAAAATCCTTTTTCAGTGAATGTTCCAATAAAATATCATTTTCATTATAATGATTTCAACATTCAAAATACCAACCCAATGTATGACTCTTATGATGATCAAATTTCCATACCGATTCATGACCCTGAATCTTTTTCATTTGCAAAAGAAGATGCTAGTAATAGTTCCAATTGCATTATCTCAGCTGACACTTGTGTGAAGGAGATTCTTTTAAATCATTCCTAGTTATCTTGTACCATTAGTGTAAATAGTAAGTTAGGTGATTTTCTTAATAATAATAGCTCTTTATAGGCTTCAGGACTTATAAAAACATCATTCAAATCTATCCTGGTATCCTTTTCTTCTCCCAAAGATCAACAATCCATATCAGATATTCATGCTCACTTTTATGATTCAATAGGTATATGGTTGGAGAATTATTTTGTAAACAAAGTTTTATGTTCTGATTTATTAGGTATTAATGTACATATCAGATTTGGATTTTCTTTTGATTCAGTATTCTTTGCATTATTATTACTAATGTTTGATGTGTACATATGTGCAGGTGTGAAAGAGTTTGAATGGCTCCACTGGAAACATGATTATACATAGTTATATTTCTTTTATAAAATTAGAGTAGGAGTAGGTTTAGTTTAGCGTAGTTTATTTAGTTTAGATTCAATAAATGATTATCTTAAGCGTATATGAACTTAATCAAATTCACAACTTCTTCATGCTTTTATTTTTATCATAAGAAGAGTTTTTTTCTTTATGGTAAGTCTCATATGCCTATTTTCATCCTTGACTATTTTTCTTAGTGATTTTATTCATGTTGTATTCATGTTTGATTTAATCTTTGTTTTGCAGATCCTCAAGATTTGTTGTAAGCCTAGATTTGGAATTCACCCACCTTGCCCTCATGGTTCACAGAGTAGTTGTGGTGATAATTAATGACAAATAAGTCACGTCAGGGAGGTATCTATGTTCATTTATTATCTTGTTCTTTGCTTTGAAAATTTGAATTTTTTAAAACAAGATATTTGTAAAGAAAAAGACACTTGATGTAAATTTACCTTTTAGTCATGACTGCCCCCTAGTTTTAGGTGTGACGTTTTCTTTCAATTTTTTGGCTTTGAAATTTTATTTTCTTTCATATTTTGACTTTCATTCTTGTTTGGATTTCAAATTTTCGGTTTTGATTTGTTTTGTTTTTTTATTGGATTTTATGACATTTCCAAATTTTTGGGGAGATTTGTCCTACCCAACATTGGTTGACTAGCATGAGGAAATATGTTACTCTATCCTTTTCTAGGATTTCATTTATCGAAAGGTCATTTTTTTACCAAGTTTTCACCTTCTTATACACTAATTGTTAGCTACGGGGAACATTTAGACATGTTTCAAGCATTATAAGCTTATCTTTAAAAAAGAAAAAAATTGTCGACATTATTTACTTTGAATCCCTCCCATCCCCTCCACAATTAAAAGCCTCTACTTTGGCAGATAAAGAGAAACTAGTGAGGTAATACTCAAACGGTATTGCATTCTATCCTTTAAGTATATATATAAAAAAAAAACTCGTACCACCCCGCTTTCTTCACCTAATTGCTAAAAGAAATTTTCCAAATAAATTAATAAAAAGGGTGTCATTAGAGAGTTGAAAGCACATTTGTGTGGGAAATGTGTGTAAACCCGCCTGGATATTGAATAGGATTGCTGGCAGCAGGTAAATGCACACATGGTACCAAGACAACTTTGTTGGGGTACTGAACAGGCATGTTGGCAGCGAAGCAATGTCGAGTAAAGAGGAATTTTTTTAAATATATGCATGCTAATAATTTACAACCTCCTAGATATTTTTGTTGTCCATAAGTAGAGATGTAATTTAAAGTTAATGAATATTCCCTTTGCTTGGATTTATTGTCTTGGAATTAGGCATTCAATTCCTTTCATCTCTAAAATATTATTTTCCTTTGAATATGGCCTATGTGGGACCCTTAAGAATGGTCTAGTGTGCAAGAAATTTGGAAGTTTTCCTTTATACCTTTGGTAAACTTAGTCCTATTATTTTATAACCAAATATAATTTCTTCTTCCCCATGTGTCGCCATTTGTTGTGACAAACAACATCCTCCCAAATTTACGCTTAATGATCAACAATGAAATTTGGGCCCCTTCATTTTTTTGTGAATTTCTTTTGATATAATTGAATCTTTTGGTTTTATTTAATGTTTGTAAATAGATTTATTTTGTAAACATTTACGAGTATCAAGGTTTAGCATTGAGGTATTTACATGTTTTGATCCTTTATCTGAAGATTGACTGAACATTTTATCTTTTGAATTTCATGAATCTAAAAAGAATTTGATTTCGAAATAGTTCCAATGTTAGTTTGCTTTTACGGATTTCATTGTTTTCCATATGATTGGGATTATTGTTTCAGTCACAGCGAGTGTTTCAAAATTTTCATGAATTTCATTTCAAATTGAGTCTTAGCTACAATATTTCTTTGGCTTATAAACACTTAACCTTTTCAGGTCGAGTCTTGTTTTTTCATGGTTAATGATAGTTGACATTCTTGTTTTAGTTTTGTTCATGCTTTGAATTGTAAACCTTTATTAGCTATAGAATTATTTGATTATGAATTACTTGTTAAGTTTGTATTGTTTTACATAACATTATAATAAAATTAATGAACAAAACTTTTGCAAAAAATATCATATTTCGTTGAGTCTAGTATGTTATTACTTACCATTATGTCTATGGGACTTTTTCAAAACTTATGTAAATTCTCCAAAAAAATAATGAATAATTAAAATCACGCATAGTTTAAGTTTTTTCACATTTAATTAAGTCATGATGCAGGAGCATCGCTCACTCATCAAGCGAGCCAGCACATTGAGAGGAAACAGTTGGGCAGCGCCAGCACACATCTTTTTAAATACTTTGGAAGTTGTTGCGCTGATCTTCAAGGAGTCATTTATAAAGAAGCGCACTTTTATTGTAAAGGGGACCTTGAGTCTTTAAGCTCTCGTCCTTAGTAGATAGGAAGGCATTTAATAGATTTAATGCAGGTAGATAGAATAGTTAAGTCTAGATTAGACAGTTTCATTTTTCAAGAGGGAAACGGAATATAGACACGCTCCTTTGTACATTGTAACATTAGCCAGCATTCAGAACAGGGGAAAGAAGAGAGGAGCAAGCAGAGAAATTGTGGAGAGCACCCATGTACAGTTATTGAATTAATAGAAGGAAGCTTGGATTCAATCTCATGGTTTGTGTTGTTTTCTCTGTGTGTTAATGTTATGCTTAGGAATGTTTGTTTTCTTGGATGCATTTGCTTTGAATATGCTATGCATGTGATTTCATGGGTTTTTAACTGAAGACAGAGAGAAAGAAGAGAATAAGTTTCAATTGTTTCTCTGTCTAAGCCAAGAGATTCCTGCATAGAGTGCAGTTGAATTCATCCGCATAGAGTGCGTTGATGAGGCTCGACAGTTAAACCCTTATTCTCATTCACCCAGAAGTTGATGTGGGTTGGTAGAGTCGTGTAGGAGAAGTGCAGACTGAACTTGAAATCTCAGTGGCTAGTCTGAGCAAAAGAAGGCATAGACTACTGTGGTTGTAAGTGCACAGAGTCTAAAAGACTCAGTATGTGGACGTTGCTAAAGGTCGAGCACGAGAAGTGTGCGCAAATTCTCTGAAGGAATCAGAGTTGACAAGCTCAGGAGGGATAGTTCCTTCGCGATACCGTGGAGAAGGACCCAGGAGAAGGTTCGAACAGGAAGGAAATTTAGAGCGGGATAAATCCTCAAGGAGGAGGAATCGACGGCCAGGTCTCGCAGAGGATCCTCGCGAAGTCCCGCTGACCGTCAGATTTTGAAGAAGTTGCACGGGATTTAGCCCTTAGGCGCAGGAAGGAAACAAGGACCATCGGGATCCGGCTTATCGGGGTTTGCGAAGGTAGGAGTTTCATACTTGTTGAAATCGTGACTAGCGATTTCCCGACGCAGTTGGAGACGTTGATCGCTACAGGGACACGTGGCACGAGATCCCGGGAAGTCGGGATCTGGCATTCGGGATTTTCCAGTGCCAAGGGATTGCGACCTTTGAAATCATGATAATGTGATTCCCGATAGAACAGAGAGAGGAGGCAACATGGCAAGGAGAGATTGCATGTGCATATCGGAGTTCGGGGTTCGGAGATTCGTGGTGTTGTGAACCGCGACATCGTGTATGCCGATTTCTCGATAGGGAAATCCCCGACAGGAATGGAAAGCATTGCATTTAGACCCATTGGGTTTCGGGGTTTTGGACAGCACGAGAACCATGCCCACAAGTTTCCCGATAATGCGAAACAAGATTTCCCAATAAGACGAGGGGAGATCGCAGGGAAGAATAGTTTTGTGGGTATTGAGAACTCCCGACAGGGGGTTGAAGAGTAATTTAACTCTTCGGGCCTGAGTGAAGGAAGGTCCTGGTAGTAGCAGGCGTGTTGGGTGGCGCGTGTTGCGTCAAGTGGTATCAGAGCGAGAACATCTTTGCTTTCTGAAGCAGAGAAGAAGAGAAGAATTCGCCATGCCTCCTAGGAGAGAAAGGCAATCACCTGGTCCAGAAGACAGGGATGCGTGAAGAAGGGGTAGGCCGGCAGGGAATCCAGAAATGGAGCGACAGATGAGAGATCTCTGAGCAAGGCTTGAGGAGATGGAGACAGCGCAAAGATGCGGAGTTGGTGCAGGGGATCTTAGCGATTCCGAAGTTGAAGAGGAAGTTGGACATGAAGAAGAGGTCACGGTAGAGGATGCATCAACAGAGCGATTGATTAAAGCTATCGCTAGGATGAGTTCCAAGACCAAAATGGACATTCCAGCTTATGAAGGAAGCCTGGATGCAGAAGAGTTGTTGGACTGGATCAGAGCTCTTGATACCTACTTCGATTATGAGGATATCGAAGAGGATAAAAAGGTAAGGCATGTTGTTACCAAGTTGAAGGGACATGCAGCATTATGGTGGGACGAGCTACAGGCAGATAGACGTTCCAAAGGAAAACAGAAGATTAAAAGCTGGGATAGGATGATTGCCAAGATAAAAGCAAAATTCATCCCGCGAGATTATCAGATCACATTGTTCAGGCGAATGAAGAACCTGGGGCAGAAGTTGATGACGGTGAAGGAATACACCGAAGAGTTTTACAAGCTCAATATTCAAGCAGGTCATCGGGAGAGCGATGATGAGAAGGTTGCCAGATACCTGAATGGGTTGAGATACGACATTCAGGACGAATTAAGCATGACAACCATCAGAACGGTTGAGGATGCTTACCAGATGGCTCTGAAAGCCGAGGAGAAGCTGAGCCGTAAGCAGGGACAGCGAGGGCAAGGCAGAAATCAACCCAGAGGCAAGGCAGTTGCCCAGGAGAAATATCATAATCCCAAGGAGGAATGGAAGAAGCCTCAGGGTCAGATTGAAAGAGGTGGAACCTCAAAGTGAGGACAGCAATATGTTGAACCGAGGAGACAGCATACAGAGCAGGGTGGTGGATATGCTGACGTGAATACTTTTCCTCGTACCAGAGGAAGAGGAAGAGGCCGAGGTGGAATCATCACATGCTACACATGTGTAAAAGATGGACACAAGGCAGTTGATTGTCAAGACAGGAAAATGGACAGAGGAGAAGCTCACATCGCTGAGGCGCAGAGGCGTGATGTTGAGAATGAAGACACCGGGAGTGGGAAGTCATTGACGGTGCACAAAGTTCTCTTAACACCCAAGAAAGAGGTGGAGGACACAGCTCAGAGAAACAGACTGTTCAGGACCCCATGCAAGACCAAGGGGTGGAAATGCAAGGTCATTGTGGACAGCGGAAGCATTGACAATCTCGTTTCAACCGAGATGGTGGAGAAATTAGAGTTGGATATGACTGATCACCCGAGTCCATATAAAGTCTCGTGGCTACAAAAGGGGCATCAGGTGAGTGTCACTAAAAAATGTTTAGTTGAATTTAAAATGGGTGAATATAAGGATAAGGTCCTATGTGATGTCATTCCCATGGATGTTTGTCATGTATTGTTGGGGAAACCATGGTAGTATGACCGAAATGTGGTTCATGACGGGAGGATGAACACATATACTTTGGAGAAGGATGGGAGGACACACAAATTGCTTCTGATAAAGGATAAGGAGGTGAAACCGGAAGTAAGCAACACCATACTTCTCATGAGTGGGAAGGAGCTTCTCACGGAGATGGAGAAGAAGGAATATCCACAATTCTTTGTGGTCAGGAAACCAAGAATTGTCCTGACTAGCACAAGAGTGGACGAATTGCCAGATGAGATTCAGGAACTGCTGGGAGAGTTCGCTGATATCATAGTGGACGAACTACCTCGTTCATTTCCACCATTGAAAAGTGTGAGTCATCACATCGACCTCATACCTGGAGCTAGTTTGCCGAACAAGGAAGCGTATAGGTTGACGCCACAGGAAAATGAGGAAGTCAAAAGGCAAGTGCAGGAGTTGCTGGATAAAGGACTGGTCAGGGAGAGTCTAAGTCTGTGTGCCATTCCGACAGTGCTTAGTCCAAAGAAGGATGGAGTTTGGAGGATGTGTACTGACTCCAGAACGATAAATAAAATTACCATCAGGTACAGATTTCCACTGCCGAGAATGGATGATCTGATGGATTGCCTGAGTGGGGCAAATTATTTTTCAAAAATTGATCTGAAGAGCGGATATCACCAGATTCGCATGAGGGAAGGTGATGAATGGAAAACGGCATTCAAGACAAACGAAGGTTTGTACGAATGGTTGGTCATTCTGTTTGGCTTGACAAACGCGTCGAGCACATTCATGAGGCTGATGAATGAAGTCCTGAAGGAATTCATCAGAAAGTTTGTAGTCGTATATATGGATGATATATTGATCTACAGTAAGACAAAGGATGAACATTTGAAGCATTTGGCCATTGTGATGAGGAAGCTACAGCAGGATAAATTCTTGATCAATATGAAGAAGTCCTCATTCATGAAGACAAAGCTCATCTATTTGGGTTTTTTTATTTCAGCGAATGAGTTGAAAATGGATCCGAGTAAGGTGGAAGTGATCAAGAATTGGCCATCACCGAGAAATGTTTTCGAGGTGAGAATTTTTCATGGTTTGGCTAGTTTCTACCGAAAATTCATTAGGAACTTCAGTGGAATTAGCGCAGCAATGATGGACACAGTCAAGAAAAGGCATAAGTATTTTCATTGGACAGCAGAGGCTGAGAAGAGCTTCAATCTGTTGAAGTGGAAGATCACAGAGCAACCGGTGTTAGTGTTTCCAGACTTTCAGAAGACATTCCAGTTGAAGTGTGATGCAAGCGGATATGCCATAGGAGCGGTCTTGAGTCAGGAAGACAGACCAGTTGCATATTTCAGTGAAAAGTTGGATGACGCAAAGCTGAAATACTCCACGTATGATAAAGAGTTTTATGCCATCATACAGGCACTGAAGAAGTGGAGGCATTACTTGATCCCGAAGGAATTTGTATTATACAGCGATAATCATGCATTGCAGTTTGTGAGTCAACAGGAGAAGTTGAACCAGAAACATGCAAAATGGGTAGAGTATATGCAGAATTTCATGTTTGTGATTAAACACATTTCAGGAACTGCTAACAAAGTGGCTGATGCTTTGAGCAGGAAATGTTTGTTGTTGCAGGAGTTCAGAGTCAAGACATTGGGTTTTGAAAATCTGAAGGACATGTACGCAGAAGATGCAGACTTCGGAGAAGCATATGAAGCAGCTAAGAATCTTGTTCTTAGAGATCGGAGCCCATGGATAGATTACATGATCCAGGAGGGATTGTTGTTCAGAGGCAATCGACTGTGTATTCCAGATTGCTCCATGAGGGAGAATCTGCTAAAAGAAAAGCACAGCGGTGGATTAGCAGGGAATTTTGGCCACGACAAAACATTTGTGAAGCTGAGCAAAGCGTATTTTTGGCCAAAGATGCGAACAGATATCGGGAAGTTTGTTGAAAGATGTTGAATTTGTCAGCATTTGAAGGGAAGAAAACAGAATACAGGTTTTTATCAGCCATTGCCCATACCAAAGAGGCCATGGGAGGCAATTAGCATGGATTTTGTATTGGGCTTTCCGAAGACACGAAGAGGGGTTGATTCTATCTTTGTGGTGGTAGACAGGTTTTCGAAGATGGCACATTTTATTCCATGCCAGAAGACCAGTGATGCGACCCACATCGTAAAATTGTTTTTCAAAGAGGTTGTTAGACTTCATGGATTTCCGAGAAGCATAGTCTCGGACAGGGACACCAAATTCATAGGTCATTTTTGGAGGACGCTATGGAAAAATCTAGGAACTAACTTAGCATTTAGTTCTGCTTATCATCCGCAGACAGACGGGCAGACAGAAGTGGTCAATAGGAGCTTGGGAGACTTGTTAAGAAGCTTGGTGACAGAGCAACATAGCAGTTGGGATAACATATTGCCACAGGCAGAGTTCGCGTACAACGATTCAGTGAATCGAAGTACAGGCAAAAGTCCATTTCAGATTGTGTATGGAATACAACCGAGGGGAGTTTCTGAACTCAGGGAGTCAGAACAGGCTGGGACTAGTAGTGCTAGTGCAGAAGAATTCGCTGAGCCGATGAAAGAACTTCACGATGAGGTGAAGCAACGACTGATAAACACAAATCAGGAGTACAAGCGCAGAGAAGATCATCATTGGAGACAAATTCAGTTCGAAGTGGTGGATCTTGTTCTGCCACACTTGAAAAAGGAAAGGTTCCCAAGAGGAACGTATAACAAATTAAAAATGAAGAAGATCGGACCTTGCAGAGTCCTAAAGAAGTTCGGAGAGAATGCTTATGAGATTGAGTTGTCGGATGGCATCGGAATATCTCTAATATTCAATGTGGCAGATTTATACCCATACAGGGCTGGAGAAGCAGAGACTGGAACTGAGGAACCAGTAATCCAGTGGCAGAAGCAGATGCTGATAGCAGAAAAATCGCAGATGGAGTACATACTGGACAAGCGAGTGGGTAGAAAGACCAGGCGGAAGCAGTATTTCGAGTATTTGGTCAAGTGGAAAAATCACCCAGTCGAAGATGCCAGTTGGGAAAGCGAAGCAGTGATATAGAAGCATGGACATACCGTGTAGGAGCTCATGGATAGGAGCCCATGAAAGTTTTCAAGCCGAGGAGTATGATGCAGGAGCATCGCTCACTCATCAAGCGAGCCAGCACATTGAGAGGAAACAGTTGGGCAGCGCCAGCACACATCTTTTTAAATACTTTGGAAGTTGTTGCGTCAATCTTCAAGGAGTCATTTATAAAGAAGTGCACTTGTATTGTAAAGGGGACCTTGAGCCTTTAATCTCTCGTCCTTAGTAGATAGGAAGGCATTTAATAGATTTAATGCAGGTAGATAGAATAGTTAAGTCTAGATTAGAAAGTTTCAGTTTTCAAGAGGGAAACGGAATATAGACACCCTCCTTTGTACATTGTAACATTATCCATCATTCAGAACAGGGGCAAGAAGAGAGGAGCAAGCAGAGAAATTGTGGAGAGCACCCATGTACAGTTATTGAATTAATAGAAGGAAGCTTGGATTCAATCTCATAGTTTGTGTTGTTTTCTCTGTGTGTTAATGTTATGCTCAGGAATGTTTGTTTTCTTGGATGCATTTGCTTTGAATATGATATGCATGTGATTTCATGGGTTTTTAACTGAAGACAGAGAGAAAGAAGAGAATAAGTTTCAATTGTTTCTCTGTCTGAGCCAGGAGATTCCTGCATAGAGTGCAGTTGAATTCATACGCATAGAGTGCGTTGATGAGGCTCGACAGTTAAACCCTTATTCTCATTCACCCAGAAGTTGATGTGGGTTGGTAGAGTCGTGCAGGAGAAGTGCAGACTGAACTTGAAATCTCAGTGGCTAGTCTGAGCAAAAGAAGGCATAGACTACTGTGGTTGTAATTGCATAGAGTCTGAAAGACTCAGTACGTGGATGTTGCTGAAGGTTGAGCACGAGAAGTGTGTGCAAATTCTCTGAAGGAATCAGAGTTGACAAGCTTAGGAGGGATAGTTCCTTCACGATACCGTGGAGAAGGACCCAGGAGAAGGTTCGAACGGGAAGGAAATTTAGAGCGGGAGAAATCCTCAAGGAGGAGGAATCGATGGCCAGGTATCGCAGAGGATCCTCGCGAAGTCCCGCTGACCGTCAGATCTTGAAGAAGTTGCACGGGATTTATCCCTTAGGCGCAGGAAGGAAACAAGGACCATCAGGATCCGGCTTATCAGGGTTTGCAGAGGCAGGAGTTTCATACTTTTTGAAATCGCGACTAGCGATTTCCCGACGCAGTTGGAGTCGTTGATCGCTACGGGGACACGTGGCACGATATACCGGGAAGTCGGGATCCGGCATTCGGGATTTTCCAGTGCCAAGGGATTGCGACCTTTGAAATTGCGATAACGTGATTCCCGATAGAACAGAGAGAGGAGGCGACGTGGCAAGGAGAGATTGCACGTGCATATCGGAGTTCGGGGTTCAGAGATTCATGGTGTTGTGAACCGCGACATCATGTATGCCGATTTCTCGATAGGGAAATACCCGACAAGAACGGAAAGCATTGCATTTAGACCCATCGGGTTTCGAGGTTTTGGATAGCACAAGAACCGTGCCCACAAGTTTTGCGATAACGCGAAACCTGATTTCCCGATAAGACGAGGGGAGATCGTAGGGAAGAAGAGTTATGTGGGTATTGAGAACTCCTGACAGGGGGTTGAAGAGTAATTTAACTCTTCGGGCCTGAGTGAAGGAAGGTCCTGGTAGTAGCAGGCATGCCAGGTGGCATGTGTTGCGTCAAGTCATGAGATTCCCTAGGTCGTCTTTTCATCACAAGACTTTTCCAAATGGCACTTCATAACCATTATGTCATGTCACTTGTCTTGAGCGAGTACACCTCCTCAGTCCTGGCCATAAATTGGAATTAATGTGTCCATCAACTCAGAGAGTGGGCAGGTACATGCATTGAGCGGGTCATTTTGGGGTTTTTTCACTTCATGCTTTATGATTTACCATTTATGAGGCTTTCCTTCCCTTCGCAACAAGGATTGTGAATGAGGTTTCCCTTTTAGCTCTATGTTTTTACCTATGTCCCTGATTTTTGTTATGTTTCCTTCTTGAGAATTTGTAGTATCTTCCAATATGGTTCTAATCTTGAGAGTTGAGCCTACAGGATCAGAGCTAATTGAGGCTCTAACTGACCATCACACATTATTTCAGTAGGTTCGGTGGCTCAAGTTTTTACTGAGCTTTCATGGTACTATTTTGCAGAGTTAGGGTGAAATCATAAATGAGTCATCATTTTCGAGCTCAGTTTCGTACCAATTAAGGGAGAAACTGGAAAATATGAGATGTGAGTTTTTCTCATAAATGATCCATTTGGTTGAATCGTGTGAATTTTTGGAGTTAGATGCACGATGTGGGAGAAAATCGTGGTTCTTTACAGGCTTATTTTCAAGTTGCGTCCAATGACATCCAAAACCGGTAGATAAAGCATATGCTTTGAGTTTCAATGGAAAATTTGTTAGGATAGGATATGTTAATCTATAGATAGATGAAGAGTCCATTCCTAAATCCACATGCCTAATAATCAGAGGAGAGCATTGGTCGAAAATGTAAAAGTCGGAGACATACCCTGGTGGAAAATATGAGTTTTGATCGTGGATTATGGATTGAAGACTAATTTGAATTCCAAGGATAAAACTTACAAAAAGAAACAATTAGTTTGGGAATTAAAATAATTTCATAATTTCTCATTCCTAACTTTAAAGGAGGATAACTACTTTTAGTTATGGAATGTAGTTACAATTTTGAAGAAACTCTTTTCATATAAAAAGAGAGAAACATAATAAATTCTGAGGGGGTGTTCCAGATATTTGAAACTTATGGAGGGATTCCAAGTTTTGCAAAAGGGTTAAGTCTTTGCACTGTTGTAAGGGAATAATTTTTTTTGTAAATTCTTGGTTATTTCTCTTAAACTAGATAATCGAGCTATTAAATTCAGTTTTGTTTATCTTTGTCCAAATTGATGTAATTATAAGTTTTAGTATTGTTGTTGAAATATGAGAATTTATGTTTATTCTAATCCATTGTAAAGTTATATTTGCAGAGCTGGACAAATTTAATGATTGAATATTGTGTTCAAGTAAATTATTATGTTTTTATTGTTAGTTGTCTATCATTTTATTGCATGTGAATTTATGCGCTTGACACTATTCTCTTATTAGAACTTATTCTATAACATAACAGTGTTTCATTTACCTTGAATGCAATCATTTGAATATTGAATTTAAGTATGTGCATTTAACTATTTGATATTTTTTATTAGATAGTTGTTAATGCATATTTGTTTATTAGTTGCAACAAATATTAGTTGCAAGGTAGAAGAACTGTTTTTCTATATTGTTAACTTATCTTTACCTTTTATTCAATTTTGGTTCATTTTTATTTTTTTTTA
The DNA here is from genome assembly GCA_000966675.3 of Picea glauca. NCBI lineage: Eukaryota > Viridiplantae > Streptophyta > Pinopsida > Pinales > Pinaceae > Picea > Picea glauca. The sequence goes on from JZKD02S0540552.1 coordinate 260,367, forward strand.
AGTAAAAGGCGAATCTTGTTATATTAAAACTTCAAAAAAAAGAAATACACTTGACAAACATACGCCAGTTGTCCTGCCTATGCAGGAAACCAGGACAATTGGCCTGTCCATAGTAGCATGCAAAATCAAACAGCTCGTTTCGCCACCTTGCCCGAAGGAAACCAGGGTGCATGTCCATTTCCATCAGCAGTTGTGTAAGGCCTATGCTAGCGCTAACTAGGCTAATAACCAATGAGCTACAGCTCTGATAAACAGCAAAAGAAATTGAATTAGAGACCATGCGAAATAGAAGAACCTATTCACCGGAGTCCTCGCAGTCGTCCTTCGCCTTGTCGTTGTTGACAGGAATGACATAGGGCTGAGCGCAGGTGGGGCATTGTCGCCTAGGTGTGGCATTGGAGTAGGCTGCGTAAAGCATGTCCAAACGTTGGCTAACGCGGACGGCTCTGAAAATTTGATCATCCACCAAACTGCAGACCTCAAAGATCAGGTTCAGGTGCTCCGGGTGTAGGAGTGGTGGCGGTGGTGGCGACTTTGTTTTGGCATCCGTTTCCTAGTGACCTTGTGTCTTCCTCTGCAACTGCGACTCGGTTGTGCTTTTCGGCAGATCCTCCTCTACCAGGCAAGTGGCGAACTCTTCATTAGGAGCGTCGTTGGGGTCGTGGGTCTCTCTCAAGCTGGGCGGTGGTGTTGCTTATGCAATGCACACCGGAGGGTTCCAATTATCTGGAACTGTAAACATTCAGCTCTCAGAGAAGTCTGGTGGGAGCTCCATGAACGAAATTTCCTCGATGTACGTTCGAGGGGGCGAGCTTGTTGCTATGGTCTCCCTGCGTCGCTTCCTCTTGGCCAGGAGCAGAGCTCATTCAAACCTCTTGTGTCTTTTCTCCCTTGACTCCACTACATACCAACCTTCTCCTCTACGAGGTCTCCCCCTCGCTCGCGGCATGGTGAGAATGAGGACCAATGTCAGGATGTCTCCTGCTCTGCGATTTCTACTCTGCTCGACGAGCTTCAAATGCATTCTGGGAGTTCTGGTAAGGCGGATTATGACATAAACAATGGTTGTATCCATTAAAGTCGAGAGCTTAATGCTCTGGTTGGCCGACCTGTGCTCGCTCGTGAGAGGCCCCATCGATAAATAGAGTCCGACGGAGGTGAGAGCTTTCATAAATGGCTATGGTGTGAAGTGAGAGCCACCATAAATGGCCTCTCCCTGCGCACCTCCACGTGCCCTTCCTTTCTGCGTGGCACCCCATCCGGGGCAATTTTGGTTCATTTTAGTTTCTATCTTGCTCTTAATTGAAAGTTGGACTATTCCTTTTTCAATTGAGATAGGTTAGATTAGGTTCTTAGATTATAGATTAAAATTGCATATGCATTTAATCCATAAAGTCTCCTTTCATAGGAGAAAAATACAACATGGCATGGTTGAGCCCTTATGTCATCCTAAGGGTTTCTTTCATGCAAGCTAGCAGTGAGAGGGTAAATCCAATATATATTTTCTTGTTGATGTTAATCAAGAATATCACAAGTCAACAAGAAGAGTTAGAAAGTTGTTCCTTTTCTTTTGTTTGTTGATCAAAGCAAGTGATAATATACATCAACAAATAGAAGGCCCAATGTATATATCTTTGTACTTTTATATTAACTTAGATTAGGTTGATCTTAGGATAGTCTTAGGACAAGGGTAACTAGAGACCCATTGAACCAGTCAGAATCACCATCCCAAATGGATAAGGGCCTAATTGGGGCCCTAATCGGGTGATCTCCTTATAATGTTGAACATGGTCAGTTTTATCCATCAACATGCCCTTTTAGAAGGTTTAACCATTTGTCTACAACATCCGCATCTATTTGACCTTCAAATATAGGAATATCAAAATTGATATGTACCTTGAAGGAGGCAACACCTTTGTTTGAGGAAGATGTGTCACATGTTGGAAGTCATCGAAGGATTTGTACAAATTTATCCATCATTTCATTCCTTTGTCATGTGAGGGCTTCCTTGAGTAACAATTTAAAGGGATGTCATGCCCCATCGTCTCTCTTTTCTTCCCCCATGGGCGGTCATCGGGTTCGGCGAGGCCAATCTTGAAAAGGCTTAGCTGGTTTGAATCTCAACTGCTTATACCATGACCTCGTTGGGGACATGCACAGATAAACAAATGAAGAAAAGACCGCTCTGATACCATTGATCTAGATTTATGAACGGAATGAAATGAAACACAGATCTATAACATTAACATAGATATACAGAGAACAATAATAGAGATACAATAAAACTTAACTTTTGTTCAATAAAGAAATTTGTTGAAACTGTAAATTGCATAATGAAACAATCTTTCTTAAATGGTGGTAGTTAATCTCTAAGAAGAGATGTGGCGGCTACGCGCATTCATCTGATCACCTTACAATGAGGCCTCTAGGCATTTTTAGCATCAAGAATTAATCAGAAAATATTAGACATCCAAAAACCTAACTCTAGGAGATGAAGTGCCAAAAGTCGTGTGGGCTCCGATGGTGTAAGTTGGTACATCAACTTCTCGGGGTAGTAACTTTTTCATAGATCTCCATTTTAGGTGCACGATAGCCCATTGGAAAGGTCTATCCATGGACTACAAATGTTGTTGTCACACTTTGACCCTGTCTATAGTGTGACTGTGGCGGGCCCAAAAAACGTTGTTTAGGGCCTAAAAATGACCTCAGAAGTTTAGGACCCGAAAAGCTAGAAAAAAACTGCCAAGATGAAAATTGAATGTGAGCTAGTTGGAAGAGGTGGGTGGCCATCAATATCCACCTGGATCACATGGTGTATCAGCGAGTTTTATCTCATCTTCATCGATACATGATGTATCGGCGAGGTTCATCTCATCTTCATTGATACATCTTGTATCGAAAAAATTCCTTCCTTTCTCTCCAATACACTACGAGGTTCTTCTTTCTCTCACCAACATCGACCATGTTTGCAAGACACGCCTTCATCATGAGACCTCTCATATTTTCCTCCAACTCATGTCCTTCTCATTGTGCATGTTAGTCAAGTTCTTATCATTTCCAATGATTTCATGCCTAACTGGATAACTGATGACTGATGTCTCCCTCGATTAATCTACATTATGTTGTAGTCATAATTGAGTATTGTCATAATTTGGGAAAGTTTGTTTGTGTCATCAGTAGCTTTCATTGTGCATACCATACCATGATTTTTACTTGTGCTTCTTGATTTTATGACTAACCATGATCATGAAAGTGTCTTCTATAGTCAAGTAGGTTAATTTCATCATATGTTAGACTTTCGCTATCTCTGAAATGCATCCTAGAAGAAAATTGGTCCTCCCAGCTCCTAAACAGAGTCAAGTGTTCCATACATCAGTTGGTTGTTTTCATGGGATTATATTTATGAGCCCATGATAGATGACCTCATCTCCATGGATGAATCAAGAGCCTATACAACATAGATAACACAAGAACTTACAGAACCGAATTCAGGCAAAGCAACAACAAGAACAATACCTAAAATTTCATTAAAAAATGTCTTTGCTCGTAATTTTTTGGCATTCATCAAAGTGTATTTTTCTTCCCCGAAATAGATCAATTGTATGACTTACACGATTATGATTCTAATGTAACTAATGGAATTGAAATCCAAGGCTTGGAAGTATCAAAACGATCGTCAAGGTTTTCCTACCAAGTCAAGCTTGTTAGTCATGGCATCACTGAGATATTTGAGTGAAAGTGAGTTATCTCACTAGAAGTTTCTCTCCACGCTCTCTACATTGCAAAAAACAATACCCCAAACCCCAATCGGACATCAAATGAGCAAGTTGTGAAACCTTTGAAATCCCATGCAACAAGGTAATCGGTCAATGACCCTCCGTTCCGCGTCTATGCACAAAATTAAGTTGGGTTTAACATAAAATCGCTTTGGGTAAAATATTTCTTTGCGCAAATTATTTTAAAGTTTAATATTTTAAATTTAAATGATGTTAATTTAATTTAAATTTAAATTATTTAAGTTTAAAATGTATTTAAAAAAAAAATAACAATAATGAAAGGGGTTTGAATCAAGTTTAAATTAAAGAGTTTGAATGTGGAGGGGAGGGTTTTAATTAACTTTGAGGTTTTATGTGGAGAGGAGGGCCCATGGCCCATGACTGCCCTCCATCTTACCCCTTTAAAACTGCATGTTCCCCCCATACCATTATTCTAACCCAAGCAAATAATACTCAACTAGAGAGAGCACCTGAGTGGGTCCAATGGTTAAGAACATGTGTTATCTCTGGGGAGGTCACAGGTTCAAAACCAGCGGGGGTAGGGATGCTCATATTGGCCCATTGTGACAAGGCTAGAAGGGTAGACGACCCCTGGGATAGAGGTTCACTTCGGTGGGGCTCGGGACGTCTCGGCCCCTGCTGAGTCACAAGTTATTGGTATATCTGGCTTACGAGTTGTTGGATATACTCTTGGGAGGTTGTTCCCATGGTTAAAAAAAAATAATACTCAACCAGAGAGCATACAAAGATCAAGCCCAATACTTAATCAGTGACCATGCGAAGATCGTCCAACATCCATGCACTTAACTCCACTGATACGTTGCCATGTTGTGTGAGAATGTTAGTAGGGTATGTAAGCTTAAAGGTTTTAATAAGATGATTGTTGGTGAGTTGGAAGAGGGGAGGGGGGCATGGCCCACCACTCCCCCCTCATCACGATGAAAGAGGAATGTGGTTGGGAGTGGGGCGTGACATGCCACTCCCTTCCCCCCCTTATACATATCTTAAAACTGTCATTTAAAAATGAAACCTCAAATCCATTTAAAATCCACGCACGCTCTCTTTAACTCAAACAAATAATACGACCAGAGACCTTTATAACATTAGCTCTAGTACACCTGAAGGAGACCTTTATAACATTAGCTCTAGTACACCCGAAGGAGTTGATAGCATTAGTTCTGGTAGACCCATAAATGAAGAGAGCAATCAGGCCGGTGCACCCGACAGTTATGAGATAATGAGTTTTTGTACGTGACACATGGATAGGTTGGAAAGTGTTTTTTGAAGCATGTGGTGAAAGGTTTGGAGTGTTATGCGTCGTTGAGGCTTTAAACATGAAAGGTGGATTGGGGAGGGGGCATGGCATGCCACCCCCTTCCCCTTATCCTTATTGTAAAACCTTTTCTAATTAATCATGCCCATGTTTCCTCTTATGCTTATATTAATATCATGTGATATAAGTGATATAAGTGGGTAAGGTGGAGTGAATGAGTGGGGACCACCCCCCTTTAAAATAATATTTTTTTACTTTTAATTAACATCAATTTTTTCACCTTCAACCCAGACCAAAAGTGAACAAGGTGCCATCACTTGAAACCAATCCAATGCATAGCGACTAAATTAAATTTCGCATACAGTATGTTTATGATATGAAAACACAGTCTAAGCTCAAATATTGCAATGATCTCTTACGATTCCAATATACAATGTGATGCAATTGGAGCTCCTCTGACTTTTTAAGACTTGTCTCAACCATATACTCATCAGGAAAGGAAATCATTCATTCCTTGTCAATACACCCAGGACCAGAGCTAATCACTTGATCTTTGTCGAAACACACTGGAGCAGTTTGTGCCTTCCTTTCCCATTACAAGAGTTTGTACATTCCTTTCTGATACAGAAGTTCATGCTTTTCTTGTTGATACATAATCTCTTGTTTTTCTTGTCGATACAAGAGTTCGTATTTTTCTTGTTGATACAAGAGTTCATGCTTTTCTTGTCGATACAGGGACATGACCCTACCAATCTGCCTTTCGTATTTTGGCCATAACTTTTGACTCAAATGATTTTTCCGCACGTTCCTTATACCGTTGGAAAGTTACTTTTGATATATACAACTTCACAGTTATATTATTTGAGAAATTCCTAGCCAATTGTTCACATTTTTCATGATTAACATCTTGCACATTGTCAATATCCACGAAGAACACAACACCTCAATCGTGAGCAAAGGAACTAGGAACCGAACTCAAGGAAGCATTAACGAACTCTCAATTAATTAATTTTTTAGTTCTATAGGTTCAAATGTGTGGTTTTAATAGTTTTTTTTCAAGTTCACTCTAAGGTCACTCATATGTTGCATGTTGAATAGTGCCAAGTACCAATGCAAAAGGAAGGGTGTACTCAGCAATCTAGATAGGATGTGTGTGAGGGAAGAAATCCATGAAGGCATAGCCGCCACACATCAAGGAAATCTACTAGTATGCAACAGTAGCCTCGCAAAAACGATCTTCCACTGAAGATGATAGAGAAACAACAACAATAATTGTCGTAGTGGCAAGGGAGCAACAAAAGAGAATCAAACCCGAATGGCCAAAGAAGAATTATGAATCTCATTATGGTTGAATATAAAACTTGGAGAAAGAAGCATTTTCCCATGTCCAAACCGGTCTTCATGGTGGGTGAGGTGCACTATGGCCAGAATCTATGATGGTCCATCAGCACTAAAAGACAAATTCGAAATGTAACTGCATATCATACATTAAATCATGAACATTTATGTTTTCCTTGTTATATCATGATTATGAAGGGGACAAGGACAAAATTTTGTAAATGAAAGGACGTGGAGGGAAGGCGCAATTCCAAGAGTCAATTTGAACTTAAATAAATATGGGGATTGTATCCAAGTAAAGGGATTTTTGGCTCTTGGAGGTTTCTTGTATTATCATTGAAACTGTTAACAAAGAGAAGCATGTTTTTCCAAGCTATTTATTGGAGAGCTTTGATTCTCGCATTGGACGTATTGTATACTATTCCTTTGCGTTTTGGCTCAGCACTCAGGTTGTGTAAGTATGTACTTCATATTTTCTACTACTTTTATGTATGATGGTTGCATTCTTATTTCTGTTCTTTGGAGAATAATTGTCTAAATTTGTGGGCATAGAACCATAAATTATTTCTTAAATGCTAGATTATTCTATGTTTGTAGTTATTTATTCATATTTTTGTCTTTGATCTGTGTGAACTATTTCCCAGACCATTGACAGGAGCATGGATTGTTCTATGTTTGCTTTTTGGTTACCTTAGTTTTGTCCGGATGCATGCATCTTATATTAGATGCACTTCATTATTTAGCTTAGAAACCTTCATTGATAGACCAGGCTGCAACCAGTAAACCCAAAACCAAAAATGGTTATCAGTCCAAAATTCGGATGGGTTCCCTATTCCAAACAACGAGAGGTTTAATTGGGACTTATTTTTGGTGGTAACACATGTTGTTTACAAAAAGCAGTTTTCCCACGTCAACATAATTGGCACTATAAAAAGGGTTGGATGACAAGCATGCCCATGTGAAGTCATTTCATTTAATTGTTTTAACCAGCCCATGGCTCCTCTCCGTATCTTTATATGGGATAACCGTTTGAGTCTTTTGACACCCATCGGGGGCATCTTACTCAAGATAATTAATCTCTTGTCAAACTCAAAATTCGATGGTGAAGGGCATGTCGTTGCATTCACGTATCTCAACCAGTTTAACATCACTCGATAAAATCTTAAGATTGTTCAGGACAATGAAATTTATTGATTATTTATCCTCGCATTTGAAGGACAGATTAAAACTTGGTTTAGGACATTGCCGATGAAATCTATACATAGCTAGAAACAATTCACGGAAGTGTTTATCGGTGCTCATGTAGATTATGTTTATGATAAACTCTTTAATGAACTTGCAGAAGTTCATAGGATTGGAAATGAATCTATGGATGATTTATTTCAAAGAGTTATGCATATTTATTGTAGATTTACTGAAAGTGACAAACCTTCAGACCAAGAAATCCTTGATTGGTTTTCATATCTCATCTCTTTTCCTAAATGGTACGATCTCATTAATCAAATCATTTCTCATTCACAAGACTTAGATCCGATAATGAAGGATAGGGGATACATGATCTCTAATCATCACTCTATCACGACTATGGGGGAATCCTCACCAAAAATATTAAGCCCCTTAACCCTGGAGTGTGAGCCATGTATCATCTCCCCTTTAGAGAATCATGATTATATTTTGGTCTGTAACAAATCTCTCACTGAAGAAATCTCGTCATTTTCATAATCTGAAGATCTTCATTCTCTTTATATGAATATGTTCGATTATAATCACCCACATGAGCACCCACCTATTTATCATTCGATGCAATATTTGCATTACTCTTACAATGGAACTCTAATTTATAAACCAGAACATCAAGTTTTCCCAACTTTCATCGATCAAAGACTGTTTCTTAATGGCAATCCATCTAGGATGCACAATGTTAAAAATCATTCGCGATTCAAATTTCTGGAATATGTCGAGTTCCAAATTCATCACAATAACCATATTTTCAATGACTATGTTTCTATTCTAGAATTGAATCTGAGTACTAAACTATCATTCACTAATCATGTGCAATATGAAATTTATTATTGCAATGCATAGATGTTAACAACAAAAAATACATTGGAGGATGTTGGAGCCTTGATCATGAGCATTGGGTTACATGATGACTTGGCATGCCTCTTGACACCTTTCGACACCTCTTGGATCTAGTACATTACATTGATGAATAGGGACATTACACATCTAGCATGACATGTCATTCACAAGGCAAGAAACCCACACCTTCGATGTTACACCCCTTTGAGGATGTTATGGTTTGAATGGATGGCATTCCCTTGACAAGAATGGTACAGTTATTTGGAGAGGTTATGGAGCCCTTATATATCATGACATCATAGTAGGATCCCAGGACATTTCACATGTGAGAATGACATCATGTTTGAGGGTGATTTGATGGTTTCCTGAGCCGACCTAGCATTTGTGATGATGAGTTGGCACCTTTGGGTTAGGGGATGTGACCTTGATGAGGAGGCGTGTCTTTTGTTGATGCTTTGCACTATTGGGTATAGACATGAAATTTAGAGGCTTTTGTACCCCATTAGAGGATGACATCACTTTCTTGGAGCCTCTTACACCCACACGTGTGGCATTTTAGAAGGACATTTTCATGTTTTAGCATTGTATCTTTATTTTAGAGGCATTATTGGGGGTCTCCCTGAGACCTATCCACCTTGTATCATGAATTTTAATGTTTTAGGGGCTTCATAGAGAGATATAGAGCTTGGTTACATCATATATAGAGAGGGAGAGCTACCTTTTGTAAATCATAACACAACTTGTGGAGAATCATTACTACACTTACCTTATATCTTTCTCTTTCACTATGGATAACTTATGCATCTTCTCATGGAGATGATCTTGTGGATTCTTTTCAATTTTGATGGATGATTTATTGGCTAGGGTTTTTCATGGTGATCATTTATTTATCTATTAAGTGCTCTTCTTAAGTCTATGATGGTTTATTTCTTGATGTATTAAATGTCTTATCAAAGTGGTGGTATTGCATGTTATCTTGTATTTTTCTTTAATAAACCTTGTCATTGAAACCCTAAGAAGGTTTGCAATGGAATACATTCCCTTGTAATCATCTTGTTGAAGCTTTCTAAAGGACATAAGGATATTTCTAGTGTTTTTAGTGGAGTACCCTAGTTCTATTCTTGTAGGTTAAAGTTATAGGGTTTGTAGTGGACTACCCTAGGGATTTACCCAAGATCCATCTTGATCTCTTTGCTAAAGGTTGATAGAATACATAGAATGGCCTCTTAGGGTTTTTGGTGGACTACCTTGGTTTTTCCTCCTAGAGTATTGATACCTATGGTTTGTAGTGGACTTCCCTGGGGTTTAGTTCTTACATCTTTATTTTTCCTTTTCTCTCCATGAAAGCGCAATATTTGACTCCATATGCCCAAGGAAACTAGACGGAACTAGTATTTCTCCCTTGCAAGTGACCTTAAACCATAATTTCCCTTCTACTTTAATTTTCTATGGTTAGATTAGGTTTATTTGCAATCTCCCTTCAATTTTCATCCATTTCTAGCTTGACGTTCAGGGATTATTGGCATCTTTCACCCTTAAGATACATCTTGACATATTTATTTGCATTGTTGTTATACTTTCCATCCCTTTAGGGCTTGACATATTGGATTTTCTAGGGATGTTATATGCCATCTTTCATTTCAATGAGCATTTTTTATTAAAACCCTAGTTTTTGCTTGCATTTTCAACCCTCTTTCGTTGCATGTTTATTGGTTTTAAGGGGTTGTTATATTTGTGTTAGTGTAACTTCTCATATTGCTAAATTAATCGTTGTGAATACGAGTTTCATAACAATTGTAGTTTTTTTCTTGATTTGTAGTGCATGGGGCATATCTTACTTGTTTTGACTTTCTAGATATCATCTATTGTCTTGGATACTTCATTTATGCAAATATGGAAACTACTTCACTGAACCACCTTATACTTGCTTTGACAACCTTGACCTAAGTGGTGGTATGATTAAGTGACAAATATAGGAGGTCGTAGACTTGACTTTTCTTTTATAGAATTCCTTGAGGTTGCTATGGAAACCTCCCTTGTGTTGGATTTCATCTTTCACTAAAATTAGGAAAGTAATTGCTAAGGTGACAGTGGCGAGTACTTCAAAAAGTTACACTTGTCCTTCACCTTATGATAGGCTTTGCACAAAGGTGCTAAATCTTGTGATAACAAAGACTATCTTTGGACCTATGCATGCTCTCACTATGGTTTTCGATGGATCTCAAATCTATGATTTTTCCCCAACCTTGTATAAATAAATCATTTAATGGAGATAGGCTCTAAACATGCATTCGACCTTTTATCAGTTGTTTTCATTGCAATGCTTAAATGGTAATGGTTGATGGTGGTTATGTGTGAATACCTCTATGCATTTATTTTCCTTTCATCCACTCATTTCCTATTTTCCCTTTGATGTTTTATGGGGAAAATCCCTAATTGCAAAGTTATATTCTCAGGTTATTGGACTTCACTTTTAAATATAATACATGATTCGAGATAAAGGTTGGGTCATTGCATACTCTCCTTTGTATTTGCATGATTATAATATTCCTATAAGCGTATATACAAACTAGTGGTCGTTGTGATTTAGTGCATACCCTTTGGGAGTGTGAAGCAACCTCGATGAGTCTAGTTCTTAGTGTGTGCATATGTTAAGCACCCTTTTGGGTGATGTGATTAGAACTAGGGTCTATTAATGCATTGGTAATTAATCGGAAAATTCCTTGGCATTTTTTCCTTGGATTTATATGTGGATCTGGTCAAACCCATTATTACTTG
>JZKD02S0540575.1:0-12571 GCA_000966675.3 Picea glauca
CGTCCATGTACCTCTGCCACTTCCTCACCTCAGTAGATTCCACAGAGCACCTTTTTTCTTCTGGGAGTCGCGTCCCCCTTTTGTCGACATCAACACACTTTTCCAGAAGGGCGACAGTATCTTGATCCTCATCCTCTATTTTAATGAGAGATCTCGGACGACAGAGGGGGAAACACCATTACTCCCTGTTGTCGTTGGCCCCCATAACATTCGACGCCAACACTTTCTCATGTTATGGTGGGTCTTACTTTGCGACTGTTGCAGTTATTCTTGTCCTTTCCCGAAGACCTCTGAACGTGGTAGGGCCATCAATGCCCACATCATCATTGTTGCTTATGACAACGATCATTGCCCATTATTCAGAGTATGTTCCTTTGCAGAATTGTCTTCTTCCTTTATCATTACCGCCCCTGAGGGCGCTGCAGTTGTCTACACCAACACTTCCGTCATATTTTTTCATAGTTACATCACACGAGCATGGGGTATGCCCGCCTCGTTTGTACACAATTGTATATTTTTTCTCCGCACGTCTCTCAGAAGATCAAGATACTGGTTCCTTTTTTCTCCAACGGATTGCTCCAAAAGGTCCCACTCTTTCTTTCCCTTACAACAACATTCTCAGTAGAAGAAACATTGATGGATTTCGGCTATACATATGCTCCTAACCTCATCCATCAGGGGGCATCTGTTATCACTGAAATTTCGTCTGCACATGGCGACAAGAACTCCACATCATCAAAACAGCAATGAAGTCACTCATGGCACTGAATTAATCTCACGGCACTCCAGAAGGGAAAAAACTATACAAAGTAACCAAAAATTGAAAGGTGCTTTACATCAGCTTGATGCGCGCACATGCGCAGGACAAAAACGCGTTTTGCGTGCATGCGCGCCCGACGCGCGACTGTCCACACAAAAAGCCGCGCATCTGCTAATACGACGCATTAATTGCATAGGTCGGCCTCTCGACCACCTACAGACCGTCCCCCAAGGTGATTTGACCCTCAAATCAGAGTCAGCTCTGCAAAAACGACGGATTAAATGACCTAAGTGAACCCTAATGTGCCCCTATTCACACCTGGAGAAGGTTATAGAACCTCCCTTGAAACTGCTATAAAAGGTTGTGAGGACTCATTGTTTCAATAGGGAATTCGAAGCATCGTTACGCTGTCCAGATGATTTAGAGCTTAGCCTTTGACAAACAACTCATCAGCAGTGTAACCCAGAGTTCTTTCACCACTCAGTTCAGTTTTGTTCATTTTGTAAGGAAAGCATTGTGTTGAGGGCCCTAAAGAGCCTTCCGCTGGAGGGAGAAGGAACCCCTGGTCCCTCTCTTCTGCGTGTGCTCTGGTTTCAATAAAGCACATGCTTGAAACCTTTGATGACACTTGTGTCTGATGTTTAATGTTCTTTGTCCAGTTTCGTAGTATTATTTTCTTTCAGTTCATAGTTAGATTATAGTTTGTTTCTGTTTTTGTTAACCCTTTTTGCTCCACAACATCCTGTTCGGCCCTGCCAAACCCAACAGGGCATGTAAGAGTTTCTCATTTTCTCACCTGGCAACGATTCGAACGTGAACATAGAGCATAGAGAAGAGAGTAGAGAGTTGTAGTTGAAAACACCCATGTACAGAGATTTGGATCAATAGAAAGAGCTTCGATTCAAATTCATGGTGTTGTATTTGTTCTTTGTGTATCCATTGTGAATGTTATGCTCATGGATTTTTACTTTCTGTTATACATTTTCTTATATGTTGTGTATATGATTTCATGCTTTTTGTTTGAAGTTTGAGAGAGAGTAAGAAATGAGTTTCAATTGTTTCTCTATCTGAGAAAGAGTTCCTGCAAGGAGTGCAGTGAGATTTGTCCACAAAGTGTGCATCGACAGAAGTCAGCGTTCATCTATGAAAGCTCAGGATAGATAACACTATTCTCATTCTTGCAGAAGTGAAAGTCAAGCACAGGAGTTGTGCAGGGTGTGCACAGGCCGAGTAGATTCTCAGGGTTTGCAACCTGAGGGAAGGAGTGAAGGACTGTTGCTGCAAAGTGAGTGCACAGAGTCTGAAATTTCAAATACTTGAAAGTATTCAATAATTTCTGCAAGGAGTGCATACAGAAGTCATCTTGAAGACTCAAGTTGTCAAAGAAAATCTCAGGAAGTTTAGTGCCTTGAATTTGTTGGAAGGAGACGCAACAACTTTGGTTCGCCAGCAGACAAGTTTTCGTGAAGATACTGTGGTCATTTCATTGAAATCGTCAAGGAGGAATTTGATGGTCAGAACCCTCCGTGGAGGAGTCGTGAATTCATGGAAGCCGACACATCTCGCGGAGGAGAAAGAAGGTTATGGTGTGTGTTTTCTAAGCGTAAATCTCAGAAGAATAGAGCTGTAGGATCTGGGCAAACAGGGTCGTCAGATCACTCACATATTTCGCATCTCAGGGTTTCGGGAGGTGAAGGGTCAAAACCTTTGTAGCGAGACTCACGAAATCGTGAAAGGCGAAGTCATGAGATAGTGAAGGAATCTAAGCCATTCACAAAAGAAAGACATGTGTCACGAGATCACCTGTATTGGGGACTCGGACATCGGAGGTCAAGAAGAGAAGTATTTCAACTTCGTGAGTGGTGAAGTTGTGAAAAGAATCAGGACCATCCATCTGAGAGTAGACAGGTGGCTTTCTCACCAACACGGAATCAGACTTTGTTGACCATTTCAGGGTTTCATGAGTTGGAGAGTCGGAAGTTCAACATCAGGACTTGAGAAGTCATGAGGTCCGAAACTCTGAAAAAGGTGGGAATTTTTGTGTAGGACTTGCGAAAAGACATGTAGAAATTTCGTCATTTCGGCATATCGAAGGATAAGAGGTCGAGACTTTCGTCCCAAAAGTCCCGAACTCACGAGAATCGAAGTCGCGAAGTAATCTAAGCCATCCATCGGAGGAGGACAGGTGGTGGAGATCAGAGGATCTCGCAAACTTGGGGTTTTTCTGGGTGAGAGCCCAAAATTTGGGTTTTCAAAGTTGCGAGAACCGAAGCCGCGAGTGTGTCGGGGTTGCACCTAAGAGACACATGGCAGAACTGCACAGTAGGCCAGGAATTGTAACCAAAGGACACACGCCACCTATAGGGATTATTCAACACCCCGTTGACCTCTTACATATCGGGGAATCGGGAGATAAGGGAACGGAAGATGGAGGCTTCAAATTGCGAAGTCACAAGTAGCGAGAATGAGAGGAGAAAAGTCAAATATCGCCTCTCGGGGGTTCGGGAAAGAAAGGTGCCAGGTTTCGACCTTTGAACTCGAGAAGGTGCGAAAGGCGAGAGGTGCAAGCACTTAGCCTAGTCGATGGTCGTGCGGGGGAAGGTGTTGATGGAGAAGGAGCCATAATCATTTCGCGATCTCGGAAATCGCGGATACAAGAAGGAAGAGTCAGGAGTCACAACTCGCGAACTCGCGAGATTGTGAGTTGGCAAAAAGGACCTGTGAATCGATAAATTTGCAGATTCCAGTGAGAATCAAAAGAGCCGATCCGGCTCAAGGGCGTATAAAACGATCCCGTGAGTGAATCTCGACTTGAGGGCCAATAGGTCTACATCAAGAGTTCTTGTTGAACTTAACATTCAATTATTCAACCGATGCCTACCACATTAGTTATATTTTTGTAAACAAAAATAAATATTGCATAAAGGAACTTAACAAAAATGGAAATCAAGAAAAACAATAAACAAACAATACCTGCAATGAAAGAAATAAGTTGCGTAATCCTCCTCGGAGGGCCCTCCTAGCTCAAGAAATGCTACTTAGAAATATCGTATAAGACTCAAGATCTTACAAAATTAGGATACAAAACTCACATAAGGAAACAATAACCATGACTTATATTAATTCCAATAGAAATACAATTACAAGAATATTATGTTAAGAAATGTATATCTCTATGAAGGTCTGAGTACCTATATTTATACAATACCAATGAGATCACATAGATCTAAGATACACAGATCTCAAACCCATACGCAACTATAATTTTGGGAAAATTTGTTTTAAATAATCAATCATATCTCCGAGAGCCTTCAAGTTTTGAGGAAACTGTCTCCAAAGAATTTAAATGGGGTCATCCTGCACAAAACCCATGTGATCGATTTTCAAGATTCTTCTTCTTTTGCTCACAATTTACCCTGGAAAACCTCCTCACTATTATGGCATGAGTTTCATAAACTATTTAAAATAAGAATAATACATGCGTGCATCCAACAACTTGTGGGTATATGGAATATATTTTTCATCCATGTAATGGAGGAATTCATGCAAGAATACAAAAATTTATCCCATGCAATCTCGTTCTCTTTCATGCGTTTATTTGATGAGATGGCTTGCACAACTCTACCACATGTACAAATTTGACTACACATTTGAATTCCCTTCTGCACTGATATGGACTATCTATGGGTTGAGGTAATAGGTGGATTAGCTTCAAGGATCAATTTGGAATCTTCAATAAGTCAGGGTTCAAACTTGAAGTAATCATGTCCTTATAGAAAAAAAAAATCGTTCCAAAAAAATATTGTGTGGTTACATAATTAGTAAACTAATCATAATACTCTTTAATTTATTAAAAGAAGGAAGTTAATGACAATTGACGACTTAATTCTTGGAATTTTGTATTGGTGCATTTCATGAGAAAATAAGATACAAATGACAATGGATGGATGGAAGTAAAGGGATAAATGATCAGAAAAGAAGTAATTTTAATGGTGAAAAAGGTGCCAAATCAATGGCCCAACATCTCCCCCACGCTTGAGGGTTGGCATGTCGTCATGCTAATGAAGTAGGGAAATGATAAATTTGCAATAATTGAAAAAAATGAACAACCTAATTGTCTCAACAATACCTAACAACAATTAAATATATTAAAATTGGATCATGCTTTCTTCTTTCGTGCCCCAAGTTCTCGTTCTAGTGTTTTTTTCTTGTGGCTAGCTTACATAACTTATTGTCCTTCGATGAAAATTTCCCATTAACCTTCTGTAACTTATTGCACTTCTATTTAGAGGACTAAACAACCAACTTGAATGTAATTCCTTTAATCTAATCCTAGACAAGTTCATTATTATTTAAACATTATAACAATTTCATTGATTTCAAAGCGAGAAATATGCAATTTTCCCTTCTTGGATGAAGGAAGAAAGAAATATATATTTATTTTCTTAATGACATAATGTTATAGCCTTTTTAATAGAAAAATAGGCTAACTCTAGAAAAAAATCTTCTTCACTCTTTGCTTTCTGGCCCAAATGCAACCGATGATTTATTTTTCCAACTTTAGACTTTGAAGTTAATAGGGTGCTAGATTTATACAATAATAATGTTCTTTGATAGCATGTTATATTCTCAATACTACATACATGTCAGATAAAAATGTCAAATATCCTTCTTTTAAAGTAAAATCAATAATATGTTCAATGAGAAGTCTTGTCCATTTGGACATATTATTGAATTGTGAGATAAAAAATGAAGAAAGTATAAAGTGAAAAGAATGATGACGCAAGGGTTCAAGGGTGACGGGTAAACATGTCATAGGGTTTATTTACAGAGTGAAAATATAGGGGATGAAATTATGATAGAGGATAAGTTTCAAGTTTAAGTAGTTGCTTGGACTCTCAACCTTGGTTGATATGTGCATGAGCATCTGGTCTTGATTTGAAACCATCTCTAAGCCACGATTTAGTCTCAGGATGTGTGCAACCATACAAAACTACAAATATACTACATAAAGATAATTATAATTGTTCACAAAAATTCTGATAATTTTTAATAGATCGTGTTTAAAAACATGATCGTACATCTCTTATCATGTATTTTTTGAAAATTTCACTCGTGTCTTACTCAAATGATCATATTCTACTCAAAACCCATGTCTTAGAATTTGTTTCCTCATCCTCATCTTCTTGCAAATATCGTGCAAATACCATACCTTAAGATATTGTTGTATAGGTTCTATAGCTACAACAATTTTACAAGGGAGTTTTGGTAGCTACATAAAGTGTAAAAAAACTGCAGAATTGCTCTAAAAAATATTCATAAGAAAAAGTGAGCTATGATGTTGCGCAGTTATCGTTTGTAAAATTTGTTTGAAAGAAACCTTAATGTTGAGGCACAAATCAAATTCTTAAAATACTGAAATGGTTGAAATCATGTTGTTTCAATTTACCTCTCTGGTGTCATGATGATTTGAAGATTATTAGGAGAATATGATTACCGAATTATTGGATTCTTGGGCCAAAAAGAGTATGTTGAAGAATCTCTTACGGAGATGGAATTGAATCTTCATCTGGAATGATAGAAGGACATTTATACCTCCATTCTCTCTCTCTCCCACAATGATGATGATGCATGTCCTCATACATCCTTCTCAGATTTGATATTTGATTCATGTTGGAGTTTAAAAGGATCTAGTATTGTCAAAAGATTAAAGTGTTGTTGGAATTTTGCTTCAGGAATGGAGAAATATGCTAGAGAAACCTTTTCCTTTGTTCCATCTTGACCATTTTTTATATAGTTTAGGAAGTGTGTGTTGAATCTAATATGATGGTACTAATATTTTGAATACTATGGATGTTGCTAATATTTTCATTAAATATTATAAGAACTATTTACCTTATTCATCATGGTAATCATAAAATTTCCAATCCTGCATGATGATAATGTTGAATGGTGTTATAATCCTTGAATTTTTTTCTTGTATTGTTGTGGGAAGACTGAAGAGGATGTTGAGTGACTACGGGAAATCTAATATAGGAAATCAACTACTAAAAGTAAATATCTAGAGTTTATTTTAAATCTGAAACGTTGATTTGTTGATCATCAATTGAGAACTACTTCTGGAACCAAAATAACAACCATGAATATTATTACAAGGAACGAAAAACTCTACTAGAGTGAAATATATTGCAACAAGAATGGCATCCCATTTTTATTTGCAAGATGTAGAAAAGGTTGCAACTGTTGATACCATTAAACCATATAATCTTCATCAAAACCTAAATATAAGATAAGATAAGATTGAACCAATGTGTGAAACTTATTGAGAATTATTCCCGCTAGTTGCTTGGTTTACAAGTAAAACTCATGTCCAGTTGTGTCAGTAAACTTGTGTTCACAACTCTACTTATTTTTATCTTTACTATTTTGTTTGTTTATTTTTTTTGCTACCGTATACTACTTTTCTTAACAAATACAATCTCTTTGAAGTATAAGAATACTTGTAATAGAACCATGTGTGTAATAGGATTACAAATAAACTAATATTCAAGTTTGAAAGATATAATTTTATAGATACCAGAATATGATAAACCAACTACTTTGATTGATATGATGTCAATAATTGGTGAAGAGTGGAGGAATGTTGTGAATTGATAGGTGCCTCAAACCATAATTCAATGTACTCGTGATGCCCTAGGTTCACTTATTCAGTACCTCAACTTTTTATGTCCGCCTTTGTCAGGCCATGAAAATCTTATACTATTTGTTGATTGGTATCTTGAATACATAAAGGATCTGATGATAAGCATCATAGAAATTCTTCAATCTCATGTTCTAATATCTGCTCTCCATCAAATATTTCCCATGGTTTTTGTTATCATCTAGGTATTCGTATTGATGTTTCACATGGAATTTTTGATCTTCTATCACTTCTCAAAGTGTAGGTATGTTCCTGAATGTAGTCAAGATTTGCTCCTCCTGATATGTAGAGATTTTTTTGGTTGATGCTAGGATTTCAGATATTTCTTGGAGTATCATTTCCTCCTTTACTCAAAAAATTCTTGAACATTCTTGAATTATTTTTGTTGGTTGATAGTCCCTATCCTACCAATGTATTACTTAATGGGCATTCTTACAAATGCAAAAAAAATGAAACTTTTCTACTTTTTGAATGAAATCTAAAAAAATGAAACACATTATGTCCTTAATACCTTAGGATACTAAGACCTTGATTTCACCAAATTATCATTTGACATGAGTTAGTATTTCTATTCATTCTTCTTAACATGATTTAAATATTTGAAGAGAGATTCATTACAACTCTACTTAAAGTGACTGTGTGGGTTCTTACCTCTCGTATTAATGCCTCTCTTTCCATGCATTAATTCATATATGAATTTAAATGATAGAAAGGAAAACTAATGCCTTTTTCACTTCCCTGGAAACAACACCAAACATGTCAATAAGTTCAATATGTGAAATCTACTCCATTAAATTATGAACCTCGGGATCGTAAACTGATGAAGTACAATGAAAAATATATTTAGGCATTAACTTCCAATCCATCCCTAAATGACTACTATGAAAAAAGGAAAATTTACTGCTTTGGCTGCAGAAACAAAGTTATGTTCAGTTTCAGAAAGAACATAGTAATGTTATTGATACAAAAGCGGAGTTTATAAGAACACAGAGATAATTACAATATTTAAGATCACCAGTCTACTTGATTGTTATAACATTCTTTCAATCACCCGAGGTAATGAGAGTTCCTACTGAATATAAAAATCAATTATTCAACTTATGGTTGACACATTAGTTATCTTTGTGTAAATGAAAATAAAGATTGCATAAAGGAGCCAAACATAAATGGAAATCAAGCAAATGAATAAATAAACAATATTAGCAATGAAATAAATAAGCAGTGTACTCCTCCTCAGGGGGACCTCCTAGCTCATGGAATGCTACTTACAAAGATCGTATAAGGCTTAAGCTATTACAAAATTAGGATACGAAACTCACGTAAGGAAACCATAACTAGAACTTTTATTATTTCCACCAACAATACAATTACAACAATCTTATTTCAAGAAGCGTATACCTCTCTGAATGTCTGAGTACCTATATTTATACAATCTAAATGAGATCACACAAATCCAAGCTACATGGATCTCAAACCCATATGCAACTATAATTCAAAGAAATATTGGTTTAAAGAATCAATCATATCTCCCACATCCTTCACATTTTGAGGAAATTGTAGCATGCACCATAAATTGGCTCATCGTGCACAAAACGCGTTTGGTGGATTTTTGGTACTCTCCTTCATTTGCTCCCAATTGACCCAAAAAAAATCCTCTTTGTTCTAGCACGATTTTTGTAAACTGTTTACAAAGATAATAATCCATGCCTGCATCCAACATATCTTGGGTATATGCAATATATTTTTCATCCATTCAATGTAGAAATTCGTGCCATTTTCGTTCTCTTTCATGTGTTGATTTGACGAAGCTAGCTTGCAGAACTCTACCACATGGTTTGACTGCAAGTTTGACTTCCCTTCTATGCTGAACAATATGTGGGATGAGTTGATTGGTGGATGGGATTCAAGGATTAATTTGGAATCATTCATATGTCGAGGTTAAGACATGAATTAATCATGTCCTTATAGAACAACGATTCCACTGCAGAAAATTGTTAAGTCCTACATACTTCACCAATTGTCATTAGTAAACCAATCATAATCCTCTTTAATTTATTAAAACAAGGAAATTAAACACAATTAACCACTTAATGCTTGAAAGTTTGTATTGGTGTATTTCATGAGGAAATAATATAAAAATGGCAATGGATGGATTGAAGTAAAGGAAAACATGATCATAAAAGAAGTAATTTTAATGGTGAATCATCCAGGTGATCAACATATGCTAAAAACTCAAAGACCTTAGAATTGTTTAAAAACATAAACATGCTTAGGCCTCATCCTCATGATCCCAATGCAACTTGAACAGGTTCAAACAGATGCCGTATGCGAGAGATATAACATTCTTTCCCCTCTTCCAAACAATCAATTTTTTTTTCACTATACAGACCGTACAGTCCGTACTACTGACTGTGCAGACCATACTGACACGTGGCAAGTGGTTATGTGGTAGAGGGTGATGTCGCAGGTCATTTTAACATGAGGTGGACCTATCAAGTTTCAAAACATGGCATGTTGGTGGACCAATGTTATGGTCCCACGTGGTCCAGACATGGGATGTCATGTGGTACCTCTCTATGGTGTACAATTTTGGTTGGATTCCATGGGGGTCGAACCCATGACCTTCAAGGCAAGTGGAAATCCATTGGTGCAGGCCGGGCTACAATCACACCTTTCATATGTTTCTTAACCTATACGTTGTAAACATGTATTAAGTTTGCAATATTGTATGGTTGGCCAGAGTCAGGGTCGGGGCTTAGCCCCAGCCCTTGGTCTTACCATTTACCACATGACCATAGCATGGAACAAAAGTGTGGGGGAACCAATGGAGCCAAGTCCACAGACACTTGGTATTACCTTATGACTTTTCACGATTGGATCTAATGACCAGTCCACTAACGTGAAAGTTTAGGTCGATGCCCAGCCACATGGGGCCACGCAACCCTAACCTCCGCCGAGAAAGGCACTTATGCCTCCTAGCTGTTTGAAATAATGCCATGATTTTTTGAATGCACGTGGGTGTTGGGTTTTGGCATGGAAATGCGTTCCGGAGCTAGGTTGTTCACACACAAGTGCAAATTGGAGGATCAAAGACAACAAAAAATTGGAAAAACTTACAGGAAGTGTTTCCTATTCATTTTTTTGGCCAAACCAGGTGCAGGAAGAGCCTAGCTAAGGGTTTTTAGATTTTATTGAGCCATTGAAGTCATATTTTTTTTCATTCTAAGCATTGTAAAGCATTGATTTTTACACTTTGAGAATTAATGAAAATTATCCATTGGAAGCTAGACCATGACATGGTGAATGCCTTTATCATTTTGTTGTGTTAATGTTTTTACTTTTATGGATGCTATGTATTTTTATGTTTCTTATGATTAAGTGAAAAAACTCATTAATGTTAATGTGTTTCTAACTTGATCCTATTACCCAAACACATACAAATTTTATTTGTAATTTTAAAGAGACTCGAAACTTTTTTATTTTCAGATCAAGATGGTATCAAAGATTTGGTTTTTGAAGGTTTGATTTTTTTCAATTGTTTATTTTCCGATGCTTACAAGGTTGAAGCTCACAAGAGAAGAAGGTCAAATTTTAGAGCCAAGTTCTCAACTTTCAAGAAGGAGAACTACAAAATCACCTCAAGCTTCAAGGAGATATTCACCAAGTATGCCTCATGAGGAGATTCATGAAACTCTTACTTCAGAGGATGAAACTTTTAGAAAATATTTCTACGATATGACAGAAATGGTTAAAGTTTTATTTGAGGAAATAAATGAATGCTTGCAAGGTGAAAGATCAAATCCTCCAAAGGGTAATGAAGATAGTGGTGATAAAAAACCAAAAGCAAATGGAGGGAATGGTGATACTCCACCTCCTTCACCTCCATCTTACACTTCTTCTACCATTTCAAAAGCACCTCCAAATTTTCCAAAGGAACATGGTGAAATTCCTCTACAAACACCTTTTCTTAAGCTTGATATTAAGTTTGAATTTCCCATGACAAATGGAGACGTAAATGCCGAGAAATTAGATAATTGGATTCGTCAAATTGAAGTGAATTGTAGGATACAAAGAATCAAATATGATGAAACTAAGTTTAAATCGCGCTTCTCTTATATTGGAAAGTGCAACACTCATTTGGTGGGAAGCCAAAACTCAAGAGTACATGAACAAACATGTTAAAGTTTTATCCTCTTGGAATGATTTTATTGTTGCACTTAAAAGACAATTTTATCCATTATCATACATGCAGAAAGCTATTATGGATTGGAAAAAATTTAGACAAGCTAAAGGGTAAAGTGTGAAAAGCTACACTCAAGAATTTAGAAGAAGAGCTCTGATTTTGGGCATAGATTTATCTTCTCAAGAAACTTTACTCAAATACATTGGAGGATTGCATAGCTACTTGAGGCACACAATACTTATGTTTAACCCAAAAATTCAAGATGAAGTTTGTGTACATGAAACTCATTTGGAAGAAAGAGGGAGGAATGAACCTCAAAAGGAAAACAAGAAGGCCTTTGTTAAGGGATACAAGGGAAAGAGGAAATTCAAAGGAAATGGAAGAAATAATGCTTCAATCAAGAAAGAGGGAGAGAAAATCTCATGTAAACATTATTCAAAGGATGGCCATGATGAAGACCATTGTTGGAAACTTCATCCTCAAATGAGACCCAAAAATTTAAGCCATAACAGAAAACCAAAGACTACTACAACTACACAACATGATTTAGGTTCTGATTCGGGTGATGAAACCAAGATTACAACCATGGGTTTTAAAGGTAAGGATTCTATAGCAAGTACTAGTTCTTCAAGTAGTAGTAGCATCAATGAAAATCCACATGAAAAAGAAATAATAGAGATTTTCCACAGAAAGGTTATTTCAAAGCATACCAATATAGAAACTCTTGTTGATACTAGATCTCAAACCTCATATCTAAATACACTGTTAAGAAATTAAAATTGGAAACTACTCCACATCTTAAAACATACACTCTAGGATGGATATGTGACAATGCCAAATTGCATGTGACAAGAAGGTGTAAACTTAGATTTTCCATCACTGCAAATTTTATAGATGAGGTAGAGCTTGATGTTATTCCAGTAGATAT
>JZKD02S0540619.1:648-16533 GCA_000966675.3 Picea glauca
GCTTTTAATGGAGGGGGGGGTCCGTAATGTGTGATAAAGGACGCGCATAGATCTACGGTCAAAAGGCCAGTGCACAGATCAATGGATCAAGGTGTTTTTCGGACCCCCCGACCAATTTTCTTTTAACTAAGGGGGGGGGTCTATAATGGAATATTTCCTCTGGCGGGCCCCTATCTATACATGGCATAAATCTACCCGTCTCGAGTCCCACCTCCTCCTATTGTCTGACATACCTTCGTCACCTCTTGACGTCATCATCCACCTTTCCAAAAGAGTCACATGCCATAATTTATGTCAGTTCTTCCCCCCCATTCACTCATGGCAAGCCCCCTCACCGTGATTTCTACCCCAATCGGTAACCACCACTTCACCCATCCGTATTCATTAGTCACTGTCACCTGCCACCTCACACTCTAAGTGATCCGTTGGCCATTTATTACTGGATAACCTATCCGTTAACTAGCTGACCTATCCCCCACACCCAATAGACACCCGTTTACTCAAAACTACCCTCACTCTTCTTTCTTTCACCATTTACCCACTCATCGCACCAGAGAATTTTACACCGTTTTTTTTTTTTTTTTTTACTGTTTCAGTCAGTCGCTCCCATCTACCGTCGTCCCCACTAACGTTGTTTTTTTTGCAGGTATTGTTACAGTAATGGCACCAAAGTCAAAACAAGCAGAAGGAGAGGAGAATTTGTTTCTCCCACCTCCTGTCGACCTCGACAGGATTCCACTGGCCGACAAAGATCACTTAATCGCAGATACAAAGTGCAATTTCGATTTCGCAGACCTTTAGTCGTGGCTCAAAGAAGTTTTATTGGACCAGAGTGACGAAATTGGACTCTGGGAGTCCAACCTACCCCTGTATCTTTTTCCTCAGATTCACCCTTTTCCAGAGTTTTCCCTCAAGTGCCAAGCCCACTACATTCTCGATCAAAGAGCCATCGTTTCCTCATCTAGAGAAGTTCTTTTCCTCATCATGCCTGAAACCATCGACCAAATGATGCAAATATGCCGAGTTGACTCTGCATCACCTTTTAACCTTGAAATTCTCACAGAATTATACCAGAAGATGAATTTCCCTCAAAGAGCTCAAATATTTTAGCTTTTCCTCCCACCATCCACTCAACTCCCCGCTAGAAATGCCCCTTATCCTTCTTCCATGTTTTCGACTAAAGGAAACCAGATTATCTTGTCCCTATGCGCCTTGTTGTGTTATTATTCGGATCAGTGGGTAGATGAACCCATTCTGGGATTTTTGTCCATTTTCTCCATCGATGAGAAGCCCACTACCCAGTTCGACTTCAGCATGTTCCTGGCGAACAATATTCACGAACAATTTGTTAATTTCGTCATGGAAGGCATGTTCCGGTACTCTTCGATACTGGCATACTTGTTCATTTTCTTCCAAGTGGATAAATTTGCTTTTTCCATGCAGAAGATGGACGGAGATGGTAGACCCCATGTAGTAACCGCATGGACCTCCTTGCTTAAGCATAAATCCATAGAGTTCAGTTTCAAGCAATTCATCGAGCAATTCTATCACCCAGTGGTAAGTATGCTTAGCAACAGGCCCAAACCTAGGATTAATGATGAAGTTTAGAGGATCCTGCATCTTTTAGATCACACCAAGACTGGTGATTGGTATTTATACGAAAATCACACTAAGATCAGAGTATATGAGTGTAAGTTGGCCCCGTATAAGCTGTCTAAATACCTGTCTGTCAGAATTTTTTCTCTGGAGTACATAAGGCAGATGATAAACTCCGATGATATTCACTTTGTGTCTCTAAAGAAAAAACAACAACTTAGAATCAAAGGGTAGATTGGCTCTTTCATCTGCAACAATTGAGGCGCAAGAGAGGAAGAAAACAAAATGCTGAAGGAAATGAAGTTCGTCATGAGTTTCACATGGCACTATGATCTGTGTGGGATTATCTCTGAGATGAGGGTGAAAAATAAGAATATCCCGTATGTCCACGAATCTAGGCTCGAAGTTGAGAAATTCACAAACCAGACAGAATGGGAACCAAACACTTTGTTCGAAGCAGAACAATAGGACCCCTCAGCCACTGTATCACAAACAACCACACCACAGGTTCCGAAAGAGAAAAGGCCTAGGCAAGATTTGTCACCGCCTGTCACTGAAGTATCGTCAGAAGAATTCCAACTGCATACCAAGAGGTCTTAAACTAGTTCAGCTCCCAACCCGACTAGGGAAAAGGAAGTTCCATCTACTACAGTGATCAAGGTTGATAGGCCACCCCTCAGTGCAAGCCTCCAACATATCATAACCTTAGTGTTGCCGAATAAATATACAGATACTCCATCAACCACCCAGCCAGGAAAGATAGGATCGAAGCTAAGCATCTTTGAGAAATACGATCTGATCAAGAAAAAGAATCAGACTCTGAACAACAACACTTGCGCCTAGTTCTGGAAGAAGATGTCGACTGCACAACATAGGCTGCTATCGACATTTGACACTGAGAAGGGAAGAATGCATATGGCATTCCTCCAAGCACAGGTTCCGGATCCAAAGGTAATAACTGATTACAAAAGGGCCACTTTTGAATTCCAGACTAAGGATGTGCATCTGGCCGATTAGATGGATTTGCACAAGAAAACATGAGAAATGGTTTTCTATACATTGGCACATGCTTCCACTACTACGTCCAAATTGAAAGTGTCCTTGAACAACGTCCAAACACAGTTGAATTTGGAGAAGATATCGTCCTTTGCCAAGGACAACAGGATCAAGACTTTGGAGGAATTTGTCCTTAAGACCGTGTATGATCCCTCGAACGTGAAAGAAACCGAGGAGATGATTAAAAAGAAAAATGACGACATAGCCTCCTTAAGGAAACAATTGAAACTCCCACCAACAAAGGATTCATAGGCGAAGGAAATAACAGAGATGGAAGGAGAAAAATATGAAATGCTCAAACTAATCATGGAGAAGAATGCACAACTAAAGGAAATGGAGCCTGAGATGGAGAAGCTAGTAAAAGAGAAAGAACAACTGAAGCCAATGGAAGTCATTCCATTGAGTGCAGTCCCACTTTTAGGAGTGAGCACAACATCAATAATAAAATTCCCATCGACGAATCCACTGACATCTCTGGAAAAGACAGCTGAATTGGACAAATCTATGGTAGAGATGAACCTGTAGGAAACAAAGATTAGCAGGCTCATAAAGGAGATTGAGAACCTTCAAGAACTCAAATCTTCCTATCATATCATCCTCTCCAAGGAAAAGCAAGTGTTAGACCAGCTCAAACAAGAGTTACAACAACTCTTGAAGCAAACAGTGGCAGGTAAAACTCTAGCCGAAGTTAAAGAAAGTGTCTGGATAGACATCACCAAGTCTATGAACGAGATATGGCCAATGATATAGATCATGTTTGAGAAAAATGAATTGGTGTAGAGAAGCAAACATGCCATTGAGAAGATCAAATCGGAATTGGGAGAGATGCCCACACAGGCTAATGAAATCATCAAGTTCCTAAATTCTAAGACAAGCGAGGAGCTGGAAGAGCTGAAAATTGAAGATAGAATAGAGACCATCCTTGAGGTCAAGAGAGTTTTGACCAAGAGAGGATTGATGCTTCAACTGGAAGAAAAGGGTCAGGTCATGGACCTAGGGGTACAAAAGTTTTTGAATAAGATTGAGGCTCTACAGAAGAAAGGTCTTCCTAGTCTGAAGGTTCTTAATGACAAATTGATGACACTCCCAGACTACAAAAAGAGATTGGCTGACGTGGCTAAGGACAATTCAAAGTTTTCAGGAATTCAAGGTAGCATCACTGGCAAGGAATTTCTAGATGTGCTTCAGTTGGACATCAGTATTCAGCATGAGATTTGATACATCTTCATCACTAAACCTACCTTCGCTAAGTACACAAAAATGGATGAAGTTTATCGAAGGCTACTCAAAGTCAACGTTCCCAGTCATCTTCGATGGGAAGAACTCTGTGATCTGATCGAGTAGTAGATGAGTTGTCCCAGCCTATTCATTTGTCTAGTCAGATGAGGTCGTGCAGAGGCCTCACAAACGACCCACCCAGAAAACAACATGCAGTTGCGGCACATCATCAAGCAGTTCCTAGATTTCTGTAATTTGTTAAGTTAGTTAGGCTAAAAATAGATTTACCACGTCCTGATCTTTGATGACAAGATTGTTTGTAATTTTGGGTTATACATACTTCATCTTTCGAAGTATTGAGGGTTGTTGATTTTCACGCCCTGCAAGCTATCAGACTGTAATATTTTTGAAGAGATCTCCCATTAATACAAAGAGGCATTTTATAGGATTCTTGCGTGTATTCACTGGTGA
Organism: Picea glauca; assembly: GCA_000966675.3. Classification (NCBI taxonomy): domain Eukaryota; kingdom Viridiplantae; phylum Streptophyta; class Pinopsida; order Pinales; family Pinaceae; genus Picea; species Picea glauca. The sequence goes on from JZKD02S0540619.1 coordinate 4,990, forward strand.
TGTTTTTCTCTCTAAGTTAAATGTTATTATCGCTTTGTTATCACACTATTTTCTAAATCTAATCTTTGGAAGTAACAAACGTTGCAGGATTTATCCCGTATACCCTGTTTCTGACTTAAAAGATTTTAGTGTTTTATCTTTTCATTTTACAATAAAGAAATTCTTAACTGCTTCTTTGTTGTAATTGTCTTTCTCATCTTTTCTGCTATTCCTCATTTATGCTACTAAAGAATCCAGTGATTATATTATCTCGCCCTGTGAAAGGTTTTCTTGTTTTTCTGGTTTGGATTTCATTTTTTACGACACAGACCCCATAGCCCAATGGATGTGTAAACTATCTCAACCAACTCGACAAACACTATGACAACAAAACCAACTTATTTATTTACCTAGCCTAATATTTAAAAAAATTGAAACATATCTAAATCATATAGAGAGATCCCTCTCTGAAGTTGGAAGGGCTAGATCTCAGCTTCAAAAGCGGTTGGATAAAGTTACCTCTCGTAGATTTATTCTTTCTAACAACCTCTAGAAAATTTACAGAGCGCTAACACTACCATCCCAATATTTGGACAACAGAGAATATTGTACAGAGATACTCTGATGAAGTATATGGTCAGCACTCAGGAAAAACCACATAACTACCCATTATAATCTGCATAATTTGATCTAGATTCATTCATATTGTACAATGAGGGTGACATGGATAATCAAATTTCTGAGTTGGAAGATGATGCACCTACAATGCAAGAAGATAAAGCAATCAATGAGGTAAAGAACACTGCAATAATAGAAAGTGATGAACTACCAGCCGATTTCCGGAGTATGGATTTTAATGGAGCTATGAATAAAGAGGGAGATGGAGCTAGAGTTTGGTTGCATAATCACAAATCAAGGTATTTAGAAAGAGACTCTTACAAACTGAATTTCCAATGCACTAACAACATAGCTGAGTATGAATCTTTAATGCTCGGCCTGAAACTACTGAAGAAGGTTGGTTCCAAAAATATTATGGTAAGAGGTGATTCTGAACTGGTCATTAAACAAATTAAATGTGAGTATTCAACTAAGAATCCTAGACTCATAGCCTATAGAAATGTTGTTTTATATTTTTTAGAATGTTTCACTGAAATTGACTTGCTGGTAATGCCGAGAGGACAGGACATACTGGAAAACGGATTGGCTACTTCGGCATTCACATGCAAAATACCTTTCAAACCAAATCGCCAATACACAGTAGAGGTGAAGTGTAGACCAACCATCCCAGATAACATCAAATACTGGCAGGTATTTGGCAACAATGATCAAATTGAAGACTTCCTCCAGTGTAAGAATGATTTCGAATGTACAAATATAGATGTAGAGAGTGATGATGATAATGTAAATAAATCATTTTTTGAAAATGATAGTGTAAATAAAGTAGATTTAGATGAAATGAATAMAAATGATGAAKACTATGATGTTTTTCATTTGAAAAACAATGTTTTATCTATAGGTTTGGTCTCATTAGAAGACTTGTTTGATTTTAACGATGTAGCAAAAAAGCCTAAGATTGAAGCTAGTGGTAAAGAGGTCGAAGAGTGTAACATAGGAACAAAGGAAAAACCCAAGATGATAAAACTTTCCAAATCTTTACCCTCTGAGAAAAAACGCAAATACATTGAACTGTTTAAGGAATATGTTGATGTGTTTGCTTGGGGTTATGAGGATTTAAAATCTTATGACACAAGTATCATACAACATAGAATTGCAATAAAAGAAGAACACAGACCTTTTAGGAAGAAACTTAGGAGAATCAATCCCAAGTTACTCCCCCTGATAGAAAAGGAAATTAAAAATATGTATGATGCCAAAATTATAGTCCCCTTCAGATTTTCCAAATCGGTTTCTAATCTGGTTCCTACCAGAAAGAAGACTGGCGAAATCAGGCTTTGCATTGATTTCAAAAACCCGAACAAGGTTTCCCTCAAAGATAATTACCCTTTTCCTAAAATGGACCACATCTTACAAAAGGTAGTTGGGGCCAGTAGGATCTTTTTACTAGATGGTTTCTCAGGTTATAACCAAGTCCTTGTCCACCCAGATGACAAGGAGAAAACAACCTTCACCACACCCTGGGGAACTTTCATGTATGTGAAAATGCCCTTTGTTTGATGAATGTTGGCGCCACTTTCCAAAGAGCAATGGATATTGCATTTATGGACGAACTTGGCAGGTTTATAATCATATATCTAGATTATGTGACTGCCTACTCCAAATCTGAAGAGGAACATTTACAACATCTCAGACGAGTGTTTGAGAAGTGCAGAAAATTTGTGATTTCATTGAATCCCAAGAAGACCCTTTTTGGTTTAGAGGAAGGCAAGCTATTGGGGTACATAATCTCTAAAGATGGAATTAAAATAGATCCCAGTAGAATAGAGGCCATCTAGAAAGTGGAACACCCTAGGAACATCAAATAATTGCAATCATTCCTTGATAAAATAAATTTCCTAAGAAGATTCATACCCAACTTGGCCGAACTTCTCAGGAACATCACAAATATGTTGAAAAAATACACCAAAATAAGATGGAACACCGAGTCTAAACAGTCATTTGAGCAAGTAAAACATGCACTCACACAAGCCCCGGTTTTGATCACTCCAGATTACACCAAAGATTTCTTTTTGTTCTCTTTCGCATATGAACACACCATCACAACAGTACTATTGTAGAAAAACAACAAAGGGTACGAGTATCCCATATCCTTTTTCAACAAATCTTTGAGAGATGTTGCGTTGAACTAAAATATAATGGAGAAACAAGCTTTTGCCCTAGTAAATGCCATAAAATATTTCAGAGTCTATATTCTCTATTCTCACACAATTGCCTATGTTCCAGATGTTGTGGTAAAGGATATCCTGACTCAGGATAATCCAGATGGTAGGAGAGGAAAGTGGATTGCTGTTATTCTGGAATATGATATAGAAATAAAACCCACTAAACTGATCAAAGGTCAAGGTTTGGCCAAACTAATGGCTGAATCCAATTTTCATGTTTTAGACATTAATTTTTTAGCTACAGTTGATGAGCAGGAAGAGAAGGCGACTCTAAATGTAAAAGAGGTATTCTTAAACTCTCCTTGGTACGCAGACCTCATTTTTGTACTTCATAACTTACAAGATCCTCCTAGTCTAACTAAGACCAAAGATAGATTTATTAAACTGAAAGGACATAAATATTGTATTCTAGATGGAAAACTTTATTGGAAATATCTTGGAGGTATCTTGCTTAATTTCCTATTAAAAGATGAAGCTGGCAAGGTATTGTAGGATTTCCATGCAGGGGACTCTGGCGGGCATCTAAGTTGGAAGACCGCAGCTAACAAGATTCTCAGAGATGGTTTTTATTGGCCAACATTGTTTGCTAATGTGCATCAAAAAGTCATCTCGTGCCACAAATGTCAAGTCTTCGAAGGTAAAATGAAACTTTTTCCCTTTCCCCTTAAGCCTGTTTCAGTGGAAGCTCTATTCGATCGATGGGGCTTGGAATTTATTGGTGAAATTCATCCACCCTCTTCTGGCCAACATAAGTGGATCCTCACAGCCACAGACTACTTCACAAAGTGGATAGAATTTGTACCATGCAGGAAAGCCACTGACTTTGTCATCATTAAATTCTTGGAAAATAATATTATGTCTCATTTTGGATGTCCTAGGAAAATCATAACTGACAATGCATTGGCCTTCAGATCCAAAAAGCTTATAGAGTTTTGTAGCCAGTACCACATTACTTTGGGACACTCCACAGATTATTACCCTTATGGAAATGGACTGGTTGAGTCCTCAAATAAAATTCTAGTGAATATCATTAAGAAAGCGCTACAAGTGAACAAGAATTCTTGGCATAATAAGTTAGTTCATGATCTATGGTCTGATAGAATGACCACCAATACATCAATTGGTATGTCCCCATACCAATTGGTATATGGTACCGAGGCAATTTTCCCTTCTTCTTTGGGGGTCCGTGTTATGAAATTGTTGCAAGAAGTGCGAGTGGAGCCAAATGATAACCAAAGAAGAATAAATAAGATGTTCCAATTACAACAGTCCAGAGAAGAAGTGTATAACAAGACTCAAGTTATCGATGAAGGTATCAAAAATATTTAGGATGATTTTGAGTTGGGTGATTTGGTGCTGAAGTGGGATTCCAGAAATGAGGATAAGGGTAAACATGGAAAGTTTGATAGCTTGTGGAAAGGCCCTTACATCATTCAGGCATTTAGAGGAAATAACACATTTTTGCTCAAAGACAATGATGGAACATACCTGCTAGGTGAACCTGTAAATGACAGGATGCTGAAGCATTATTTACCACCCCAATAAAGACCATATCCATCCATTTCCATTGTATAAACCATCTCTTTTACATTTAGGTTATGTGTGAGTAATGTTGGTCAGATGGTTGAAGCCCGCAGAGAAGGCCCTAAGCCACTGACTAGTGCCACCAATTTTTCAAAATAAAATAAATCAAGTTGCAGATGAAACAATGGAGAAAATCTCTCAAGACATCAGGAAGCAGGTTCTTGGCACCTCACAAGGAGAGCACCATCCCCAGGTGGAGCCACTGTTACAACCCTATGTTTCATAGGATCAACTGGAGACTGGAAAGTTTTTACTCTTGCTGTATTTTTGGTTGTACATAATATTTCATTTTGCAAATGATTTACAAAAGAAAAGAAAAGAAAAAGAAAAAGAAAAGAATAAAGAAAGAAAAAAAAGAAAGAATAAAAGAGGGTATGAAAAGAAAAATGATGAACCCCATGCAATAAGAATGACTTGATCCATACAGTCTAACCATGGTCAAGTCTTTTTGAATTTATGCTGATAGGATTAGTGAATAAGTCTTGGCTAAACTGTTTAATCTTATCCAAGTTAGATAGGTTAGTTAGTGAATAAATTTGATCAAACAGTTTAAACTTGGTCAAATAGCCCCAAGATAGAGTAATTTTTAACCCAACAATCTAATCTAGGTTAAATATATTAGGTGAATAGATTAGGCCATAGGTTAGTTGAATTTTCTTTCCATAAAACAAGCATAAATTTGGATGAGATTATTTTTTTTGATGTTAGAAGGTTGTGTTCTAACCCCTTGGTGGAAAAATGAAAAGAAGCAGTGCAAAAAACCCACAAAATGGCACTATCCTAAGTTTTTTCAATGTAATGTGATTCACGCTCTGTGATTAAAGGGTGCGCCTAGATCAACGACTGAGCAAACGACACTCAGATCTATGGTTGACAGGTAATATCAGACCCCCCCAACCATTCTACCTTTAATGGGGTGGGGGGTCCGAGTTGGTAGTATTCTCCGGCGGGCCCCATCCTAATGTGGTGCATTTGTGTTAATTCGGACCCCCCTTGCTCCAAACCAATTACTGCCTAACCCCCCCTTCGAGTAAACTGCCATACCAGTTTCCCATACCACCGTCTCCTCATGACATCACACTCCACTGCCGCCGCTTGTAAGTCATGCGTCGTTATTCTGCCAGCGTACCTTTCCCCCCAATCACCTGTCACACATCACATCCCATTCACTTGTCCTCCACTCCCTATCCTCCACACCATCCTCATGAACCCGTCACCTATCTGTTACCCTCCACCTCATCCCCGAGATATTTGTTGGCCAATCAATGCGGCCAAACTTATCCATTAAACCTGTTGACTTGTTTCCCACGCCCAACTGATACCCGTTCATCCAGATAATCCTGTTTTTCACCATTTCTTCACCATTCATAATCCAGATGCCCCTGAAATCATCATCCTCTTCAGCTTTTTTCCTTCAACCACCATTAATCTCTGGACATTACAATCAACGTCGTTCTCTTTCAGACTTTTGCAAGTACTAGTCGAAGTGATGGCGCCAAATTCCAATCACTCAAAGATCGATGAAAATCCATTGCTCCTGCCTCTCGTCGACTTTGACTGGATCCCTCTGGCCAACAAATATTACTTGATCTCAGAACCCAAATGCGAATTCAATTTTGCTGATTTACACTCATGGTTCAGAGACACCTTCCTAGACCAGAGTGATGAGATTGGACTCTGGGAGTCCAATCTCCCACTGTATCTTTTTCCCCAAATTCATCATTTCCCCGAGTTCGCCCTCAACTTCTAGGTGCATTATCTTCCCAATCAAAGAGCTATCATTTCATCGTCCGGAGAGACCCTTTTCACCATCACACCTGAGGCCATTGACTAGATGATGCAAATACCAAGAGACGAATCTGTTTCCCCTTTTACCATTGAGATTCTAACTGAAATGTTCCAGAAATTGTCTTTTCCCTAGAGAGTGCAGATTTTTGAGCTTTTCCTCTCTGAGAGTGCCCAATTTCCCAAGAAAAATCCCCCCTACCATTCCTCCATTTTCTCAGCAAAAGGTAACCAAGTCATTTCATCCCTATGTTGTTTGCTCGGGTACTATTTAGAGGAATGGGTGGATGAACCCATCCTAGGTTTGATGTCCATTTTCTCCATTGAAGAGAAAGCCACCACCCAGTTCAACTTCATCCAATTTTTGGCCGATAAAATTCACGAGCAACTTTTCAAATTTCCCATCGAAGGAATGTTTCGATATTCATCAATAATGGCCTACGTGTTCCTGTTTTTTCAGTCAAAGAAGTTTTATTTTCTCCTATAGAAGCTCGACACAAAGGGAAATCCACAACCGTTTATAGCCTTGACATTGTTCGTAAGGAGGAACTCGTTTGAGTTCATTTTTAATCATTTCTTCGACCAATTTTACCATCCAGTGGTAAGCATTTTAAGCGGGCGGGAAGATCCCAGAATAAACAAAGAGATTCAGTGGATCCTGCACCTATTAGACCTTGCTAAAATAGGGGATTGGTATCTATACCAGGACCACACAGAGATCAAAGTATATGGGTGTGAGATGCCCCCCTACAAGTTGCCAAAGTTCCTGCCTGTCAGGATATTTTCTCTAGAATACATCAGACAAATGATCAAGTCTGATGACATTCATTTTGTGGCCTTCAAAAAGAAACAACATCATAGGATTAAAGGTCAAATAGTTTCTTTCATATGCAATAGTAGAGCAGCAATAAAAGAAGCAAACAAATTGTTACTTGAGATGAGGTTCAAGCAAAGTTTCCCATGGCATTACGATCCTTGTGGTATCATCATAGAAACCAGACTAGTGAATAAAATATCTCCATATGCTCATGTTCCCAAACCATATATTGAGAAGTTCATGAACTAGACAGAGTGGGAGGAGAACATTCTAATAGATACCGAACAACAACCTGCTTCTTCCAGTATTTCACATACTGATACCCCTCAGGCACCAGCAGAGAAAAGACCCAGGAAAGATGGATCTCCCTCAATCACTAAAGTCTCAGTAGATGATTTCTATGTTTATAGAAGAAGGCCCAAGACCAGTCATACACCTGATAGGTCTGGTGGAGAAGAGACTCAGTCTACTACAGTCATGGAAGGGGAAAATTCTCCATTTTCCTTAGGAAGCCAGCCGACGATATCCACCTCCTCGTCGAAGAAGAAGGGTGATACAACATTAACGACCAGGGCCGCACAAGAGCGAATGAACCTTTTAGAGAATTATAACATGATTAAGAAGAAAAAAGAGATGCTGACGAATAGTACCTATGCTCAATTTTGGAAACAAACATCCACAACTCAGCATAGAATACTATCCGCCTTTGATATAGAAAAGGGGAGAATGAACATGGCCTACTTGCAGGCATAGGTACCTAAGCCAAAAACAATTTTTAATTATAAAAGGATAACATTCGAGTTTGATGCTATAGATGTACATTCGGCTAATCAGATGGATTCACATAGACAGACTGGAGAAATGATTTTCTCCACCTTGGTGAACACCTCCATGACCGCAACAAAGCTACAAGTTTCATTGAACAATGTCCAGACTCAGTTGAAGCTGGAGAAGGTGTCATCTTTGGAAAAGGATGATCCAGATTTTATGAGCAGAACAAAATGAATATAGAATATTAATAGTTTCTTAACAAAAAATAACAGAGATATAGTAAAATTGGTTTTCTATTCAATAACGAAATAAGCTGAAACTGTAAAATGCAGCGGAAACAAGCTTGCTGGAATGGTGGCGGCTTATCTCTGAGAAGAGATGTGACGACAACACACATTCACAAGAAGAAGGTTACAATGAGGTTTTGAAGGAATTTTTACAATAAGCAAGAATGCCCAAAATCCTAGACATCCAAAAATCTAACCCTAGGAGATGAAACGCCAAAAGTCATGTGGGCCCCGTTTGGGTAAGCTAGTACATCAACTTCCCGGGGTCGTAACTTTTGCATACGATCTCCGTTTTAGGCGTGTGATAGCCCGTTGGAAAGGTATCGCTGAAGATATTTATTTTGGGGGCTCAATCATGCCTCTAGCTATCATTTAGGATCTTGATACCGAAAAACCTTCATTTAGGCCCTCAAAATGGCCCCGAAAGTAAAAACTGCTAAAAATAGTAAATTGCCAAAAATGCCAGAAAACTGTTTTGAGACAATTGGAAAAGGTGGGTGGCCACCGATATCCATATGGATAAATCATACCTCCTTAGGAAGCAATGTCATCCATTTCATTGATATCCCCCATTAGATGAGGAAATTTCTGTTGAATTTGGCCCCGGGTGAGCCACTTGCCTTGGTGCAGGAGCTGCCCTGCTTTGAGGACTCGATAAAGCTCGATCCTTTGTTGTCGAGTGCCCTTGATATGTTTGTCCACAATATGATCATTGGATTCCTATTGTATGCAGTCGAGATTGAGCTCTATTGGTGTCAGTTGTTCTGCTACTTTTGAGGTGTCCAATAATGGTGGGAAATAAGGGTGAAGGAGATCCACATTGAACACTGGGTGCAGGCAAAGGAAAGGAGGACTGTTGAGATCAAAAGCATTATCCCCCAAGGCCTTGGTGATAGTGTACGATCCATAACAGAGTGGGTGAAGTTTCCGATGGGGTCATTTAAGGCGTTCTTTCTGCAAGTGCAACCAAACTTTGTCGCCCACCTGAAACTTATGTGGCACCCGATGTTGATCATGGCACTGTTTTTACTTGTCATTGGACTTCTGTAGGATATCCTTAACCTATTGGTGGATGTGTTGGATCCTCTCAATGAACCGGGTGGTGAAGTCAGGGTCTGTCTCATAGAGTTGGGGCCATCCAGATGTCTCATGGCCGCAAGAGTCTAGCACCGTGGTGAGTGCCGCGACTGGCGGTCTGCTGAGGCAATCAACGATGCGATTGGTGCTTCCTGTTTTATACTTGATGTTGAGGTGGAATTGCTGGAAGTATGTGGACCAGTTTTGATGGTAGTCATTTTGTAGTTTTCCTTGTGTCTGCATGAACTGTAGTGGCTTATGATCAGTGTGGATGACTGTCTCCTTCCCAAGAATGTAATGTCTCCACTGGAGACATGCTTGCACAATGGAGTACATTTATTTTTCATAAGTAGGGTACTTACAGAAAATATCTGACAGTGTATCACTATGATAGACCACGGGGTGGTCGTGCTGAGTGAGAACGAAGCCCACGACATAGTCTGAAGCATCTGTCTCGATCCCAAAGGGATGCTGCAGGTCTGGTAGTGAAAGTACTGGGGCTAAGCACAAGCACTGCTTCAAATCATCAAACAATTGTTGTTGGGACCGGCCCCACAAAAATTTTGCCTTACCACCACCCATGTTTATTTGGCTGAGGGCCCATGTGATATGGGAGAAACCCAACACGAACCTGTGGTAGAAATTAGCAAGTCCCAAGAAGCTCTGAAGCTTAGTGAGTGTTGTTGGGGCTGGCTAGTCACGAATGACTTGGATCTTGGCTGGATCCACATGTACACCATGCTGATCAATGATGTAGCCCAGGTAATGGACCCTGTCCATGCTGAAGGAGCATTTTTCCAGGTTGGCGTATAGCTTGTGCTGTCGCAGGGTGTGCAGAACCTGCTGAATATGCTGCAAGTGTTCGTCCTAAGTCTTGTTGTAAATTAGAATGTCATCCAGATACACCACTACAAAAGTATTGGTGAATGGTCATAGCATATCATCCATCATCCTCATGAAAGTGGCTGGAGCATTTGTCAAACCAAAGGGCATGACCAACCATTCAAAGAGTCCTTCCTTTGACTTGAAGGCGGTCTTCCATACATTTGTCTGTTCTATCGGGACCTGGTGGTAGCTAGACTTCAGANCAAGGCAGTGTCCTCTTCGTCAGAGCTTGTAGTAAAAAAGCAATAAAAGAAAGATAAGGCAAAGGGCTTGGAAAAAATGCATCCATGACGGGTACAGCTCGCCTCCTACAAAGGCGCCCACAGACAACATCAACCCTTGGTCTGACTATGACTGGACATCCCTAAAACCATATCATCTCATTACACATGGCTTGAATGATCCTTTGAGGAGACTTTCCATCTTCTGTGGGTATTAGCCCAATAGGTTGTCTTGTTGGTTTCCTTAGCTTTGTATATTAGATCTGTGTAATGTCTTTGAGCTCTTGGATGATGTGTTAGGGATTTCATGCATATGTTTGATAAATTTAATGATGAGATATGATTTACATTGCTATGATGTCTAGGAACGATGAGCCCATGGAGGGCGTAGTCTTTGATGTGCAGGACCAGACCCAGCGGACAGGTACCAGAGGATCGGTGCACATGGGGAGATGATTAGCTCGGACCTCCATGGGGCTGAAGANGTGGGTATTAGCCCAATAGGTTGTCTTGTTAGTTTCCTTAGCTTTGTATGGTAGATCTGTGTAATGTCTTTGAGCTCTTAGATGATTTGTTAGGGATTTCATGCATATGTTTGATGACTTTAATGATGAAATATGATTTACATTTTTATGATGTCTAGGACTAATGAGCCCATGGAGGGCGTAGTCTTTGATGTGCAGGACCATGCCCTATGGACAGGTACCAGAGGATAGGTGCACATGGGGAGATGATTAGCTCGGACCTCCATGGGGCTGAAGAGCCCATCAGATTGTTGTTGGGATGGCAGAGGTAGGACAGAGTCATGACAAGCCCTTGCATGGAGAAGAATAAGGACGCCCTCATCGTGATGCTTTGCCAGAGATTGACCTATGGGGGATCAACCCCTGTAGGTGGTATGATGGCTTTGATGGGCAGGATGCCACCAGGGTAGACTGGACATTTCCTGGAGGATGTGGCAGCGTGTTTGGACCTTGTGGCATGTGTGGCAGCTTGCAGGAGGCCCAGAGGGGCCAACGTTTTTCTCCTTGGATGCTGATTATGCCCTGAAAGGGCCAATGTCTCCCCTTTAGGGGCCTGACGTCTCCATTTTTAGCTCACTTTTGGCATTTTTAGCATGTAATGTGACAAATAATTGAATAATGTAAAGTCATCCTTGTCGGTTGTTTTGAATGACCTAATGGTTAATTAAAGGTCATAGGGATCATATATATTGAGGACGTTTTACCCTCATTTGGACATAACACAACTTGCTCTCTTGTGAGAGATACTTTCTAGTCTTTTTCTTGGTTATTCTT
>JZKD02S0540630.1:0-16532 GCA_000966675.3 Picea glauca
ACTCACTTGATGACACATGGCAGCCCACCATTAGACACACATGACATATTCTTATTGGTTACATGTAGCATATTATTGACCTATCACACGATGACATGTGGCAACATGTAGACTATTGACTCACGTTGATTGGCCATGAGGTGGAGGTTGACTAAGTATTTAAAATATTAATTAATTAATTAATTTCCAAGGCTCAAATTTTACAAATCTCCATAGTTTTCCTTTGTTTCACATTAAGTCTATATTACACTTTGTAATATATACATTAAAACCTATGGAAATCAGATGCATGTGGGATAAATATTATGAAGACAAGTCAAAAATTTCCAAAGGAAGGACGAAATTTAACCAAGGGCTTAGATTTCCCGGAGAAGATCAATCAACGACTCCTGAGCCTTAATCTTATGAAGGCCATATCTTGAGATTTGAGAGTCGGAATTGCGCAAAATTTACCTCCTTGGAAAGGAATTTCGACAAGGAAGATGCTGGATTAGGTTTAAAGGGCTAGAATTGGCCTTATTTTTCTCAAAAATTCAAAGAAAAATCATCAACATTTGCATATCTTGCTACTAAATCTGTTTGACACCTTGACTTCACGAGCTCATATCTTGAGATCCAGAAAAAAAAAATTCTCCCAGGAAGACTTGTTGGGAAGATAAGACGATGAATATCACATATAATTTGGCTTCCATGGATGAAAAATTAAATATCATATCCAAAAAATTAAAACACAACCCTCTTTAAAAAAAAACAATTAATTAAATTTTTGAAAACAAAAGTTTATTAAAAACCTTTTATTAAAGACGGAAAGGGACCCATTTCAAGATACAAATATCAATGATGAAAATGAATTAATGATACTTAATTAAGTCATTAATTTAATTGATATCTTTAGTAAAGGAAAAACCCTAACTACTCGAGAAGTTAGAAGATCTAATTTTATAAAGCAACAAAAGGCTTCATCAAAGGGTTAGAGAAGGGTTCCATTATCAGAAGGGAAATGGTAGAGGATAAGAAGAAGAAGGTACATACATAAATATGCAACGAAGCTTCTGATCAACGAAAAGATATCACCATCTTCTCCACTCTTTTTCTTCTTCTACACCATTTTCTCAAAGCTTTATGCTTGAATCTCCGAATTAAACACAAGGCTTGGATTCTCAAGTGTTCCACTTATATTCTTTAAAAGAAATTTTCTTATATGATTATGGAGTATTCACAACGATGTATATGATTGTTAAATATTTTTTGTACTGTTGAATATATTTCATGAATAAAACTTCGCAAAGAATTACTTCGGGGCATGACTTCAATGATATTTTAGATCTTGGGATTTCTGAGTGTGAGATGTTTGAAGTATGCTTATCAAATTCTTGTATGTTTTAACTGCAATACTCTTTTAAAATTATTTGAGATGATCACAACTATTCTCTCCTATTTCTCGTGAGAAGATATGGATATATCCACTATTTGTATATGATCTAGAGGGTTGTGTATATGATGTTGACCACAAATATATTATGATGTTGAAGCCTTCCTTCAATCTTTTTCTTGTAAAGGATTTTTTTTTGTTTCACATAAATATTAGATACCGAAGAACCATTTCATGCACAAATCCAAGCAATAAAGAAATAAGGTTTGTTGTCTAAGAAATATCCCTAATCCAAGATATTCAAGACATATCTTTTAGCCAAAGCGAAGTGAAACCTGTATAAAATTGCAGGTGGATTTCAGATCCTCGTGAGGTTGTTGTTTCAGTCATAACAAATCCAAACATCAACAATAGGGCACTATGAAAATTCAGTGATTCTTCTTCAATTAGCATTGACTCTTGGGTATCCAATTATATTGCGACTTCTCTACTTTCTTGAACTTTCTTTTCTTCATCAAGAAATTCAATATCATCAATGTTCACATCCACGTCCATATCTTCAAGAACAATCTCATCTTTAGGTGCAAACTCATTCTTCTTATATGCTTGTTTGTCTTTTCCTTTTACTGGTCACTAGGAGTTTATTAGGTCTTTCAAGACTTCCCTTAGGAGGGTTATGATCTCCTCCATCATCGTAATTGTACCGTGAATATTTCCTTTGTTCCTGCGCTGTTGACTGAGATTTTTGTTTTGGTAGGCCATTTTTCTGTGAAAGATTAGGAGACCGATTACTCTTCTCATTAACAACTTTTCCTCAATGTTTGTGTTGATCAATGGTTCTAATAACAATCACATTCTTCTTCTTTGAATAGGAATGTATTGGCAAATGAAACACTATAGCCAACATATATCATATGATTCATGAACATCTGGTTATGGTCAAACCCTTTGATTTTGTCTGCTAAATTTAAATTAAATTGATCAAATTGCACTAAAAAATCATCAATAATTACAATGTTTCTCAATGGTATCTCCTCAATTCTCCAGGGAAAAGGAATAAATTGATTTTTCCTTTTTTCATGGAAGAAATGGGCCCATAATTTGTATTGTTCGCATACCTCTAAAACAAATATCTTGTTTGACACATAATATGGTAGATATGAAGGTATTTCATGAGAACAATAAATTTTGATAATACTAAAGTGCTCCATCACTTCAAAGCTTCTTTTCTTATCCAGAAAGGTTGTTGCTTCTAAAGATAATATCGATGTATTTGACCCAAAAATGAGTTTTTTTTAAGGAGAAAACAAATGCATTGTGCACTTCATAAAAATGATACATAGCCTTTTGTTTCCACAAGGATGGATACCATATATGGACAAGGTCAATTTTACAATTGATTTGTTTTCCCAATTGAAAACCTTTGAAAATGTGACAGTAAGTGATGGCAAAAATTAGATATGAGGACATGTAGAATTTCCTATTCTTCCTGAAATTTGTTAACTGAAAGGATACTTCTCCAGAAATATTTTTTTTCACAATTAAGAATTGTTTTCTCATTAATTGTAAAATGTAAGATATACAAAGCCAGTCAAGGAATGTTAGTAGTAGATTCTTGACTAGCCACCCTAGAGAATAACCATGCCATCTTTTTATATGGATTATTTAACGAACTAACCTAGGTGTTTGATAAATCTTCTGGCATCACTGCCGGGTATTCAAGATATTGTTGGAAGAGCTCCCATCCACCATTTATTTCCTTCGGGAAATATTTATCTTCATCACCTTAAAAGGTCATTGTCGACTCTAGTATCCTGAGCATTTTTTTGAAAATTGAAGGTGCTAGAGAAATAAGGGATTCTCCTTGTAGCTAAATTATTCTGCGGTTCTTACCAAACTTGTCTATCCACCACGAAATTAACACTAGTGGACTCATCATTGAATTCTCTATCCAATGGTGTTGATTTCTTATTATACAATTAAATTTATTTTCTTCTAAAACTTATATTGAATTCTTTTTTTCACAGTTATGAAGGATTCGAAGAAAAGAAAATAGCATAAAAACTATGCAATCAAAAAAATATAAATAATATTTATGCATTCTGTGTAGGTTTCCTCTTCAAAACAGTTTTTCATTTTATGTATGTATGGTTTTTCATTTGGTGTATGTTTCCTTTGTAGATTGTGCTCCTATAATTGTTTTTTGAAAATTATACAGTGAATGTTGAATTAGGTGCTAGGAACAAAGTCATTTTGAAAAAAATGTAGTTTGAAAGACACCACAATTCCCCYACACATTGTATTTTACTGCACATTAAAATTCACATGGCATATATGAGTTTCACCCTAATWTTAAGATGAATATTYGAGTATRGTTKGTAAGRCAATGGAAAACATCCTTCATCAMACTACTTAAAAATGACAAACCAATMGTAGTCTTATTTATGTGGAAATTCTTACYTAAATTCAATWAAWTTTTTATTGRAAGTTATAATTTCTCTTCATTGATAAAAAYTATGATCATAAAACTATGTTCTTAAAAAATTTGGTCCATTTAAAATTRGCCYAAATCATAATAAGTTTGAAATAATAATAAATTCATAACAAAATTAAWTTTATTGACTTATTAACTCACTTCTWGTATAAACAAAAAAAAAACAWTATTCACATTTATGAYAACCAAAATGTATAGTTTATAATGTSTACTTTCATAGCTGATATGCCTTATTRCACTTTAAYATGACTTMTTTACTAAACATTATGTATGWTATGTGACAAATTGTCCACAAGAGYGTGGTATTTGGAGTTTGTATTACYTCAATAGTGAATGCTAAAGAAGCCAGGTGGATGATAAAATCTTCAAATATTAAATTTTAAYTATTCACCAATTTTAGATAGTTAAAATCATCTATGTAATATGGTRTTGGATTTGTTATGTAGGTTTTAWAAAAACATAACATRTGTGTCCAATTGATTTGATATATTTACCATTTTATACYAATCAAATTGTTTYACTTCCATATATAGACATTGCAAAAAATAAAAGGTCAATAATTAATTMTCTTCTATGCTTTATATTTTARCATTAAGGGGTCATCCATAAATMGTGAAATTTCAAAAATAGAAGACATAAAAATCTCTTCTAATTGTCAACAACTCAACTAAMTATCAACAACTCAACTTACTATCAACAACTTAATGACATGTAATAATTCACTRTTACAAATTGTGGAATATTTTGGTTCCATGCAAGATGGATCTCCATTTTAAAACATTTTGAAGGAAAGATATTAGAYCTCGCTTCTTAACTAAATGATGACACAAATTCACCAGTGAGTGTTGGAACCTTTCTTAACAAATGMAAACCTTTGAAAATGTAAYAGTAAGTGATGGTGAAAATTAGATATGAGGACATGTAGAATTTYCTATTCTTCCTGAAATTTGATAATTGAAAAGATATTTTTCCAGAAATAWTTTTTGYCCWATCAAAAATTGTTTTCTCATTAATCGTAAAATGTAAGATATAWAGAGMCAATTGAGGAATGGTAGCWGTAGATTCTTAACCAGCYACCCTAGCGAATATCCATRCCATCTCTTTATATGGATTCTTTAACGAACTAACCTAGATGCTTGATAAATCTTCTRGCATCACTGTCGGGTCTTCAAGATATTGTTGYAGGAGCTCCCATCCACCATTTTTTTCCTTTAGGAAATATTTAGCTTCGTCACCKTTAAAGGTCATTKTYGKCTYTRGTAGCCTGAGCRTTTTCTTGAAAATTRAAGGTGYTRGAGAAATAGGGGATTCTCCTTGTAGCTAAATTATTCTCTGATTCTTACCAAACTTGTCTATGCACCACGAAACTAACACTCTAAAATMAAAAACCTTTAGAACAMAACCTTATAGAKAAATTCTTGATGTCCAAAWATGGTTTGAACTTCTCTCTGGAGGTAGCAATGAAGAATAATATTTGTMTGCTCCGGACCACTAAAAMTTTTRATCTTCTYGTTCAAATGTGTTGATGATATCTCCGCAAAATTTMTCCTTTCTTCTAGTTGGCATGATTAATGAAGTTGGCAGATCAATGTACAATCCTTTTASAACATTAATACCAAAATAAACCTTTTTACCATAATATACCCTGRAATTATTCTTTCAAATGAATGATTAATATGAATTAAATTTGAATTGATGAAGAATTGTCTTGAGAAGATTGTCATTAATAATGACCTTTTAATATTTTAACCATTTGTTATTTTCRGTGAGATTTGCATKAAATATACCTCGMGAAGAGTGAAAAGATGAAACATGGATTACCGCRGGCAGYGAAGGATCAGATGTATGTAAATAAAAATGAAATGGGTGTAAACCYGTGGACCCACGGTGAKACTTAAAAAAATGACTAAGTATTAAGAATGGATTGGTYAGAYGTAGAGGATAGGGGGTAAAGTGGAGCRTTAATGAAATATGAAATGATTGCAGAYCYACGATGAAACTTCAGAAAAYGACTAAGTATAAAAAATGGATCRATTGGACGAAGGAGTGATGGGTATGGAAKAATTATAAAGTGACCGTGGACCCATGGTGAAACTTGAAAATCGACCAAGTGTTGAAATATYGCARWGGTTACTAGTGAAGTATGGGAAATAGACTAAGTATGAAGAACCARTCGRAYRTGAGGGTCACRRTGATAGTYAGTGAATYGAAGAAATKMTTTAGAYCCGTGATGAAACATTTCAAGAAAATTCTAAGTATAGTTKCAAAATGAGAACGAYGRAACACGATGKTGCATTTTRGAGGARGCARAAGTTTGAAYAAGAATGGAAATGACTCGTGAACCCGCGACAAAGTGAATTTTTTTCTAAGTATAGGAAAGAAATATACAAGAGAGAMTTTACRAAGGAATTAAYACATTTGAGRATCAACATGAACCAAAMTTGAAGGCAAAGAAGATTTKTTGGTCACCACAAACAATTAACCAAYAAGGTAACCCACCACACAAAYATTCCATCCTCACRTGTCTAAGAGKGATATAACATAGAGGGGGTTGWAGTGGGTTGTTCMCATTGGTTTCACATAGAATKCCYTGCAAACATCAAAAKAGAAGAGGCTACAATGARAACAAAGGTCTCACATAACATTAGTATCTAGTCACTAGCYTCATTCTATTTGCAYARMARTGATCTTTATTGACTAKATTGTTAYTRTGTTGCCAWTTGGTTGKTGTGTGCATRTTACAATYGGGAGAAGGTTTTGCAACTASGGAGAGAGGAKAKATCWTTGTGAAGGGAAGAGGAATAGAKCCTARTGGCCTTTTGCAGACATATCTYTCCGTAGAGAYGRAGRCARAGAMAAGAAATTGAATTCCACATAGAATCTGTGTTGGTGAAACAAGTGGGCTATAAGTCCCTYATYTAYGRATCAATCTATTACYTTACTAGTGGTGGTTCCATGATCTCARGAGAACCTATAATYCTCCTAGATTKACACWGTGTTRTRTTAGCTACTTTGAATTTCAATATTAATAAAAAAATTCAAGAAACCCWAAWAAAWTTCAATGGYTATCATCYGATAAATATATATTTTACATAATTAAGAGAAATACTTTACTAGTGTACAMAAGCTAAGAAAAAATAGATATCCGRCATAACAAGGCCATTACACATTACAATAATGCCTTYRAAGGTAATCTGGTAAGATTATCCCCTCYAKTTGAACMTTGGTAAGTAAGTYGAGTCAAYCGAGTCCACTTARMTACRAAACTAAATTCAATAATAYGTTAGATSTTGAGGGTCGTTAGATGTAATTACATAGATAATATCTAGATATCSTTCCATGGAATAGTGAATTTGTCTAAATACCATACATTGAGAGGCAATGCCTAAAGGCTAAGGAGTTGTATTAAGTACTTAAATACTTTTCCTTTATGCTCTCTTGACAAAATAACCACATGAGTTCGCTCATGCATATTCATTTTTCTTAAATGCAAAAAAATGTTACTTTTTTCTTTGTTTTAGTTACAACAATACTTAATTGAGCATTTTATGTTAACCTGAGAAGATTTTGATTGAGAGCTTGATAAAATCTTGATTCATGTATTTTGAAAAATTCATTTAAGTGCTTGATCGAGCTTTAAATTAACCTTTGATTGAGCTATAAACTTGATCGAGGGTTTAAAAACCAAWAATCTTGGCCACTTTTTGCAGGTTTTCTGCAACTACAAGCTTCAGGTAGTGAAARTATTYCATCTCTGTTATCTCATGTGGAAAAATTGTTACTATCCATCTCTGGTGGAAAAGTTGATACTAGCYRTCTCTGGTGGMAAAGTCWTSATTGAATTCATACTAGTGGATTCATCATTGAATTCTCTATCCAATGGTGTTGATTTCTTATTATACATTTAATTTATTTTCTTCTAAAACTTATACTGACTTYTTTTTTTCATAGTTATGAAGGGTTYGGAGAAAAATCAATAGCATAAAAACTATGCAACCAAAAAAYTATAAATAATATTTATGCATTCTGTGTATGTTTCCTCTTCAAACYGGTTTTTCATTTTATGTAAAYGAAAGAAWTTTTTTTGTTGRGAACAAAAAAGTGTATAAAATGMAATTCAAATATTGAATGTATGATTTTCATTWTTTTTTTTTTATAGGAGCACAATCTACAAAGAATGTAGTAGTGCACTACTACATTMTTTGTAGATTGTGCTCCTATAATTTTTTTTTTTTTGAAACTTATACATTGAATGTTGAATTAGGTGATAGGAACAAAGTCATTTTGAAAAMAATGTAGTTTGAAAGACACCACAATTCCCTACACATTGTAATGCACATTAAAATTCACAAGGCATATATGAGTTTCACYCTAATATTAAGATGAATATTTGAGTATAGTTGGTAAGGTCATGGAAAACATCCTTCATCACACTACTTAAAARTGACAAACTARTCRTAATCTTATTTATGTGGAAATTMTTACCCAAATTCAATAAAAAAAATATTGGAAGTTATAATTTCTCTTCATTGATAAAAACTTTAAYCACAAAACTGTGTTCTTAAAAAATTTGGCCCATTTAAAATTRRCCCAAATCATAATAATTTTGAAATAATAATAAATTCATAACAAAATTAAATTTATTCACTTATTAACTCACTCATTATATAAACAAAAAATGATATTCACATTTATGATAACTATAATGTATAATTTATAATGTTTACTTTCATAGTTGATATGAATTATTGCACTTTAATACGACTTCTTTTTTAAACATTATGTATAATATGTGACAAATTGTCCATGAGAGTGCCGTATTTGGAGTTTGTATTAACTCAATCAGAAAATAAAGTTCAAAATCCTCTTAGTAAGTTAATGTTAATGAAGCAAGGTTGATGATAAAATATTTAAATATTAAATTATAATTATTCAACAAATTTAGATAGTTAAAAGCATCTATGTAATATGGTATTGGATTTGTTATGTAGGTTTTAAAAAACATAACATGTGTCCCCAATTTCTTTTATATATTTACCATTGTATACTAATCAAATTGCTTCACTTCCATATATAGACATTGTCAAAAATAGAGGTCAATAATTAATTCTCTTCTATGTTTTTATATTTTAATGTTAAGGGGTCATCCATAAATAGTGAACTTTCAAAAATAGAAGACAAAAAAATATCTTATAATTGTCAAGAACTCAATTAGATATCAACAACTTAATGATATGTAATAGTTAACTGTTACAAATTGTGGAATAGTTTGGTTCCATGCAAGATGGATCTCCATTTTAAAATGTTTTGAAAGAAAGATATTAGACCTCGCTTCTTAACTAAATGATGACACAAATTCACCAGCGAGTGTTGGAACCTTTCTTAACAAATGCAAAATGAGAGCATTGGGCCATGCTAGCAGAACAATAAAGGGATCTCAAGGAACATGAAGAGCAAATGAAGGTCGAGGAAGAATTACTGGCCAAACAAAGAATCGAGGCTGAAGCAAAAAAGAAAAAACGAGATCTGTTGGAACAAAGAAGGAGAGAATAGGTAGAAAAGGATATACAAGAGTTGGAAGAACAGAAACAAGTATAGGTAGAGTTTGCAAAGAAAGATAGGAAAGATCAAGAGGATCATAAACAAAAGGAAAAACTTGAGAAGATAAATAGAGAAAAGGAGGAGGATAGTAAGAAGGGACAAGAAGAGAATCTAGCAACTCCCAAACCTCTCAATATTATTGACCTAATAAAAGATGAGAAAGATATGGAGAAAGCAAGTGTGCCCATAAATAATGATAATTTTGTAGACACGGACAAGCCTATTCAATACTTAACATAGGAGAAGGCTACATGATCAAATTGGGGTAACATTGTGCAAGACACTCAATCTCATGAAGAAAACACCATAGGATTAGTGGATGGATAGGGAAAATATCATATTGATATCCCAACTAACAAGATCCCCAATTCCAAGATGCCCATAAGACATTCCAGATGCTCAGAATCCCCAACAAACCCGACAAGTGGAAGAAGGTAAGAATACCGAGTATCCTAATGATACATCAATACAAACGTAGAAGGAAGAGGAGAAACCCACTACACAAGAGGAAAGCTTGCAAAAGGGTCACTCAGTTGAGAGGACCCAAGAAGAAGAACAAGTTGAGAAGACTCAAGAAGAAAAATTAGCTAACAAGACCCAGAAAAATCAAGAAAATGAGAATACTCATGAGACTCGGACGACCGAGAAAATCCAAGATGCCCAACCTAAGGATAAAAGTTAGGAGACCACCATTGAACACTTTCACACTCCTAGTAGTATGAGGAACATCTTGTCTTTGGGAGACTAGCCTGTACCCCAACCAATTGATGAAGTGGTTGATTTAGAATCTTTCACGTATGATAGAAAAATGAAGTCGATTGTCAAAAGGCCTTAGCAAAAGAGGAAGCTCACATTGGGAAGTGGTATATTATGTACCTTCAAGGAGGTCATTCTAGATATGAAAAAGGCCAAGATGAGTGTAGCTTGTTTCGACATGGATGGCCATAACACATGCTTCAATAGATAAGGCCATAACAAAATAAAGAGAGTTGGAATAAGCTAATAAGGAAGTGGCATCCATGCAACACCAAGTCTAGTACTACCAAGAGGTTGGGGGAGATTCTAACTTGGTTAAAGACCTCCTAGAGGAATATGACAAGTGCCTTTTAATTTAAGATAGTCTTGTGAGAAAAGTAGTAGAACTTCAAGAGGAAACCCCGTTGTTGGGAACAACACATAAGGAAGTAGTTTGATGGAGTGCGAAGGCTCTAGAGCTCTAGATTAGGTTGAATTAATCAAGGAAATTCAAAAGGATAAGAGAGAGGAAGATCATGGTATTGATATTTTGATAGATGAAAACATATTGAGGATTAACTAAACAACACAATATTGGGTCAATATTGTAGAAGAGACAAGGGAGAAAATGGCAGAAGAATGGGTTTCTTGTAATCGGATGTGGGAAAAAATCAACCAAACGATGGTTGACCTCCAATTACCAATGTTTGGGTCCCCATTAGGATTTGAACCGATTGAAGAGATATCAATGGGTTTTCAAAGAAATTGTGATGAATACCAGACATAGATACATAAGATAACTACATTAGAGCGAGGTCATAGACATAAGTTTGTAGTTGGAGCGATTAATTCTGTTGACCGACTTGAATAGTTTTCACCTAAAATAGAGAAGTACACTTGTCAATACAGGGAGAGAAAGCATACCCTAAGTGTACCAATGGATCAACATAATTTCCTATATAGTCAAAGATGCTCCGATCTTTACTCATTGTGGGAAACATATATAGATGAACATGCAAGCGCCGAGACTCCAAGATCACATGAGTCATTTTGACTCATTTCTAATTGTTCAATTTCTATTTTTAATCAGTTTACTATTTTTGGACACTTGTGTCGCATATAAATAAAGGGGTCAACCTCTTAAGAGGGGCCTTTGGTTGTAGTAAAAAAAATGGTTAAATATAATTGAAAATTTCTTTCAAGATTTAATTCAAAAACTCTAGAGGAGCCGAGGAGTTTTCACATAACTATTGTGTGCTTTAACTGTGTCATGGATTATTCTGCAAACAATTGTTATGTCAAACTTGCCCAGTAAGAATTTCGATTCAATCAAGTTATCTTGTTTAATTGCATGAACTGCTATATATTAGTTTTAGTATTTCTTTATTAAATTTCTTATTCTCTGTAAATTGTTTGATTGTTATTCAGTACTTCAATAATCAGAGAATTAGTTTTGTGATAATTGATGGAATAAAGATTAAATAGTCATATGTCTCTGAGGGTATGTTATTAGTCAAATCTTAAATATAACTATTTCCTAGAAATACAAAGTATAATTGCTAACTTCTCTTTGTTACTATTTTGTTTTAGAGTTACAACGAAGAATCTTATCTCTCTTTTAGAGAATAAAATTCTTGATATAATTACTTTCTTAGAGACCTTGTTGTTGATTACTTTTATCTACTATCCCTAAAGGTTATCCTCTAGCACAAACCTCTTTAAACATCTTTCATTCTTTTGCAGTAGATAGACATAAAACATAAAACAATAAAAGAACAAAAGAGCGAAATCGAATAATTTTAAAGCCCATCGAACAGTTGTCAAACCATTAACCCAGAGGATTATTCCATACCAAAGAGGGAGGAGTCTAATTAGGCCTCATCTTTGGGTTTAATCCCTATTGTTGAGCATTGGGAATTGAATCCCCTCAACAACCAATTGTTGGTTATGTGCATGTTTTAACTAGGAGAAGGCTTTGAAGCTAGGGAGAGAAGAGAGATCCTTGTGAAGGGAAGAGGAATAGAGGTCGAGTGACTTTATTGCAGACAGAGCTCTCCGTAGAGACAGAAACAAGAAATTGAATTCTGCACAGGATCTATGTTGGTGAAACAAGTGGGCTAGAAGTCCCTCATTTATGGATCAATCGGTTACCTTACTAGTGGTTATCCCATGATTTCGAGGGGAGCACCTATAATCTCCCTAGATTGACATGGTGTTGTATTAGCTACTTTGAATTTTAATTTTAATAAAAAATTCAAGAAACCAAAAACAAATTCAATGGTTACACCTATGATCCATATATATTTGATTCAATCAAGAGAAATACTTTACTGGTGCACATGGGCTAACAAAAAACAGATAGTAGACATAACAAGGCCCCTACACATTACAGTAAGGCCTTCCAAGGTAATATGGTAAGATTATCTCCTCCAATTGAACCTTGATAAGTAAGTTGAGTCAATCGAGTCCACGTAGCTACCAAATTCAATTCAATAAGATGTTAGATGTGAGGGTCATTAGATGTAATTACATAGATAATATCTAGAGATCCTCCCATGGAATAATGAAGTTGCCTAAAGACTATACATTGAGAGGAAACACCTAAAGGCTAGGGAGTTGTATCAAGTACTTAGATACTTGGTCTTTATGCTCTCTTGACAAAATAACCGCGTGAGTTGGCTCATGCATATGCGTTTTTTTTCTTAAATGCAAAAAATTGTTAACCTTTTTCTTTGTTTTAGTAACGAAGATACAAAATTTTTGACCCAAATCATAATAATTTTGAAAAAATAATAAATTCATACAAAAAAAAAATTAAATATATTCACTTATTAACTCACTCCTTATAAAAACAAAAAACTTTATTCACTTTTTTGATAATTATAATTTATAATGTATACTTTCATAGTTGATATTGATTATAACAATTTTATACCACTTCTTTATTAAACATTATGTATGATATGTGACAAGTTGTTTACAAGAGTGTGGTATTTGGAGTTTTTATACTCAATTGGAAAATGCAATTCAAAATCCTCCTAGTAATTGAATGCTAATAAAGCTCAGTGTATTATAAAATCTTTAATTATTAAATTTTATTTATTTAACCATTTTAGGGTTAAAGGCATCTCTATAATATGGGATTGGGTTTGTTAGATTGAGCATAACATGTGTCCCCAATTAATTTGATATATTTTCCATTTATATCGATCAACTTTTTTTATATACGTAATTGCTTCACTGTTGTACATAAACATAAACATTGCCAAAACTAGAGGTCAATAATTAATTCTCTTCTATGCTTTTATATTTAAGTCCTCTTATTGAATATCAATGGATTAATCAATCTTTTTATTAAAAACCTTGATCTTATGGCCAAGAATTAAAGATGTTGCCATATTCTTGTAGTCTTCTCTAAATCAATGGATGATATTTTCAACATTAACTTCCTTGCATTTATGAATGCATACATTTATCGTTACTTGTTTATAGTTTCATGTTTACTTAATAGGATTAAGAAATTACAGCGACGGCTTATCAATTTTCACGAAACATACTTTTACAAATACATGTAAGGTTAATTAAGTTTAAATATTTACTTCTTCACTATTAGCTTTTTACAATTCTTGATTTCCATTTGATGGTGTTTAGGGGCGAATCAAATTTTGTAAAAGAATTACAGGTTATCCATGTATTCCTTACATGTCACTGACTATCCATTCACTTAGCAACGCACCATTACTAACTATCCATTCAACTAGAAGCACACCATTCACCCAACAACGCACCTATCCTTTACTTTTCACCCATGATTTGCAGAGACTACCCATTACCCTGAGAGGTGGTTCAAAGTGGAAGATTAAGTGGAAATACATGTATGATATGCACAATCTATCCAATTAACCATTACCTTGCGGTGGTTCAAGTGGAAGATGGAGGGGAACAACGGTCACATGCATATTGCATCAAGAACAAACAACAAAGGTAGTGAGATATGAAAACAACAAACAACATCCAGTTATGATTCACAGGTGCACTAGAGGGGCCACTTTGAACAACATGATCAACACCCCCACCAGACCCTAGCCAAGGCCCACAATAACACCTTAGCACCTCCACCAAAACCCTAGCCTATGTGTGCATTGGTTATAATTTTAATCAGGTTATGATTTTGATTTAGTTGATTAGTTTAAATTTAATATAAACAATTTTTTTATTGCTTCAGGCTAGGATGGCAGGTAGGCCCCAAATATGCTCTCTTCCGCTACCAACATAAGCAAAAATGGTTGTGAATGATGAGTATGTGCGATTGGTTAATGATTTGATGGAGTTGAAAGGGTGCCCTCTCTTAACACTGGAGCCTAGGCTATATGTTACAATTATTTCTATTCGCGACATTAAAGACTTCCTCCACTCCTGTGTGAGGTAAGATCTCTCCATCCACAAGATTCATGGTTTCTCTTCTCTATGTCTCTATGTGTCTCTGCGATGTTTTTTTTTAGTTTTAATCACTCCCTAAAACCCTTTAAATTATGCAAATCTTTTAGAAAATTTGTTCCAAACATTTAAGGGATTAGTTCTTACTTCACAAAGACATCTTTAAGAAACCTTACAGTTTTTTAGGAAAAGTGATGTAGGAGTATCCTGCCTCCAAAATCAAGCATGTTTGACTAGACCAAGGGGGCTTGGGTTTATGAATTTAAATGTGTAATTGATGAAAATTCCTATGTTTGAAGGAATTCTAGAAAACTTGTATTAGTTGTGGAGCGCATTGTAATTGAGTTAGTTCTCAAGAGTTGTGGGGAATTAGAGATATCTTAGGATTGGTTGTATCTCTCTTGAGTGCATTGTGGATCTAGAATGATGATTTAGTGGATCTAGAGGATCCTAGGGATTTGTATGAGAGTTTTTAGGATCTGAAACAGAGTGTAGTTTCAGAATCTCGATGTATTAAAATTGTAAGCCTATGGGCATGAGGTGTGTCCAATTGAAAGGAAATCAGGACAATGTGTGAGAAGATGTCAATCACTGAGAATCGATCTAGTGAGAGGAAAACCCAGATCGTGAATCGGGTAGAAGTATTGTTTTTCATGTAAATTTGTGTACAATAATTCATTAATAGAATACTATGTTTATGGGCTCTCTATACTAATGTGGATTGTGTTGAATTTTAACATGCTTTGCTCATGCACATGTAGTTTATTTCATTTAGTATGTACTTGAACCATAAACAATGCAACAATACCATACACAAGTGCTACAATAACCAAGATCATAAGAAGAATAACCATGCACAAGAACACAAGAAGTATCATGGGAAAACCCTTCTCAAACAAGGGAAAAACCCAACAATCCTTTGTTATATTCTCAAGAGAAGATCCCCCACACCATATACCTAGCACACAAAAGGTTGCTTACCATAATCTAGAACCTAGTGCCCAAGAGAGGTGTGCACTTCAGCTGTACATGCACTTGTTGAAATTATGAGATGACCAGTGAGAGTGTAATCCTCAATGTGGATTCACCTTTATTTAAACAAGAACTGACATGGAAAAAGGTGTGTCTATTGGGACAATAGGGTCGACCTCAATAACTCAATAATATAATTAATCATTACACAATATTAATTATCTTACATATGGTGGGGCCGACTTGTACCCTTTACATCACAAATTAGGGTTACAAGTAAATCTTACTCTCAGAAAATATAGCAAGGATCTCACACGTCCACTAGTGCTCAGACATTAGGGACACGTCCACCTGTGCTCAACCACAGGGACGTCATACTCAACAAATCACTCAACTGAGTCCATGGGAGTACCATTTGGAGAGCCATCTCAATCCGACTCAACTAAGTCCATAGGAGTACAAGGCAGGAGACCATCTCAAGTTGACTCAACTCAGTCCAAAGGAGTACAAGGCATGAGACCATCTCAAGTCATCTCAACTCATTCCAGAGGAGTAGACAAGAGACCACACATCATCACAACTTAGTCCAAATTCTGATGCACACCCATCACATTGGCACACCTAGCACTTGGGCTCCCTCACATAGATGTCTCAACTCAGTCGAGAGGAAAACGATCTGGAGGATGTCTCATGAAGTTTCAATCAACAAAACTCCCTCTCAGCTAGGGAGGCATTCTCCACTAGGCCAAGTCTCTCACATAAGTACTCAAACTTCATCCTGGAAAGCAGTTTGGTGAATACATCTACAACCTACTCATGTGTAGAAAGGTACTCCACGTGTACTGCTTTCCTCTACACCATATCTTTAATATAATGGTATTTGATCTCAATGTGTTTTGATTTATCGTGAAACAAAAGATT
>JZKD02S0540663.1:21050-42010 GCA_000966675.3 Picea glauca
GTAAACATAAGAAACATCACATCAACATCACATCAAGAACACAGTACACCAATATTTACGTGGAAACCCAAATGGGAGAAAACCACATAATGATTTCTTATATATATCAAGAATTCATTCATAGGAAGCACCAACTTCCCAATTCTCCACCTGCAACTGGAAGGAGGCTGCAACCCCCTATTTACAGGCTCCAACCTAAAGGAAGTTACAACTCCCTGAATTTTCTCTCCCCAACCAAAAGGAGGCAAAAACACCCTAGGTTCTCCGCCTCCAACAGGAAGGTGGCTAGAACCACCTAGTTTTCGGGCTCCAACCTGAATCAAGCTCCAACTCCCTTATTCTCTAGATCCAACCAGAAGGAGGTTAGAACCCCCTTTCCTTGCCCCATCCTACTACCTTGAAATATAAGTGTAGACCAACTCTCACTACCACAATCACTGCCACTACCACTGTCACTGTCACTACCACTGTCACATCAACCTGTAACATGTCATTGTATCCAACCTATCACTAATCAAACTTTCCAACCTGTCACTGCCATCGATACTCAACCAGATTGTCTCACATGGATCATACACCAAGGACACCTCTTAACTAGATGTCCAACATCCCCAACACATGCCTCTACCAAGAATGTACCAAGATAACCAATATACCATCACAAGATATGTGTTTCAACCATGTACCAAACCATCAACCTATACCATACCAAGCATCAACCATGTACCATAACCTGTACCACAACAAGTGCATCAACCATGCACCAACACCTATACCATACCATGTGAAAACCATGCACACCAACCATGTACATCAACTTGTACCATAACCATGTACATCAACCTGTAACACAGTCAGTGCATCAACCATGCACCAAACCTCCACCAATATGCCAATATCACCAAGATGTGTCTCAAGCACTATGCCAAGATCAAGTGTCCAACATGCACCTCAATCATGTGCTACACCAAGAACCAATCTATGCCTCAACAATTATTATACCAATATCAATAATACATGCATCCAATCATGTAGCTCAAACCATGTGCCTCAACCATATACCATTTCACTCATGATATGTCTCAATCATGCCATACACCATGACATCATCAACATGTAACCCTAAAAACATGTATATAAACATACATGCAACTCTATAACAAACCTAGTGCATGTGATCAGAGAGCTACAGACCTTTCTCAACTTCAGCAACAAGAGAATATCATCTTCATCAAACTTTACCTTAGGCTCACGGGACTAGTTTTTGGATCAATCACAAACCCTAACTTCAAACAAGCATAACTCCATACCTTTCATGAGTAAAGGTATGAACATTGTATACAATATTATTCAATATATTCTCTACAATTTATTCAGGTTTCACTACTATGAACCTCCCAAAAAAGGAGTTATAGGAAAAATGGAAAATCTTGTTGAATTCTAGCTTATTCTAGAGAGTGAAATTGTAGAGAACACCAAACACATAATATTTGATATATGAATCTAAAAATCACACACAACATACTAAGGATTGTAATCTATCCAATTCATTTGGTCTGACTTAATTTAGATCTTCTATAAAGAGGTTATGACCTTTTTACAAAGGAACACATGTTTGAGACTAGTTCCAGGACTAGCCCAAAACCTTATCTTCCACAAAGTGTATCTCCCAAAATACAACAACCTAGAAGCTTAAATTTATACCAAAGGTATTGTTCTATGTCCTATAAATGTCCTCCAACCATTTCTATCTGAATCATTCTAGAAAACTTTTTATAGAAAAAATGGTAAGATGACCCGTAAATAACATACCTTAGAACACATCCTCACAAGACTTCATTCACCCTTGCAATTTCGACCTTCTTTACTTCATATTACCTCTGAAAACTTTCTCATGTATCCTTGGTTACCTCATATAAGAATCACTTGATCAATTAAAAAGATATTAAATAAACTTGTGTTTATATATCATGTACTTATGAAGACTTCTTGAGGTGTATTTATACCTTTTATAAGTAACCTCTTTCCTTAACTTTAGGACCTCTTTCCTTAACTTTAGGGTTTCTTTAAATTTCTTGTTACAAACACTTTACCATTTCATTAAAGACTTGTAACCAACTAGGGGATTCTTGACCATTCTTCGAGGCTTCCAACTTCACAAAGACATATCTCCCTAACTGTGAGGAACCACGTGGTGTTCCACATATCACCAAAAATGGCACGACGAGTACTATCCATATATGAGTGTCCTACCTACATTTACACTATCCTTCATGTCCAAAAACCTCATTAAACTTTGGGTACAATAACCACACCTCTAGGCTTCATGTAGACTTTATCAAATGTATCCATCACATATGTTTAAATCAACTAAATCACAATCAATCTCGATTATACAGATGATAACCAATTGTCCAACGATCTCATCCACATCTCTATGGCTTCTAGACTTCTCCAAGGGTTGACATAAATCTCTAAGGATTGACATCAATCTCCAAGATTACTCTCCAAGGGTTGAAATCAATGACAACCAACTTTCCAAACCAGCTGTCCAACGAGTAGCAAAGGGAAGAAGTCAAAATATAGGATTGTATACTCCATTCCCCATACCCAAAGGACCTTGGGAAGATATGAGCATGGATTTTGTTTTGGGGCTACCTAGGAAACAAAGGAAGCACGATTTTTTGATGGTTGTAGTAGATCGGTTTTCAAAGATGGCACATTTCATAGCATGCAAGAAGACAAATGATGCAACTGAATTCATTGTTTTATTCTTCAAAGAAGTTGTGAGACTTCCTAGTTTTCCAAGGAGTATTACTTCAAATCGAGACACAAGATTTCGTGGTCACTTTTGGAGGACACTTTGGAGGAAAATGGGGTCCAAGCTATTGTATATTTCAGCATGTTATCCCCATTTTGTGGATAACTAAGGAGATGATGTCTCGAGGCCCTCAGGCTGCAGATATGGAGTGTCGGGAGACTATATGACCAACAGTTCCCTTTGCACAGATGGAAACCCACTCACCATAATAGATGGTCATAGGTTTGTATATGGCATCCACCACACCAGCTGGCTTTCAAAAGAGAGTGGGCCTTGCTCCATGAAGTACAAGCCAATATTATGGTGAGCATCATTTCAATATTCAAGCCATTTGATTATGTTGTATCTTAGATTTCTCTAGACTTCATGATATGTGCTTGGACATTATGCCTTTTTCCCTGCTTCACCTTGGTGGTTGACATTGTTTCCTAGTAAGTGATTTTCCTTGGATATGGGTTTGCTACTGGGAACTCCCTTAATGAGCCATCGTACCATTCTCGACCATACTTACCGCTTTCCATCATTATTTCCCTCCATTTCCTTATCTCTTGGGATTTTAGGGTATATTGACCCAAGAAAGGGTTGTCCCTCATTCTATGGGAAGAAGGGGCTAAAGGCATAGAGGGGTTGGTGTTGGGTAAAGTATAAAATCCTTATATAAACCTTCTAGATGCTTTTCCCAGGGATCACCCAAGAAAGCAATGAAAATCTTATCTTTGAATAAACAGGACCCACAATATAATAAATAATTCTTAAAAGGTTAAGTTGAAGGATAGGAGGTCTCATCATGAGCCGACCTATCATGTCCATAGATATATAGTGGTATGACATTGTCATCATCTTGTCACCAAACCAGGGAAATGGCTCTCAGTTGCATGGCTGAGAGAAATGGGGTCTCATCATGAGCCAACCTTCTCATTTCCACTGGGTGTTTGTGGGTGACATTTCCATCATCTGGTCACCATGCCAAGCAATGACCTTCAATCTCTTCTTATTCTATTATGAAATAAAATAAAAATAAATAAAGATAAAATACAATTGATGGGATTGGAAAAAGTGCATTGCGGAAAAAGGTACCACACACCCTCTACAAAGGCACTCATGAATGAGACACTACGACCCCTTGTATGTCATGAGTGATATGCCCATTTAGTCTTGACCCCTACCACTTCATCCACTCTACATGGCTTAGAGAGGGATCTCTTTGAAGCTCTCCTTGACCTAGGGCAAGACCTACCAAATATGACACCTCATTGACCCTCCCATATTTAAGCTTGACAAGTCGCATAGTGTCTTTGAGCTATTAATTGTTTGATATAGTGATATTTGATGCACATGCTTAGATGGATTATTTATTGATTGGATTCACTTATCATGATTTTATGACTTGATATCCTTGGAGGTCGTGCTCATTTTTCTTTGCAGGACCTAGTTGGTGGACAATTTTAGGAGAAAAACCCTAGCTTGGGCTTCAATAGGGCTACAAGCCTACAGGTTGGATACCAGAGGCCCACATGCAAGATGAGAGAGATCAGTCTTGGATAGCCTTTATGATGACTTGGACAAGCTAGCCCACCCCCTACTTGCCAAACAATTTTCCCAGGAGGGTCAAAACGTTCCACTTTTGAGCTTGACGTCATGATCTTGGGGGCTAGGGCACGGTTGTGAGGTGCCACTCTTTGAAACATGGATGTTTGAGGAGGATAAGGGTCTTCACCATGATATGAGTCCCTAGATGCTTCACACATGGCCTTTGGAGGCCCATCCATGCTTCTCCAACACCAACTATTTCCTCAAAGTGGAAAAACGTCCCCTAAAAGGGCGACATCCTCCTAAATTAGGGTTTAATTTGTGCAAAAAGTGAACTTTTAAGTAAATTTTTTAATATTACTTTGTTAAGGGGGAAAGATTAGGGTTTTTAACCCCTAATCTTGTGGTTTACTCCTTATTTTGTGGACAAATTATTGTAGCTATATTTAGTATAAGTAGAGATCATAAGATCTCATTTGAAACATAACTCTCCCTCTTGTGAGAGACTTGGTCTGGAATTTCACCCCTATTGGCTCTTTTATCTCTTGTCCACTTGTTGTATGGCTATGTTTATGAATGGTTGATGGAGGAAGGTCCAGTGCTAGCTTTGGATGATGCTTTCTATCTCTTGTGGTGATTTGTCTTGGCATTTCTCTTGATCTTGGTATGGTTTTCTACTATAATGCTATCATTTTTCAAGTTCAAGTATAGTTCTGCTAGGGTCTAGGTAGAAAGTATAAGGGAATACACCCCCACCAGATCCTTCATCATTTTATTTTCTCCATCTCATTGATTAAGGGTTTGCTAAGAGAAGTATAAGGGAATACACCCTCTTAGCTTAAACCCTAGCTTAGATAAACTTGCCTTGGGGAGTAAAAGGGCTTACACCCCCAAGGAGGTAGCTTCTCTATGCTCCTTGTGACTCCATTAACCCAATAGTAAAGGCACTAGTCATTGATTTGTTGCATTGGGGAAATAAAATATTGCATTGGGAACGTGATTTTTGGTCATTTTGACTTCTTGCAAAGTGGATTGTTTTCCTTGTCATTTTTACTTCATTTTGACTTCTTGCAAAAACCCTAACTTACTTGCTACAACAACTCTCTTATCAACCATTGGATTTTGCTCAAATTTTGCACACTTGTTCTCCTTGGTCCAACGCACTTTTTGGGAATGTTTGAGGAGATTTCAGTGAATGATTATATTTCTGTAATACATTGAATGTTAAAGCCATAAGGCTGATATAATTTTCTCCAGACAAGTGTTTACAACAACCTTATCTTTTATGCTAAGAGTATTGGTTTTTCATCTTGAGTTTAGTTAGTCATTTACTAGTTTTTCTCTTGTATTTTATACTTGATATTTAACATTTATTGAGCATATTATAGTACCATTTACTTGATGATATATACTGTTCTCTACTCCTGCAAATTAGGGACAACAAGCTTAACTTGTTGATCCAACTAACATATACTATTGCAAAGTGTCTTTTCTTATGTCTTGGGCAGGTACAATCATCTGGAGAAGTGTTATACATGTGGGGCAACAATTAATTGACTTGAAAGACATATCTTTCCACCTTTTACTTCACTTATACTTGACCTACATGGGCTTCATTTCCATCCATATTCATCTCCCTCTAAATCCCCCTAAGTTCACTGGGATCACCTCCCTAGAGTGATCTAGTCACCCTTGAAGTGTGGGACCTACATCGAGGTGACATTGGGTGTAGGATTCCCAAGTTGTATCACTTGTTTCGTGGTTGGGTCGGGATTTTCCCAACCTTCAACTTGCGCTATAACATTTTTGCATCGTTTTCAGGGAGGATTTTGAATCCTCTTCATACCCTAATGACACTTTGGTAAGCTATCCCAAATCCTTTCCCTTAGCTTACCTGGTGACACCACCCAAGGAATGCTCCCTTTCCACCTTCCTTGATGAGTTCATTTTGAAACTCATCTAGCGACTCCACCTTCCCAGAATCCTTCTTTGCCCAAACCTTTTCCACCTGGGAGGTTTAATCCTTCTAAGGTTTACCAAAGACGGCCTCCTCTCAAGTCTCCCATTGCTAAAACCCTTCTCCATAATTCCCTTCCCCTTGCTCCAATGGCTCGCCCTTGGGAAATAGACCTCTACAAACCCCTTAACATTGCCAATATCCAAGGTTACCCTAACCACATGCTAACATAAGTCCACAAGGAGTTTCCAAAGTTCCCAAGAAACAATGTGATAACTGCCAAATACCAAATTTATGTCATGGGCTAAGATATGGACAATGTAGGTATTGATCATCAAGATGTGGCCATGAGACTATTCACCTCATCATTGAATGAAGAATCTCTTGATTGGTTCAAAGGACTCCCTGATAATCATATCATGACCTATGATTCCTTTTTCGCCTTATTTAAAAACAAATGGTCAAGAAAAGTAGATGGTGGGACACTTGGGACTCAGCTCAATCAAATAAATAAAAAGGAGAATGAAATGGTAAAGGAATTCATTTCAAGTTTTGACAGTTTTTATAATTAAATTCCAACAAATTATCGTCCTACAACATCATCACTTCATCTCCTTTACATGAATTCTTTTGAAGGGCAGTTCTGATACATTCTCAAAGATAAAAATACCACATCATTGGCAAAGGCTAAAGAATTCAGTATCAACATTGAAGAGAATCTCCTTGATTCAAAAATAGAACCTTTTCAATAACCTCACAGCAAGATAGA
This sequence comes from Picea glauca, assembly GCA_000966675.3. Taxonomy (NCBI): domain Eukaryota; kingdom Viridiplantae; phylum Streptophyta; class Pinopsida; order Pinales; family Pinaceae; genus Picea; species Picea glauca. The sequence goes on from JZKD02S0540663.1 coordinate 28,128, forward strand.
ATCAAAGACGAAGGTTTCTGACAACAGTGTTCCTGATATGATTGCTTTCCTGACTCAGAAGATAGACCAGATGAACACTCATTTTGTCCAGGTGAAGGATCAACTTATGATCCATATGAATGCAGTGGAAAGAAATCAATATTCTCCCAGACCTCAGTTTTCCAGACAACAGAGAGATTCCATTAGTTGGAAACCAAGACCTCAACAAGAGGAAAAGGCCCCAGATACTTTGAAATCTGTTGGGACAATTGATATAGAAGCTTGGTGTATCCCATGCCAAGAACCCCACAGGGAAGATGAATTCCCCCAAAAAGACAAAGATTATCCTCACAATATAAACTTCATGATTTGCAATCTCAACAATGAATTGGTTACTCAAGAACAGATCAATGAATCCAAAAGAATAGGAGAAAGAAAGGGGAGAATCAGGGCCTTAAATAAACTAATAGATGATTAGAAGAAGGAATTAAGGAGGAGGGAAATTTTAACCTACAGAATAAAAAATGCTTCAACCCCTCCATTACAGCCCAAGACTCCTCTTCCAATAGTAGAAAAGGTAGCTCCACCACCTCCATCATCGGTATGTGCGTTTATTCCTAAGAAAACTCCCACATATGACGTTCAATTGAATATAGATGTTGTAAACATGTTTGGAAAACTAAATATGATGGTCCCAGTGACAGAGATGTGTAAGATCCCTTTTGTGAAAAGGGAAATTTTGAGGATATTACAAGTGCAAGCTGAGAAGGAGGATCCTCTCGTCATATTAAACACTATGTATATTGATCAGCCAAAAGACAAGAACTCTCCCTTCTATCTCTCATTAGGCATGAATGGCCTCCACTTGAAAAACTGCATGCCTTATTCAGGGGCCTTAGAAAATTTCATATCTTTGAAGGTAATGAAACAACTTGGTTTGAAGACAACCGGAGCTTATGAAAATTGTTTTGGTATTGATTCAAGAAGAGTTAAGGTCTTGGGAGTATGTGAAAACATTGAGGTATTTCTAATAGATTTTCCACATATCATCATCCTCATGAACATATTGGTGATCGATGTCTCTGATGCATGGGGAATTCTCTTATCGAGGACCTGGTCCTCATCCCTTGGAGGTTTCCTTAGTATGAAGCTTACACATGCATATTATATTCCCATGGGTGATGGCACGTATGAGATATTACATAACAGGTAAAAGAAAGATACACACGTGATGAATTTGAGGGGCCCCAACTATGTCAGTGAACACTACCATGATATTCCTCCTCATATTTTTTAGTACACCTTGCACCGATTTCAATGAAGGAAGTATTGTGCTCATGTGGGACAAAAGAAAGGGAAATCCTAGATATGACCAAGAAGATAACAATTCATGGCTTGGCCCTTACATCATCAGGAAGAAGTCTGACAAAGAAAAAGACTATTTGACAACATTGGATGGGAGAAAGATGACATTACCAGTACATGGGTCTCTTCTCCAAGCTCACATCCAGGTCACATGACTTCTTTAGGGCCCATGCCCTAGGTAAGTAGGTAAGTCATTTTGATTCCCTAGATTTTCATCTTGATTGATCATACTAGTTTAGATGCACTTCATTTTCATTTTGTTCTACTTGCATATTGATTTCATGCTTAGTTTAGAATTTTTTGAAAAAATGTCAAAAAAAAAAAAATCTAGCTTAGTTGGTTTGGATTATGATCATATGAGAATAAGGATGAGTAGGTCATCCCACACTTGACATTTTGATTTTTCCTTGCAGGAAAATGTCTACCAAGAGATGGTGTGGTTCTGATGCACTCTACGACAAGCACATGTCCCCAAGTAGGAGCCAGATGTTATCCCCAACTTGTGGATAACTAAGGAGATGATGTCTCGAGGCCCTTAGGTTGTAGATATGGAGTGTTAAGAGACTAAATGACCAGAAATAACCTTTGCACAGATGGAAACACACTCACCACCATAGATGTTCACAGGTTTGCAAATGGCATCCACCACACTAGCTGGCTTCGGGAAGGCAGTGGGCCTTGCTCCATGAGGTACAAGTCAGTATTATGGCAAGAATCATTTCAATATTCAAGCCATTTGATTATGTTGTATCTTATATTTCTCTACACTTCATGATATGTGCTTGGCCATTATGCCTTTTTCCCTACCTCAACTTGGTGGTTGACATTGTGCCCTAGTAAGTGGTTTTCCTTGAAGATGGGTTTTCTACTAGGAACTCCCTTATTGAGCCATTGTACCGTTCCTAACCATACTTACCACTTTCCATAATTATTCCCCTCCATTTCCTTATCTCTTGGGATTTTAGGGTACCAAGAAGGGGTTGTCCCTCATTCTATGGGAAGAATGGGATAAAGGCCTAGAGGTGTTAGTGTTGGGTAAAATATAAAAGACTTATATAAACCTTCCATATGCTTCTCCCAGGGATCCCCCAAGAAAGAAATGAAACACTTATCTTTGAATAAAGGGGACCCAAAATATAATAAAGAATGCTTAAAATGTTAAATCGAAGGATATGAGGTCTCATCATGAGTCGACCTATCACATCCATAGATATATAGTGGTATGACATTGTCATCATCTGGTCACCAAACTAAGGCAATGGCTCTCAGTTGCATGGCTAAGAGAAAGGGGGTCTCATCACGATCCAACCTTCCCATTTCCACTAGGTGTTTGTGGGTAACATTTCCATCATATGGTCACCATGCCAAGGTAGGGACCTTCAATCTCTCCTTATGCTATTATGAAAGAAAATACAAAGAATGAAATATAAAAGGCAATTGATGGGCTTGGAAAAAGTGCATTGTGGACGAAGGTACCACATACCCTCTACAAAGGCACCCATGAATGAGACAGTAAAACCCCTTGTATATCATGAGCCCTATGCCCATTGAGTCTTGACCCTTGTCACTTCATCCACTCTACATGGCTTAGAGAGGGATCTCTTGGAACCTCTGCTTGACCTAGGGAAAGACCTACCCAATAGGACACCTCGTCAACCCTCCCATATTTAAGCTTGACAAGTCGAATAGTATCTTTGAGTTATTAATTTTTTGATATAGTGATATTTGATGCACATGATTAGATGGCTTATTTATTGATTGGATTTACTTATCATGATGTTATGACTTGATATCCTTGGAGGGTGTTCTCATTTTGCTTTATAGGACCTAGCTGGTGGACAATTTTGGGAGAACAAGCCTAGCTTGGGCTTCCATGGGGATACAATCCCACAGGTTGGATGTCAGGGGCTCGTGTGCCGGATGAGAGAGATCATACTTGGATGGCCTCGAGGATGACTTGGACAACCTATCCCACCCCCTACTTGCCAAACGATTTTCCCATGAGGGACAAAACGTTCCACTTTTGATCTTGATGTCATGATCTTGGGGGCTAGGGCATGGTGGTGAGGTGCCACTCTTTGAAACATGGAGGTTTGAGGAGGAGAAGGATCTTCACCATGATATGAGTGCCTAGATGCTTGACACGTGGTCTTTAGAGGCCCATCCATGCTTCTCCAACAACAACTATTTTCTCAAAGTGGCAAAATGTCCCCTAAAGGGGTGACGCCCTCCTAAATTAGGGTTTAATTTGTGAAAAAAGTGAAATTTTAAGTGAAATGTTTGACATTACTTTGTTAAGAAGGAAATATTAGGGTTTTTGACCCCTAATCTTGTGGTTTAATCCTTATTTTGTGGAAAACTTATTGTAGCTACATTTAGTATAAATAGAGATCATAAGATCTCATTTGAAACATAACTCTCCCTCTTGTGAGAGACTTGGTCTGAAATTTCGGCCCTCTTGGCTCTTTTATCTCTTGTGCACTTTTTGTATGGCTATTTTTATGGATGGTTGATGGAGGAGGGTCTAGTGCTAGCTTTGGATGATGCTTTCTAGCTCTTGTGGTGATTTATCTTGGAATTTCTCTTGATCTTGGTATGGTTTTCTACTATAATGCTATCATTTTTCAAGTTCAAGTATTGTTATGCTAGGAGATAGGTGGTAAGTATAAAGGCATACACCCCCACCATAGCCTTCATCATTTTATTTTCTTCATCTCATTGATTAATGGTTTGCTAAGAGAAGTATAAGGGAATATACCCTCTTAGATTAAACCCTAGCTTAGAGAAACTTTCCTTGGGGAGTAAAAGGGCTTACACCCCCAAGGAGGTAGCTTCTCTAATATCCTTTTGACTCCATTAACCCAATAGTAAAGGTACTAGTCATTGATTTGTTGCATTGGAGAAATAAAATATTGCATTGGGAAATGTGATTTTCGGTCATATTTACTTCTTGTAAAGTTGATTGTTTTCCTTATTCCCTGGGCACCTCATAGCCACTAGGACATCCCCATCTAGGGTATACTTATTTTTTTTGTTACAAAATTTCATATTCAGCGATTTGGGCTGCAGAAACTCTAAATTACTTGCTTGAACAACTCTCTTATCAACCATTGGATTTTGCTCAAAGTTTGCACACTTGTTCTCCTTGGTCAAACGCACTTTTTGGCAAAAATTGAGGAGATTCAGTGGCTGATTTTCTTGCTGTAATACATTGAATGTTACAGCCATAAGTCTGATATAATTTTCTACAAACAAGTGTTTACAACAACCTTATCGTTTATGCTAAGAGTATTGGTTGTTCATCTTGAGTTTAGCTAGTCATTTACTAGTTTTTCTCTTGCATTTTCTACTTGATCTTTAACATTTATTGAGAAGATTATAGTACCATTTACTTGTTGATATATATGGTTATCTACTGCTGCAAATTAGGAATAGAAAATGTAACTTCTTGATCCGACTAACATATACTATTGCAAAGTGTTTTTTCTTGTGTCTCGAGCAGGTACAATCATCCAGAGAAGTGTTATACCCGTGGGGAAACAATTACTTGACTTGTAAGACAGATCTTTCCACCTTTCACTCCACTTAGAATTGAACTATAGGGGCTTCATTTCCATCCATATTCATCTCCATCTCAATCCCCCTAGGGTCACCGAGATCGCCTCCCTAGAGTGACCTAGTCACCCTTGAAGTGCAAGACTTGCATCGAGGTGACATTGGGTGTAGGATTCCTAAGTTGTAGCAATTTTTCAGTGGTTGGGTAGGGGTTTTCCCAACCTACAACTTGCATTATAACATTTTGGCGTTGTTGTTGGGGAGGATTTTGAATCCTCTTCATACCCTAACAACACTTTCGTAAGCTATCCCAAAGCATTTCCATTAGCTTACCTGGCGACTCCACGTGAGGAATGTTCCCTTTCAACCTTCCTTGATGAGTTCATTTTGAAACTCATCTAGCGACTCCACCTTCCCAAAATCCTTCTTTCCCCAAACCTTTTCCCCTTGGGAGGTTCAAACCTTCTAAGGTTTACCATAGAAGGCTCCTCTCAAGTTTCCTGTTGCTAAAACCCTTCTCCATAAATCCCATCCCCTTGCTCCAATGGCTCGCCCTTGGGTAAGAGACCTCTACAAACCCCTTAACATGGACAATATCTAAGGTTACCCTAACCAAATGCCAACAAATTTCAACAAGTGGTTGCCAAAGTTCCCAGGAAATAATGTGATAACTGTCGAAGACCACATTTATTTCATGGACCGAGATATGGATAATGCAGGTATTGATCATGAAGATGTGGCCATGAGACTATTCACCTCATAATTGACTGAAGAAGCTCTTGATTGGTTCAGAGGACTCCATGATAATCATATCATGACCTATGATGCCTTTTCCACCTTATTTAAAAACAGATGTTCAATAAAAGTAGATGGTGGGACACTTGGGACTCAGTTCAATCAAATAAAGAAAAAGGAGAATGAAACGATAAAGGAATTCATTTCAATATTTGACAGGTTGTATAATCAAATTCCATCAGATTACTGTCCTACAACATCATCAATTCGTCTCCTTTACATGAATGCCTTTGAAGGGAAATTCTGATACATTCTTAAAGATAAAAATCATACATCATTGGTAGAGGCTAAAGAATTCAATATCGGCATTGAAGAAAATCTCCTTGATACAAAAATAGAACCTTTTTAGTACCCTCGCAGCAAGATAGAATCAAGGACGAAGGTTTCCAAGAACAGTGTTCCTGATCTTATTTCTCCCCTGACTCAGAAGATAGACCAGACGAATACTCATTTTCTCCAAGTGAAGGATCAACTTATGAACCATATGACTACAGTGGAAAGAAAGAAATCTGCTCCCAGACCTCAATTTTCTAGACAATAGAGATATACCACCGGTTGGAAACCAAGACCTCAATAAGAGGCAAAGGTGCCAGATACTTTGAAACTTGTTGGGAAAGTTGATATAGAAGCTTAGTGTCTCCTATGCCAACAAACCGACAGGGAAGATGAATGCCCCCGAAAATACGAAGATTATCCTCACGATATAAAATTCATGATTTTCAATCTCAATGATGAACAAGTTACTCAAGAATAGATCAATGAAGCCAAAAGAATAGGAGAAAGAGAGGGGAGAATATGGGCCTTAAATAAACTAACAGATGATCAGAAGAAGGAATTTAGGAGGAGGAAAATTCTAACCTACAGGAAAGAAAAAAATTCTTCAGCCCCTCCATTATAGCCTGACACTCCTCTTCCAATAGAAAAAAAGGTAGCTCCACCACCTCCACCATTGGTATGTGAGTTTCTTCTGAATCCAACTCTCGTAGATGACGTTTAGTTGAATATAGATGTTGCAAACATGTTTGGAAAACTGAATATGACGGTCCCAGTGACAAATATGTGTAAGATCCCTTTCGTGAAAAGGGAAATTTTGAGGATATTATAGGTGCCATCTGAGAAGGAGGATCCTATCGTCATGTTAAACACTATGTATATTGATCAACCAAAAGACAAGAACCCTCTCTTCTATCTCTCATTAGGCATGAATGGCCTCTGGTTGAACAACTGCATGCTTGATTTGGGGGCCTCAACAAATGTCATATTTTTTATGGTAATAAAACAACTTGGTTTGAGGACAACCCGACGTTATGGAAATTCTTTTGGTATTGATTCAAGAAGAGTTAAGGTCTTGGGAATATGTGAAGACGTTGAGGTATTTCTGATAGATTTTTCACATATCAGCGTCCTCATCAACATATTGGTTATCAATGTCCCTGATGCATGGGGAATGCTCTTGTCGAGGACCTAGTCCTCACCCCTTGGAGGTTTCCTTAATATGAACCTTACACATGCATATATTCCCATGGGCGATGGAACACATGAGATATTACATAACAGGGAAAATAAAAATACACACATGATGAATTTGAGGGGCCCCAACTATGTCAGTGAACACTACCATGATATTCCTCCTCATATTTTTGAGTATGATCCATCTGAGTTATCCTTCATGTAGGAAGATGCAGTAGATATGTTTCTCCCATGGACATATAAAAAGAAGACTGCATAGTACCATAGGAAGGAGCCAAAATATATTCATCTTATACAAAAGGAAGATGAGAAAAATGAAGAATTCATCGAAGATACAGTCCACATAGAGCCTCCACACGATAAGAGTACACCTTGCATCAATTTCAATGAAGGAAGTCTTGTGCTCATGTGGAACAAAATAAAGGGAAATCCCAGATATGACCAAGAAGATAAAAAATCATGGCTTGGCCCTTACGTCATCAAGAAGAAGTTCGACATGGAAATATACTATCTGACAACATTAGATGGGAGAAAGATGCCATTACTAGTAGATGGGTCTCTTCTCCAACCTCACATCTAGGTCACATGACTTCTTCAGGGCCCGTGCCCTAGGTAAGTAGGTAAGTCATTTTGATTCCCTCCATTTTCATCTTGATTTCTCATACTAGTTTAGATACACTTCATTTTCATTTTTCTCTACTTGCATATTGATTTCATGCTTAGTTTAGAATTTTTTGAAAAATGTCAAAATTTTCTTTTTCTAGCTTAGTTGGTTTGGATTATGATCATATGAGAACAAGGATGAGTAGGCCATCCTACACTTGACATTTTGATGTTTCCTTATAGGCACGGGTCTACTAGGAGATGTTGCAGTTCTCATGCACTATACGGTGAGCACATGTCCCCAAGTAGGAGCTAGATGTTATCCCCATTTTGTGGATAACTAAGGAGATGATGTCTCGAGGCCCTCAAGTTCCAAATATGGAGTGTCGAGAGACTACATGACCAACAATACCCTTTGCATATATGGAAACCCACTAACCACCATAGATGGTCATAGGTTTGCATATGAAATCCACCACACGAGCTGGCTTCCAGAAGGCAGTGGGCCTTACTCCATGATGTACAAGTCAGTATTATGGTGAGCATCATTTCAATATTCAAGCAATTTGATTATGTTGTATCTTAGATTTCTCTAGACTTCATGATATGTGCTTGGACATTATGCCTTTTTCCCTACTTCACCTTGGTGGTTGACATTATGCCCTAGTAAGTGGTTTTCCTTGGAGATGGGTTTTCTACTGGGAACTCCCTTAATGAGCCATCATACCATTCCCGACCATACTTACCACTTTCCATCATTATTCCCCTCCATTTCCTTATCTCTTTGGATTTTAGGGTATATTAACCCAAGAAGGGTTGTCCCTCATTCTATGGGAACAAGGGGATAAAGGCCCAGAGGGGTTGGTGTTGGGTAAAAGATAAAATCCTTATATAAACCTTCTCTATGCTTCTCCCACGGATCACCCAAGAAAGCAATGAAACACTTATATTTGAATAAAGGGGACCCACAATATAATAAAGAATGCTTAAAAGGTTAAGTTGAAGGATAGGAGGTCTCATCATGAGCCGACCTATCACATCCATATATATATAGTAGTATGACATTGCCATCATTTGGTCACCAAACTAGGCCAGTGGCTCTCAGTTGCATGGTTGAGAGAAAGGGGGTCTCATCATGAGCCAACCTTCTCATTTCCACTAGGTGTTTGTGGGTGACATTGCCATCATTTGGTCACCACGCCAAGAAAGTGACCTTCAATCTCTCCTTATTCTATTATGAAAGAAAATACAAAGAAAGAAAGATAAAAGGCAATTGATGGGCTTGGAAAAAGTGCATTGAGGATGAAGGTACCACACACCCTCTACAAAGGCACCCATGAATGAGACACTACGACCCTCTGTATGTCATGATCCCTATGCCCATTAAGTCTTGAACCCTACCACTTCATCCACTCTACGTGGCTTAGAGAGGGATCTCTTGGAAGCTCTCCTTGACCTAGGGTAAGACCTACCCAATAGGACACCTTGTCAACCCTCCCATATTTAATCTTGATAAGTCACATAATGTCTTTGAGCTGTTAATTCTTTGATATAGTGATCTTTGATGCACATGTTTAGATGGATTATTTATTGATTGGATTCACTTATCATGATGTTATGACTTGATATCCTTGGAGGGCGTGCTCATTTGTCTTTGCGGGACCTCGATGGTGGACATTTTTGGGAGAGAAAACCTAGCTTGGGCTTCCATGGGGCTACAAGCTCATAGGTTGGATGCTTGGGGCCTGCATCCAGGATGGGAGAGATTAGACTTGGATAGCCTTGATGATGACTTGGACAACCTAGCCCACCTCCTACTTTCCAAATGATTTTCCCTGGAGGGACAAAACGTTCCACTTTTTAGCTTGACGTCATGATGTTGGGGGCTAGGGCATGGTGGTGAGGTGCCACTCTTTGACACATGGACGTTTGAGGAGGAGAAGGGTCGTCACTATGATATGAGTGCCTAGATGCTTGACACATGGTCTTTGGAGGCCCATTCATGCTTCTCCAACACCAACTATTTCCTCAAAGTGGAAAAACATCCCCTAAAGGGGTGACGTCCTCCTAAATTAGGGTTTAATTTGTGCAAAAAGTGAAATTTTAAGTGAATTTTTTAACGTTACTTTGTTAAGGGGGAAAGATTAAGTTTTTTTACCTCTATTATTTATTGGTTTACTCCTTATTTTGTGAACAAATTATTGTAGCTACATTTAGTATAAATAGAAATCATAAGATCTCATTTGAAACATAACTCTCCCTCTTGTGAGAGACTTGGTCTCAAATTTCGGCCCTCTTGGATCTTTTATCTCTTGTGCACTTTTTGTATGGCTATGTTTATGAATTGTTGATGGAGGAAGGTCTAGCGCTAGCTTTGGATGATGCTTTCTATCTCTTGTGGTGATTTATCTTAGCATTTCTCTTGATATTGGTATGGTTTTCTACTATAATGCTATGATTTTTCAAGTTCAAGTATTGTTATGCTAGGAGCTAGGTGGGAAGTATAAGGGCATACACCCACACCATAGCCTTCATAATTTTATTTTCTTCATCTCATTGATTAAGGGTTTGCTAAGAGAAGTATAAGGGAATACACCCTCTTCACTTAAAAACTAGCTTAGAGAAACCTCCCTTGGGGAGTAAAAGGGATTACACCCCCAAGGAGGTAGCTTCTATAATATCCCTGTGACTCCATTAACCCAATAGTAAAGGAACTAGTCATTGATTTGTTGCATTGGAGAAATAAAATATTGCATTAGGAAATGTGATTTTCAGCCATTTTTACTTCTTGCAAAGTGGATTGTTTTCCTTGTGCCTTAGGCACCTAATAGTCACTAGGGAATCCTCATATAGGGACTACTTATTGATGCTGTTGTAAAATTGCATCTTAAGCCATTAGGGCTGCAGAAACCCTAACTTACTTTCTTGAACAACTCTCTTATCAACCATTGTATTTTGCTCAAAGTTTGCACGCTTGTTCTCCTTGGTCCAGCACACTTTTTGGCAAAGTTTGAGGAGATTTAAGTGGATGATTTTCTTTTTGTAATAAATTGAATGTCACATCCATAAGGATGATATAATTTTCTGAATACAAGTGTTTACAACAACCTTATCTTTTATGCTAAGAGTATTGATTTTTCATCTTGAGTTTAGCTAGTCATTTACTAGTTTTTCTCTTGCATTTTCTACTTGATATTTAGCATTTATTGAGCAGATTATAGTACCATTTACTTGCTGATATATACTTTTATCTACTTCTTCAAATTAGGGACATCAAGCTTACATGGTTGATCCAACTAACATATACTATTGCAAAGTGTCTTTTCTTGTGTCTGAGGTAGGTACAATCATCCGGATAAGTGTTATACCTGTGGGGCAACAATTAATTGACTTGCAAGACATATTTTTTCACCTTTCACTACACTTAGAATTTACCTATAGGGGCTTCATTTCCATCCATATTCATCTCCATCTCAATCCACCTAGGGTTACCGAGATCACCTCCCTAGAGTGACCTAGTCACCCTTGAAGTGCGGGACCTACATCGAGGTGACACTGGGTGTAGGATTACCAAGTTGTAGCACTTGTTCTGTGGTTGGGTAGGGATTTTCCCAACATACAACTTGCACTATAACACAACCTATCACCCACAAACTGAAGTGGTAAACAAAAGTCTGGGAAATTTGTTGAGGAGTTTGAGTGGTGAAGATCCCAAACAGTGGGATATGATCTTGGCACCAACTGAATTTTTCTATAATGATTCTATGAGTAGATCAACCAGGGAGAGTCCTTTCTAGATTGTTTATGGAAAGTCACCAAAAGGAATTGTAGACTTGGTAAGGTTACCATATTTGAAAGAAATGAAGAGTACTGATGCAATTGATTTTGCAGATGATCTTCAAGAATTGCATGAATAGGTGAAAAGGAGACTGCAACAGAGTAACTCCAAGTACAAAAGGAGGGAAGATATGCAAAGAAGAACGAATTTTTTTGAGAAAGGTGAACTCGTAATGGAACATTTGCAAAAGGAAAAATTCCCTAGCTGTACCTATAGTAAACTGAAGTACAAAAAGATAGGCCCATGTAAAATTTTGAGGAAAATTTATGAAAATGCATATAAATTAGAATTACCAGAGGACTTCGATATCTCTCTGACATTCAATGTTGCATATTTGTATGAGTTTCAAAAAGGAGAAGAGAGTGATGAAATAGGTACATTGGATGAATGGAAGCGATAACTACCAGTCAAACCAGTGGAAGAAATGGAAGAAATTTTGACCACAAGGGTTGGTAAAGAAGTATTTGGAATATTTAATTAAATGGAAAAACAAGGGATTAGAAGTTGCATCGTGGGTTTTCGAGCAAGAGCTAGCATGCCAACAAAGCTCTTCAACCTTTGAACTAGTTACCACATCAACTGGAAGCTCATGATTTTCTTTCCAAGGGTGTTTGATGTAGGAGCATCCTTGGCCTCAGGCGATCCGCATCACCAAAAACATTTTTATTTATTTATGTATGAGTAGATTTTAGGAGGAATAAGGACTTGTGTTGTACTCTTGTGTTGTTACTCCTATGTTGCTACTCCTATGTTGTTACCTCTATGTTGTTACTCCTATGTTGTTACTCTGATGTAAGTGTTGCGACTCCTATATTGACACTTGAAAAACCATCCATGTGTCTAAGGAAGGTCAAACACCAAGTGTCAAATCACTTGTGACAAGGGAAAGAACCAATGGAGAATTGAGAAGACGGTTGGCAATGAATATGATGATGGTTCATCTCTTCAACTGTCTGAGAAGTGAAACAGCCGGGAAAAATGAATCGGCATGAAAGGAAGAGGCACAAACCACCAGTTGAGGAGTATGAATTGATAATACATAGAAAAAAAAGGTAATAAGACGGTAATTAATATACAAGTTGGGTTCTTGAGGGATTATTGTCATCAAGATTGCAACAAATCCTTCAATTCCAATAATGAATAAAATCCTTCACAATATTGTGGCTTGTAATTTCTATGATTCGTTGTGCACTATGAATGTAGAACAAAGCCTATATTTGTTAGTGGTATTGTTGTTAATTGTTTGCAGATTTATGCTCTAAGTAAAATAATATTTAGGGCTACAGTTTACTACTCTGTGTCAGGTTGATGTATTCTATTGTTTTTCATGTCCATGACAAGTGTTCTTTTCCATCCACAATTCATGAACACTTAAAATGATAATATATATGCCCCATATGAGACAACGAACCTTTGCATGAAGTAGATGAAGGATTTTGACAATGATCCTAAATTATGCAATGCAAGGTACTGTTGACAGGCAAAATTGACCGCTCGTCAACTAGAGGAGTGGATCTGGTCCAGGGTTGTCTAAATAACCCAAGCCGTTTGGATTAACCCACTCTGACAGGTTTAGCGGCTCCGTTGGCCGATCTAAGTCCTAGGAAAACTAAATAAAAACTAAGCTAAAGAAACTAATCTAAGTGAAAAAAGAAGCTACAACAAACTATATACAAATCTAAAACATATATATACAATTTACTAACTAATATCATAAAACAATAATTCTACTTATTAAATGTTCAGCTATCAATACAATTAAATCTCAATTATATATGTATAGTATTTACAGAATACAAATTTTGATCGAAATTTGTAAAATCATTTGTAAATTGTCTTATGATAGCGAAGCTACTATTTTTTATTTTTATAATTTTTATGAGAAAGGAATAAGATGAAAGCTATCTAAGATAATCAATTAAAATAACAATCCTAACTGTAAATCTGAACTATAGAGATGAACAATGAAACATGTTCAGATTACAAGAAATTTATATATTAATTAACTAATTGAATAACACTAACAAATTGACCTGTAGAAGCGCTTCCTATTTGTCCTGTTCACAGTACTCGATTTAGCTGTTTGATGGGAGAAACCCGCACCAGATTTTCCACAAGATTCTCATAAACAGGAAGCAACAACACTCTTTGAATACCAATGATAGAACAAACAAGACATAAAACAACAACAATTTTATAATTTATAGATCATCACATTTAGATAAATCCCAGTGCGAAGATTTGTACATAACCGTTCATTTAACAAAGAAGATAAACC